>NIPM01000004.1:220271-361093 GCA_002738285.1 Holacanthella duospinosa | reverse complement strand
ATTTTTTTTTTTTTTTTTTTTTTTGGAAATGTTGTTAAAAAAGTTAATAAAATTTTAATTAATGAAGATATCCTATTTCCTTTTGTACTTTTTCTCAGGACGCGACAAGTCTCACCTTGTAATGATGGTTATGTATATATTCCTACTGCTTTTGTTATTATGTTATATCTACTCTACCTGGTCGAATGTTGGCACTCAAAGGCAAGAATTCAACTCAGTTTACAAAAAGTGAGTGATTTGTATGATACAAGATGTAATTTGGAGTTAATTTTGAGTAATTTTAAGTAATTTTAAGTAATTTTAAGTAATTTTGAGTAATTTTGAGTAATTTTGAGTAATTTTGAGTAATTTTGAGTAATTTTGAGTAATTTTGAGTAATTTTGAGTAATTTTGAGTAATAATTAATGATAAAAAGGATTGAAAAAGTAAAAGAAGAATAGAATTTTGATGAGTTTGGATAAAGAGTTTTAGTTTAATGAATTATTTTTTATACGATAATAGACTGATGTAAGGACAGTGTATAGAAAAATTCAAGAAATGCGAGAAGCTCAACCTATTGTTTGGTGGAAAGCCATTTGCTATCATTATGTACGACGTCTTCGTCAAGTGACAAGATATAGAAATGGTGGCTCTTATACATCCTCACAGGTTATTACATAATAATTTATGCAAAATTTTATTAAAAAAAAAAAATAATAATAATAATTTTATTGTAATTTGTGAAATTTTAAAATAATTTTTATGAAATTTGTATTGTATGATTCGGATATTGTGGGCGGAGGGATGTAATTTACAGGCGGAGCAAGGAACTATGTGGGTGGCACAAAAAAAAAAGATTATCATTGTGGGAAAATTCGATTTAAGAAAATCTGGTCTGGAAAATTTGACCTAGAAAATCTGTCCTATAGAAAATTCTATCCACAGAGTGTTCAAATAAGACGGCGAAAATCCGAAACTAGAGTTAAAAACAACTTATAAATTAAGATTTTCTTGCACTTTTTAACTTAAGAAAATTTAACTATAGTACTTTCGTAAATAGTAAACAGTTTTCAGTAAGTTGAGCAGTTCATAAAGTGTAAAAAAAAGTGACATACATAACTACAATTAATTTTTGATTTTCTGTAAAATCATTTCTCAAAAATTTCACCTTCTTATTTGAACACACTGTATATAAATTTCGGGGTATAGAAAATATACTCTACAGTAAACCTCGGATAAGCCGGATTTGAAGGGACCGGAAAATATGGTTCGTGGTAACCGAGGTTCGGCTTAAGCGTAAGCCGATCATACAACTTGGGGAATAATTTGTTCGTCTTAGCCGAGGTAGTTTTAATTTACCATTACTTTATAATAGTAAGTTGTTGTGGAGACTAAAAATGACTAAAAATATATCATTGGTTCATTTTCTGTCGAATTTCAATGTTTGAAAAGTCATTCAAAAGAAGTTATTCGTTAAATTTTGTAAGAAAAAAGGTGAAGATTCTTTAAAAATTGATCAATTAATTGGTGTTCGTGTTAACCGAAGGTAAAAAAGCATGTGCCTTATGGACTGGGATCACGGAAAGGCATTCGTGGTAGCCGAGGGTTCGGCTTAACCGAGTTCGGCTTAGCCGTTCCATTTATACACAAATTCCCTATCTCAGGGCGCGGACCGGACCAAGTGGTTCGTGGTAACCGAGGGTCCGTGGTAACCGATGTCGGCTTATCCGAGGTTTACTGTATTTACAAACTCAGAAGTTATAATTAAAGGAAAAAATACTCCTCGTAGATTTGGGTATGTGATTACCTAAATCGATAAGAAATTTCCTGTTTTAGTAGTATGTAGGTTAAGTATCTGACATCCAATGTTGTCGGTCAACTCATTTGCAAATTTCTGCCATAAAATAAGCTCATTTTAGTTATTTCTAACTCTTTTTTCAGTTTTTTTTTTAGGTTTTCTTTTCCAACGTACACGTATTGTTGTTAGGTTGTTATGTCAGATTTTCTAAACTAAAGATAAGATTTTCTATTAGGTCAAATTTTCTAGAATGGATTTTTTCAAGGCCAAAAATTCATAAAATCAGAAAATTGAAATTATATAGGTTACAAGTTTGAACACGTTCAAAAGCTTACTAATTGGTCTATTCAAAAATTTTCTTTCTTCTGATTAGTCAGTTTGAGATTCATAAGTCCTCCTCCTCTTGTTAAGACTATTATTACACAAATTATTAATATAAAAAATTTGAAATTATTTACTCCTTTCATCAAAATAACTAAGGACTCATAGTCATAATTCTAAATAACCACAGGGCATTTACTCATCAATTTCATCATCATTATTCCTCCCCTAAAGGGGAGGGGTAATGATCCACATCTCAACTTTTACTAGTTTTATGATCACTTATCATGAAGAAAAAAAAGCTTTCTTAACGTTGTCAGATAAAGAAAAAAAAAGTTTTAGTGAAAGTGAACTTTCATTTTGAAGAATGTAAAAGTGTGTTTTTTTTTCTTCTTTTCTGTAATGAGTTGACATGTCGTTCCTTACGTGAGACTGAAGGAGTTTAGAAAACAGGACGTGGATGTGGATATTTGGTAATGGTCTCTCTACATTATTCATGAGATCTCAGACGACAAGGAGTAGTCTTTTACGACACAAAAGATTCAGCAATAGACAAAAAAAAAATTATTCTACAACATTGGGAAAGAGTCAAGGGAAAATCATAACATCCGGTTTAGCACTGTCTCTACAGAATTACAAATAGTTTTTTTTTTTNAAAGTCAAGGGAAAACCATAACATCCGGTTTAGCACTGTCTCTACAGAATTACAAATAGTTTTTTTTTTTCCAAAAAAATAATTAACTTTTTTTTTCTCTTAAACTATTGTTAACGAATTAAAATAATTAAATTTAATAAATTTAATTGATTTCGTGTGAAATTGAGTTAGCGCTGTGAAAGCGCTAACTCAATTGGAGAAGTTAAAAATTAAAATGTAGAGCGTAAAGGGTTAAATAATTTATATTGGTTATAACAACTACACTTGAGTTCAGAATTTACTATGCATGGTGAAAATTTTCTAACCATAAACACACATTTTTATAAAAAAATTTAGAATTGTGCACCGAATGGCAGAAGTATTTGTAAAGAAAGCTAACCTAACCGAAACCTTATTTGATTCTCGTCGTTTTACATCAATTTAATTCTTAATAAAGAAAATAGCTGTATAAAGAAAATACTAAACCAAGTTTGAGCCTTTTTTTTTGTTATAAAACTTCACTGTTTAATGAAAATTTAGGGTTTTAATTACCCATGGTGGGGGCAAACCTTTTCTGTTTTTTTTTTTTGAAATTTTTTTCAAAAACATTGAAAATTTTACCTTGCCCCTACCCATAAGTGCAATGTAAATTGACCTGACCTTTGACCTGACTTTTGATCTGAATGGGTCACCACAGACAAAATTGTTATTTGGAAAAGTTGTTCAAATTTTCATTCTGAGCAACTTTTGTGTAAGAATTGTTTTGGGTTATGGTGAAACCCAAAATCAAAATTTTGGACTTAGAAATAAATTTTCAAATTTTGTACTTGGAAAATTTTCGAAAAATGTTCAGAATCGCTTCTCAGAATGTCCTGATACGGCAAAAAAAAAAATGAAAAAAACATTTTTTTGAAAAAAATTTAGAAAAGTTTTGCCCTCACTATGGGTAATTCAACCATTTAGGATTGGATTTAGATAATTCAGTCTTTAGGTTAGACGTTGCTAAAAATAATTGCGAAAAAATAGGTATTTCGCAATTAAATTTTGCCAACAATTTTGGAATAAATTATTTACCAGTCCGATTTTCCTCCAAACTTGATGAAAAGATACAATGAAGCCTTTTGTAGTTGAATAATTCCAGAAAGGACGATGAGTGCTTGAATCCAGAAATCAGAAATTGACATCCAGTAATTGAACAATAATAGCCATAATTCAAACTAAAACAGCCAAAATACCCTACTCCGAACCCCAACACCGACCATTAAAGCACCNAATAATAGCCATAATTCAAACTAAAACAGCCAAAATACCCTACTCCGAACCCCAACACCGACCATTAAAGCACCCAGACCCGACCTCAAAAATACACGACGACGGTAGCCCTCGGAAACCATTGTGGAGAGGAAAAGACCAGTTCGCTTAGATTATTCAGTAAGCTTCGCATGGGCGGTAGACAGAAACATTTGTCGAACGGTATTCATTACTATTCAAAAGGGTTGTGACTTATTCCTAGTTAAGCATGGGGCCAGAAGGGCATCCAACAATCCATGAGCCGTGTGAAGAGTGAACAAGCACATTTATGTATTGTTTATTGTTTTCTAAGACCATACCTACTATACCACTCATTGACTCCAAACCTTATAATCGAACTGCTCTGTTCCTCGCCACAATGGTTTTCAAGGGCTAGCTTTGTCGCGTATTTTGTATAGTGTGTAAAGTGACTCCCAAATCTCACTGAGTCAGAGTCATTGACTCCCGAGTCACTGACTCTGACTTACTGTAGTTTAGGAGTTGACTCAGGAGTCATGACTCTGACTCCCCATATTTTCGCGAGTTGACTCTTGAGTCATGACTCTGACTCTGACTCTGAGTCATTAAAAAATGTTTAATATCTTCTTTTAAATATTGAGAAAAATTCTATATACTGTACAAAATTTCTATAAATTGTAGACGTGACTTTGCTTTTTTTTCACCNATGACTCTGACTCTGACTCTGAGTCATTAAAAAATGTTTAATATCTTCTTTTAAATATTGAGAAAAATTCTATATACTGTACAAAATTTCTATAAATTGTAGACGTGACTTTGCTTTTTTTTCACCTTTTGTAAATTTAGATTATCTTGAATCGATGTTGATGAACTTTGACTTTCATTAACTGGAAAATTTTCCACATTTAACACAATACAATCATCCTCCATTCTTAATTAAAAGTCTGTAAGAATGGGACAAACACAAAACACAAAAAGATGATTTATATCAGAAAGAGTAAACATTCTTAAGTAAAATGAATGCAATGGATAAGATGAATGAAACGTGCTTGAACATGAATAATACCAAAAATCGGCTTCTGGGCAGGAAATGCACAAGAGTCATGACTCTGCTACTGATGAGTTGACTCTGAGAGTCATGACTCTGACTCTCAAACAGGGAGTGAGTCAGAGTCATAATGACTCTGACTCCCAAATAATTCATAGAGTTAGAGTCATGAGAGTCAGAGTCAGAGTCAGAGTCACTTTACACACTAATTTTGTGGTAGGGTCGTGTATTTTTGTTGTCAGTGCTGGGGTTCAGAATCGGGTGTTTTTACTCTGCTGCAGTTACATCAGTTAAATAAGTTTAGGCGCGCAAATCTCTGAAGGGAAATTGAGCAGAGTAATGAGATCGAGGGTTCTCTTCCCTCTCATTTTTTCTGCATGCCTTTTTTAGTTAAGACTTTCACCATGCGTAGTAAATTCTGATTTCCAGTGTATATTCTTAAGGTAGTTTACAAAAAAGAAAAATTAATTTTAAAAATCAAATTCTTTGTATTATTATATGTATTAATTTTTTTTAAGATTAATTTAATAATTATTATTCCAAATTATGAATTTTTTATTTATTTATTCTAAGGTGTTCTACGAAAGGGTTAATTCCAATGCTGTAGCTTCATATTTTTTTTATACTCAATGTGGAATGCGGGATGTCTCAAATGAGCTTGTTGATCTCGAAAAATATCCAGCAACGAAAATTAAATTTACAAAAGGATTCATTTTTGCTAATATTGCCACTGGGACTGAATTTGAAGAGCAAAGATCTGCTTTTTTTCAAGTAAGATTACTAATTATCGAGTAAGATAACTTTCTTTTTTTTCTTCTTTTTTTATAAATATTTTATTAAAATTCTATTGTTGCTTTGAAGTTTTTTAATAATTGAAATGTTCAAAATTTAGTAAGGAAAATTAAAAGTTGAGAATTAGTAATTTGGTTCCAATTGGGTAATAACACCGGCTGGGCGAGCGTAAATACCGGCACATGGTTTCACTTTTTTTGGTTTAAATTTGATAACAACTATCACCAACCGGAAAAAAAAACGGCCAAATTCGATTTTCAAAGTTTCACATTTTATTACTTGAGAACTAAAAGTAAAATGGGAAGAAATCCTATGGTAGAAACTCATTAAATGTGTTTAAGATTGATTAAAAACATAAATTAGGAAATTTTATTATTCTTAAATTTTTAATTAGTCATGATTTTGACCATTTTTTTTTATAAAATATGTAAAAGAGGTTGGGCCGGAGAAATTTCCGAGAAAACAACGGCCCAAGAAAAAAAAATTTTTTTTTGTATTCTCTGGTCGAGATTTTCGGCGACCAGGAAAAACACCAGTTTTCCCCAGCCCGAGCCTGGTTTTACCCAGCTGGAATCAGATTGATCAGGAATGATTTATAACCAAATTTTGAGTTTTTTTTTTTACTTTCACTTACCTTTTGCTCTCAATGTGTAAATGATTTTAAATTGATTTTAAATTGAAGCCAGTTAAAGTACATTTTAAATATTTTTTTAATCATTTGNTTTACCCAGCTGGAATCAGATTGATCAGGAATGATTTATAACCAAATTTTGAGTTTTTTTTTTTACTTTCACTTAACTTTTGCTCTCAATGTGTAAATGATTTTAAATTGATTTTAAATTGAAGCCAGTTAAAGTACATTTTAAATATTTTTTTAATCATTTAAAACTCTTAATGAAATTTAGTTATTTTAATTTCCAGGAACAGGGACGTTTGGATGACTACATGGAGATGAAAGAGTCATTGGAACTTTCAAATATAAATTTTAAAGAATCTGTGATAGCTTGGGCAAACCCTCAATGTCTGCCTTGGTAATGTAAAGGAAAATCTCAGACATTATTACGACTTTCTCCGGCTTCATTTTTTTTTGACAATTATTGACTCAGGTTTGCTCGGAACAACATTTTCTGGCTATTTAGTTTCCTTCTCTTGTCTTGGCCAATTAGGATTCTCCTTGAACTTAATACAGCACATCTTAACTACAAGGTAAGAAAAAACAACAAAAATCCTCAAAAAAAGAAAACAAATTTTTTTTTTTTTTTTTTTTTTTTTTTACCTCAAGTGAAATTTTTTGTTAAACTTTGTCCTAACTGTTTTAATAAGGTGACCAAACTCTTCGGGATCAATTACCCTTCAAATTCTCCTCTCCATTGTGGACGTCCACTTCTCTACTCCAATTACCTTAATCAAGTAGATGACCTCCGTCGACCTCGGAGATATACTACACGTTCTGAAATTCGTATTCAAGATAGTCGAACTAATCGTCTTGCTTTCACTCGACCAAATTTATCAAATTCATATAAATTTTCTACATCAAATCTCTTAGGAGTTGAAGAAGAGGAATGGGAAAGAGAAAAAAGTCAAGAATTATTAGTTCGACGATGTAATGGACCCACTGGGGTTATTCCACGGAGTGTAACATTGATTATGTCAGAGTCTACTGATAGAAGAGAATGTTGGAAAAGAGGACTCAAAGGAAATAACAGTAGTACTTTATGTAGACAAGATGACATGGTTGATGAGGTTCATGATATGGATTGTCTTATACCAACTTACTCTGAAGCCTTACTCATGAACCAATCAAATAATAGATTCATTGATCATCAATCTATACAACTTTCACCGGAAGTTCAACCATTACTAACTCTACAAGATGACGACAATGGGATTTCATCGAATATCAACTATCCTACTAGAGTATTTTCAGATACTCTTACTACTCCTACTACAACTTCAACGAGAAATAATACTAGTAATAGTACCAACAATGGTAATCCACTTTCACTCTTTTTTAAACTTTGACAACTTTCTTTTATTTGATCTTATGAAATAGTCTTCCACATGGCTCTGGTTCAATGGCTCTGGCTCTGGCTCGAGCTGACTCACAAAAATTTCTGAGCCAGAGCCAGTGCATGGCTCTGGCTCATGTAGTAATTTTGAACCAGAGCCATGGCTCATGAGCCAGCTCAACGAAACTTGTGAGCCGTAGCTCAATGGCTCAACTTTTCCCCTAAATTCTTCCACTTTTCCCCTAATTTTTCATTTTTTTTCTTCCAAATCATCACTTTTTTTTTTTTTTAATTTTCGGAATTTTTGGTCACTGAAAATCAATTTGCCTTTAGCCAGTTCATAATTATGATTTGTGTTGGCTTATTCTCACTAGGTCATTCTCACTTTTAGCAAAATGTGAAAAAAAATTTTTTTTTATGTTGAACCATGACCCATGGCTCTGGCTCATGAGCCAGCTCAACGAAAGTGCGGAGCCAGAGCCATGGATCATGAGCTGGCTCACCGCTCGAGTGAGCTAGTGGCTCTGGCTCACGCCAAAAGCTGAGCCATGCGCAACACTATTATAAATTCAAATTTTAATTTTAATTTTTTTTTTTTTTTTTTTTTTTTTTGCAATTTGTTGTCTGTTTTCTCATTTAATTTCTCATTTTAGGCGAAAACTGGCCCTTTTCCAAATTTTCTTTAGTTTAATACCCTCTCATCAGTCTAACAAAACTTAAATTAATTTCACTATTTTTTTTTATCTTCTTCCGCTTTTTCTCAGAAAGAAAGAAACTAAAATGTTTATCTAACAAGAATCATGTTACATTCCCATTAATTTTTTGTTTCAAAAATATATACTATACATTATATATTTCGTATATGTATATAATATTACTTGATTTCATTTGATTAGGAGAGTTTAGAGTTGGAGTTGGAGATGAAATTGAATTGACTGGAGAACCAATCAGACTTGACCTTGACCTCGTTGAGTCACCACCCTCATATTTAGAAGCACTACGAACAAGTCGTCCAGTTTTTCTTCCACCATTTACACGACTTCGTCGGTGCCTTACTGAACGAGATTTAGTTGGTTGGACCAATCGACGTGATCTTGAACAAGAACGTTTCAGAACTTGGTTCAATACAACAAGTATATATTTTTTTCAAAGATTTAATCCTTTTCAATTACTATTACCATTTAGTAGACCAATAGGGGTTGAGAGTGAGAATGAGGATTTACCAAATTCATCAATTACAATGAGGTCATTGATTAACAATAACAAAAATGGAGAAAGTTATGTCTAGTCCTTTCTCTTTTTCTTTTTCATGTTTACATTAATGTATTACTTTCTCTTTTGCCAATGACACACACACACAAAAAAAAAAAAACTTCAAAATTTAAAATTTTATCAAACTAAAATTCACTCTAGTGGCATTATGAAAATTTCCTATTGTCTTTATCCATAGTGTTCCTCATTCCTTATTAACTTTACAAGTTAGAAGTTACCAACTACCGTGCTTTCACCAATAGAGTTAAAACATATCAGTTGATTTTTACAACTTTTACCTTCAATTTCTTCCACTTTCACTTTTAAATTTTAGTTTTACATTAAATATTTACTCTTTAAATCCGTTCGCAGTTAGGATTTATAGTATACTTTTTTTTTCTTTTTTTTTTTTGAAATATAGAGTGTGAATAATGGATTATCGTATCCTTTGACTCAAATGAAAGTTAATTAAGGTTTTAATGATTACTGTTAGTCTAAGTTAATGAATACTTTCACCATCCACAGGGTGATGAGTTTTTACATTACACTGTACTATTATTTTCATCTGTAGGATGAAAAAGTAGGAATTCTATAGTTTTATTTCATTTCAGTGTGAATCATTATAACTCTATATAGTCTCGTAATTATAGTAGTAAAAACAAGTTAAAAATCTAAAAATAGTATTATCAAAAAGTGAAAATAAAAGTGAAAGCACTCTCTTCGGAACTTTCACTATTGATTAACATTTTACTAAAGTAACGTTCTTACATACTCATACATGTATGTTTCAAAACTCAATTTTCATAATAAGCTAATTTAAGCTGTTAATAAGTTTTGTTATTATGTTATAATTATTAATAGAGATGTGAAAATATTCCAAAAAAAAAAAGGTTCCCAATTAAGTAATTTCTCTCTAACCTACACACATTTCGACATTTCCTTACTAATCCTTAAACTTTCTTAGAGATTTGAAAAATTTTGCTGAGTTTTAATAATAATAATAATAATAATAATAATGATTTATGACTTTCTTTGCTTTTAGTGCTGAATCCTCAGGTTTTTTGGGTACATGAGGTAGTTTGTGTATATATTTCTTTGTATTTCTTTGTTGTGTCGTGAAGGAGACAGGAAGAAGGAAATGGCTGACGATGGTAACTTTTCACCAAGAGTAAGGCTATCTTTGAAATCTGTAGGAGTGCTTAGTTTTGACTGGAATTGAGCGGATGGGTTAAGAGTGAAAGTGAAAGTCCTTGAAGCTGAGTCAGCGGAAACTGTTGACTTTTTCTTTATTTCTAGGGAATCTTAGACTTTTAGCTATTTATAGTCCAAGGCTATAATTAGTTAGTAGCAACTTCAATGGAAAAAAAAATCTAAAAACGAAAAGGAATTAAAAAGGAAACGATTTGAGTCTAAAGGACATGAGTGTTTGCTTTCTAAATGATTTCATTATAAAAGAAAAAGTTTGTCAAGTGTTTGAAGAGAAAGGTGGTTAGAAGTTAGAAGTAAAAAGCTTGTAATCATTTCCCTCATTTCTTCCGTGCTTTGGTTAACAAGTGTAAAATTTTGTTAATTTTGTCATAAACTAGAAAGAAAAAAAAAAACGAAAAAAAAAAAAAATTAAAACTTTCACCAGCTTTCTCCTAAAAATTAAGTAGCTCAGCACTGTTCTTATGCGTCATTAAACTAACCATCAAAATACTCAAAATTAGAAAATTTTCTACTATTTAATCCATCAGTGCTTAGTATCATTTTTACACAGTAAATTCTAAATTATATCCATTATTATGTAGTAATATTACCACTAAAAATGCATTATTAGCACTAAAATGACTCAATTTTTACAAACACATGTTGTCCATACAGAAAACTTTACCTATAAAAATTGAATCCAACTTTCTCTTTTGATATTAATAGATGGAAAGGGCTTGAAAGAAAATCAATGTTTATTTTTTCTTATTTTTCTATGACAAAATATGTATATATATATACATATATGTATGTATGTATGTGTATTATTTTTTGACTAGTTGATGTTGTTGAGTAGTAAGAAGCAAAGGGATAGAAAATGGATTGTATTTACCATGAAATTTTACACATAACAATAAGTATACTAGAATGTCAAACTGGAGGGAAATTGTCTCAATTTTTATATAAAAATAGGACCTATAATAAGCAATTTGGATTTTCTGCCTTGTGTGGTTTTTTTTTTTTTTTTTTTTTTTTTTTTCCTTCAATTTTATGAGATTTTCTGAGCAAGTTTTCATTTCCTGATTCACTTTCTCCAACCTCCTTTTCACTCTGGATAAGTTTAGTAAACAAAAGTTTTAAAATTGAGTTCAATGGTTTTAATGGTGGATCGATAGGGGTCTTCAATTTTAGTTTAAGATTATAGTAAGTAAAAAGTTAATTTTCTTTCTTATTGATTTTTAGTATGTTATTCATGTTTAGTAAAGTAACCAGTGGTACTTTCACCATTTCCGGTTGAATTCAGTAGTTATATATAAACTTTTGGAATATTGAAGGGTTTAAATTATACTATTGAAGGCTCTAATCGTAATGTTCTCTCTAGATATTGAACATTAAGGTTTAAGAAAAAAACGACTAGAGATCTAATGATGTGAAACTGGTTACTTTCTCCACTATGTTAATATTTACTTTCTCTCGTCTTTCCGNAGTAAAAAGTTAATTTTCTTTCTTATTGATTTTTAGTATGTTATTTATGTTTAGTAAAGTAACCAGTGGTACTTTCACCATTTCCGGTTGAATTCAGTAGTTATATATAAACTTTTGGAATATTGAAGGGTTTAAATTATACTATTGAAGGCTCTAATCGTAATGTTCTCTCTAGATATTGAACATTAAGGTTTAAGAAAAAAACGACTACAGATCTAATGATGTGAAACTGGTTACTTTCTCCACTATGTTAATATTTACTTTCTCTCGTCTTTCCGTTTTTTTTTTACAACTTTATTACAAGTTGTAAGGTTTTTGAAGGTTTTTTGCTATAAAAAAAGTCTCATCTTGTACCTTAAGGTCGTCAGTTTTTGGTTTTTTTTTTGAGAGAGAGAAAAAACTCATTATTTGATCACATCTCTTGTTTAACATTTTGATTAAAGGTCAATCATGATCTAATCATTCAAATTGAATAGCTTTTTTTTTGTCAGTAAGAATCAATAATCTTCAAAATGTGGTTGAATATGAATTGAAAAAAAAGCAACTTTTTTTTTTAATTATAAATTAATATAAAATAGGTTGATGATTGATTGTCAATGATTGTCAATTTTCCTATCGGACTTTCTCCATTATTGATTTTTATAAATTGTAACTTTCACAAATTTCAATTTTTGTTAGTTTCTCATTTCTCTCTCAATTTTAATTTTTGTTTGGATTTCTTTGAAGTTTTTTTTTTATTTTTTTTTTTAGAAAAGACCCAAAGGCTTAAAACAACTATGGAATTTTTTTTTTTTTTTTTTTTTTTTTTTTAATTCTTAGAATGATAGTGATAAAGATGATAATGAAAATGGTACAAAAAACTTTTCCCTTTTTCATGCAAATTTGAAGCTACTTTCACCACTTTCTCCGCTCTGACTTTATTCTATTCTATTCTAACCTTTGAAGAAGTTGAGTTTAATAAATTATGCAAATTCTTAGACAACTTTAGAAAATTTCTTATTAGAATCAACAATACTTAATAAAAATTCAAAAAAAAAAAATAATTTTGAGACTTTGTGGACAGGTCTCAAGAGGTTTAGAGGATAGAGTGAAAGTTCCTTTATCCTTAAATGTGTTCTTTCACTTTTGTTCTCTTCTTAATGTCCCTGTAGTTGACATCCCATTTTTCACTAACTATGTCTATTTTTTAAGCAATTTTATTACAATATACACATAGTATTTTATTTTTCGTTTTTTTTTATAACTTCTGAATTTAAAGATCTCTGGCTCAAATTCAGTAAGCTCTGAAAGAAACAAGATTATAGATTTTTAGTTGTTTTTTCGCTTTTAAAAGTAAAACTCAAGAGCAGAGTTCATTGTGACATTTTTCTTTTGTAAAGAAAAAAAAAATTGAATGAAAAGAAAACGAAGAGAAAGTTTTCATTGTATTGGAAAAAGTTTTTTTTTTTTTTTTTTTTTTTTTTTTGAAACATAATGTTTGAAAAGAAGAAAAAAAAATTTTTTTTTTCNGAAAAAATTTTTTTTTTTTTTTTTTTTTTTTTTTTGAAACATAATGTTTGAAAAGAAGAAAAAAAAATTTTTTTTTTCTTTT
Source organism: Holacanthella duospinosa (assembly GCA_002738285.1). Lineage (NCBI taxonomy): Eukaryota > Metazoa > Arthropoda > Collembola > Poduromorpha > Neanuridae > Holacanthella > Holacanthella duospinosa. The sequence continues at coordinate 347,728 of NIPM01000004.1, read as the reverse complement.
CAAATATTATTGTTTTCAATATTAATTTTCCCTCATGTAACCATTTTTAGTAAATTTTTTTTACTCATTTTAGAGATTAATTTGAGAACTGTGTTTGACATAAGATTGATTTATAGGGTGAAGTTTTTGACCTACATTCACCCTTAAGGGGAGAAATGAAATGACCTCTGGGTGAAAGTTCTGGTCAAATTAAATAATTTTTATAACTTTCACTTTTTTTTTTTTTTAAAGATCAAACCACCTACTTCTTAATAAGTAAAACTAAAGAGGAAATTTTGGTACAATGTATTAATAAAGTATAGTGAGAAAGTTTCAATTTAATCCTTCTCCTGTCCAAAATGTCCAACTTTTCTTAAGTTTCTTAAGTTTTAGCAATTAATTTTCTTCCACTTTAGAAAAAAAGTTATCAAAATTTCATTAAACTTAATCATTAAAGCAACAAAACTCTTTTGGATAATCTTGCCTTAGGAGAAAGTCTTCTGCTGTCAATCAAAGAGCTTAAGGCTAATACTTTATAAAAAAAAATGGTAAATTTTTTTTTTTGATGATGAATTCGCACTCGTCATGTTCATAAATTGACAGACTTAAAGGAAGCATTGGTTTGCTCGAAGCTTTCTCCAAATTCAATAACTGACAGGAAGTTTACTTCCGTAGCCCAAGCCATTTTTTTTTTTTTTTTTGATTTCTTTTGTAGTTGAATGAAATGGTCATGACAAGACCGTGAGACATGAGGAAATAAAAGTGTCAGATATCGTTTTACTTTTAAGTGACGTAACATGAAAATCAATTCAGACGAGCTTCAGAATTCAATTTTGTTGATGATGAGCCAACTCTTCAACTGAAAGTAATNTTTTTTTTTTTTTTTTTTTTTTTTTTTTTTTTTTTTTTTTTTCAAATTTGATCATTTATCATTTACTAATAACAACATAACAACAGCGTTGGCAAAATAAAATCCTTACAATTTACGGATGAAGTGAGAGAGAAAATAAATTAACACACTGTAGACTGAACATCCCAACTTTCTCCATTTTTTTGGAATTTTGCCCAACTTTGGTAAAAATTTGATTTTGGGAAAAAGTAAATTTAAGAATTTCAGTGAATAAAACAAACCTTTTTTTTTTTTGTTAAAATTTAATAAAAGCTTATAATAAAAAATTGATTTTTACTAAAGGAGTATGAAATTTTAATAATTCAGTTATAAAAAATTTTTTACTTGATTCATGGGATTTGATTTTCAAATAAAAATTTTTCTTCTTTTTGCTACAGAAACAGAATTAAGTGAATGTGAAAACAGTGACTGCATAATTTCTTTTCAAAAAAATTTAGCTTACGTTAGAAATGTGTACGACTTTATGAGCTTAGAAAACACACAGTTTGACTTACTAATAAATTAAGTAAAATTTCCGTCAGAAATTTAAATTATTAATTTGCCCATTTCTGACATCGAGTGACAGCCAAATTTGAGAAAAAGTCTAGAGAAAAACAAAAGTTCAAAAATTTGAATGAAAACTTATTAAATTTAGCAATAAAATGAGACAAGCGAGATTTACATTTGTCAAAAAAAAAAAAAAAAAAATCTATTCAACTCCAACAGTTTAGAGATGTTTTCAATTTTAAGTGAAAATTGAAAGCTTGATTAATTTGATTATTACATAAAAAAAAGTAACAAAAATTGTTGAAAATACAGTAAATTTGAAATCAAAATCAGTACATTACACTTTGTCCATAATTTTTTTGGAGTGAGGTAGTGAAAACTGAAAAGTTTGTTAGTGATTAAAAAAATTTTTTGCAAGTTTTGAGTAAAAATGCAAAAACAACTAGTTATTCCATTTTTCCAAATTTCTTTAATTTTTTTAAATTTCTTAAAATTCTACAGCTAAAAAATTTTTGTATTATATTTCTATCTATTTGATTCACTAATTCTGCAAATTTCATTCAATTTAAACACTCTTTTATGTTAGTTATTCAAAAAATCTTATTTGACTCTAAAAATTATGGTCAAACTGTAAAATAAATTTCCCATTGAAATGACCATTGACCAATAATGACCATGTTTTTTTTTTTTTTTTATTTTTTATTTTTGTTAAACTAAACATGCAACAAAAGTGAAAGTATTATACCACTTCCGGTTTGTTAATTTAATTTATTTTTCTTATTCATCAGTGACAGTTGAAAGTAGTTTGAAAATGAAAATTATAGATACTTTGGGTAGTTTATGATTTCCATTTCAAGAAAATTTCTCTTACTAACATATACATATTTAGAAAGGTTTCTATAGAGTGAAAGTGTAATTTCCTTTGGGAATTAGAGAAAACAAACAACGCCTATTCAGTGATGCTGAGGTGTATAATTTAGGTTGTCAAATTTTAGAAAATAATAAGATTTTCGTTAGGTCCTTACTAAGTTACTCTAGACATGATTACAAAAGACCGGAGATTAATTTCATTTCACTTTCTTCAAATTTAAAAAAAACTCTTTCCATAACATTAGGTTAAAATTATTATGAAAATTTACCTCACGAAGAGACTTAAGTCTTTTCTTCACAAGGATTTATAAGGATCATGTTAGAAAATTGAGAAAATTTTTCATTTTGAGAAAAAAAAGAAAAGAAAAAAGAAAAAGAAAATTGGACTGTAATCTGATAGTTTACTTATTGTTACCTAGCAACAAAAGAAGAAAAAAAAGCTTTATAAAGGTTTATAATTAAATTTAGGCATTGCNGAGAAAATTTTTCATTTTGAGAAAAAAAAGAAAAGAAAAAAGAAAAAGAAAATTGGACTGTAATCTGATAGTTTAGTTATTGTTACCTAGCAACAAAAGAAAAAAAAAAGCTTTATAAAGGTTTATAATTAAATTTAGGCATTGGTTTTACCAGTTTTAGTATAGATTTTTCACGGTCTACTAAACCGTGAGGCTTTGTAAGTTATAAATTCTCTATANGTTTTACCAGTTTTAGTATAGATTTTTCACGGTCTACTAAACCGTGAGGCTTTGTAAGTTATAAATTCTCTATAACTTTTAACCCAACAGTCAGATATGATTTTACGGTTTACTTATATAACAATAGAAAAAGATTATATTCATTTCCCTAATAGTATTGTTATAAATTTATGACTCTTTCCATCACACCAATCATTTATTGGAGAAAGTAAGTTGGAGAAAGTAACAAAGGAAATCTTGAGCATTGTTAAAAGTGAAAGAAGCTTTTCCTTTCACTTTGTAAAATGATACAAAAAAAAAAGAAAAAAAAAAAATGTAAATAACTTTTGTAGAAAGTTGTACAAAATCTTAGTGCTTTTTCTTAACAATGAAATATGATAACTTTGAAATTCTTTTGAAATATAAGTCTTTATTTACACCATATTCTAAAAAAAAAAANACAATGAAATATGATAACTTTGAAATTCTTTTGAAATATAAGTCTTTATTTACACCATATTCTAAAAAAAAAAAAATTTTTTTTTTTTTCCCTAAATGCTTTCACTACTTTTATTGAAATGAGCAAAAAAAATTGAGCATGAGTTAATGCATGTTTATTTATAACATTTATTCAAGAGGTAAAGTTAACCAACCAAATTTTCATATATTTTTTTTTTTTTTTGCGTTCATAAATTATGCACAGGCAAAATTATAATTATTTTCGTTAACAAATTTTGTTAAACAAATATTCATTTTTGTACTCAAAGAAAGTGAAGAAAAGTAAAAAATTTGTGTACGTAATTTGTAATTTTATGACACTGAGCGTGGAAATCATAAAATAATAGGATAATTATTTTGAATTTACATGTATATTAGTAATTTAATAAAAATATGAAGAAAAAAAATGATTAATTTCGTTTTCGTTTGCTAACTTCACTTCACTGATTTTGTCATCATGCATTAAGTTCACGTTTACTCTTCCTAGTGAAAGTTATAGAAATTTTTTTTTTCTTCCCTGATTACCATACCACCATGTTACTCAAATAAACATAAATTGAGTCTTCAAAATTTATCGATTTTTTTGAAAAAAAAAAAAAAAAATTTATTATTTTTTGTTTAAATTTGTTTCCATATTTTTGAATCATCGTCATGAGTCCTACTCAGAGTTCGAAGTCGGATTTAAATCGGATTTAAATCCAAGAATAGAAATTAATGATTTTTTCGATTTTTATTTTTTACCCACTTAGACAAACTTGAAGATAAATTTAAGCACTAACACTTACATCGAAAATCAGATTCCTAGCTTCAATTTCGTTTTTGGTGAAATAAAGTAGTACTTTAACACTTGTAAATTTTGAATTTGAAAAAAATTTTTCAGAAAAATTCGTAATCTGCAAATTAGGGCATTGAAAAAAAAAATTTTTTTTTTTCAATGCCCTTTCAGACATCATATTTTTGATTTTTGACAATTAAAAAATAAAANATTCCTAGCTTCAATTTCGTTTTTGGTGAAATAAAGTAGTACTTTAACACTTGTAAATTTTGAATTTGAAAAAATTTTTTCAGAAAAATTCGTAATCTGCAAATTAGGGCATTGAAAAAAAAAAATTTTTTTTTTCAATGCCCTTTCAGACATCATATTTTTGATTTTGGACAATTAAAAAATAAAAATTCAAAAAATCCAAAAAAAAATCGGATTTAAATCCAAAAAATCGAATTTTTTGGATTTTTATATAAAAATCGGATTTTTTCGAACTCTGGTCCTACTATCGTATGTAACTATGTAGTTAACACTCTGGAGAGGACGGAAGTGAAANCGATTTTTTCGAACTCTGGTCCTACTATCGTATGTAACTATGTAGTTAACACTCTGGAGAGGACGGAAGTGAAAGTAAAATCCGGTTCTTCGTGATCTAATATTTTTTTTAGCATCCGCTTGACAGAAAAAAATGAAAAGTTGAGTATTAACTATAAAAATCTGATTAAATTTTTAAACGAAAAGAAAAATGTCTTGTGAGATTGAATTAGCCTTCATTTTAAGGTTCATTCTATTCCCCTACTCTCTCACTTAACTCATTTAAAACTTTCTTTTCAAAATTGCAGCATAAAAATTTATTTTTTTATTTTTATTTTCTTTTAAACATAATAAAAATAATTATCTTTAATGTAAAAATCTCAAGTTTCATAACTACATATTCCTCTAAAGTAAAATGAAGATAGTTTTTTTTTTCAATTAAGAAAGTAAATCTGATAAAAAGTTCATAATATTAATCCTCTCCTCATCATCCTCCACTTGCCTTTTGGAAACTTTCTGTAAAAACTAATTTTAGCTTTCACGAAAATGAAAAAGTGAAAGTCGACTTTCATTTTTTTTTATACTCAACACAAAAAATACATTAGCAAAAGATGAGAAAAGTGTTGAATGAATCGACACAAAAAAAAAAAAAAAAAAAAAAAAAAAAAAAAAAAAAAAAAANAACTTCTTTGATCTTCAGTAGAACCAGAAGCATTGAAGTATTAAATCAAAATTATTTTTCTCGTTAAGTGAAAGTTGAGAAGAGAATTTTCGAATATTTAAAAAAAAAACCTTCAAGAAATCTATACCTTTTATTAATATTATTATTAAATTCATTACTCGTTCTGGTGAAAGTAACAACGTTGTTCTACAAAAATAAAAAAAAAAAAAATTTTTTTTTGTAATCATTTTTATCACTGTTTTGGACTGAATCCAAGAAAACAATAATAAAAATAAGAAAATCTCAACCTAGTAGTACATATTCTGCCGGAGGAGTTGTAACTAAAAAAAACAAAGAACTTGCAGAGAAAGTACTTGAGAAGTAAGTATGGACCGGAAATTGTAAGAAAGTGCGTCCATTAACGTTCTCTGATGTGTGAAAGTTTGTTGGTAATAAATCAAAGAGTTAACATGGAAAAACCGGAAACCAACTTGACATTATTAGAAGGAATTGAATTGAGTTTTTGGTTCCTTTGATTTTGATTGGTTGGTGGGTGGATCAAGTTAAGTTAGAGGAGATAACTAAACACCAAATTTAGTTATTTGGTGAAATTCTACTTTCATCCATCTGATTCTATGTTAAATCCTTTCCTTTTCTCTTGTCATGTTCGATGAAACAGAAGAGTTATTTAAGCAGAGAACAAGACTTTAGTTTATAATAAACTCATTTCTCATTCTATTTTATTTACTACTTTGAAAATTTATCACCGAAAAATTCCCCCATCAAGAAAAAAAAAAAATTGATCAGCAAAAAATTTGCCATTATGAAAAACTCATTAGATTACAAAGATTATCTGTATAGGATTGGCCAAATTCTTTTACCCATTTAAAACGAAATTTTTTTTTCTAAACCGAGCTTGTGGCAGTTAATAAATTAAAAATTGAGAATGCAAAATTTTAAATTAGAATTCAAATTGTGTAGTGTAAAGTTAGCTCACTGAAAACTACACACTCATTCTCAAAAGCAGTGTTGTGAATTCAGTTCAATTCAGTTCAGTATTTTGGACTGAACTGAACTGGAAGACTCTTGAATATACAAAAGTACTGAACTGAACTGAACTAAAAAAAAAACCTTCAGTTGAAATACTAGACTGAACTGAACTAAAAAAAGAAAAGTTTTTAGGTAAATACTGGAGTAAACTGAATTGGGAAAAAATTTCTACATAAAATTACTGAACTGAACTGAACTGAACTGAACTGGACACCTTTCTTTAGGAACTGAAATAAAACTGAACTGGAAACTACCCTTCCAGTNTATTTTGGACTGAACTGAACTGGAAGACTCTTGAATATACAAAAGTACTGAACTGAACTGAACTAAAAAAAAAAGCTTCAGTTGAAATACTAGACTGAACTGAACTAAAAAAAGAAAAGTTTTTAGGTAAATACTGGAGTAAACTGAATTGGGATAAAATTTCTACATAAAATTACTGAACTGAACTGAACTGGACACCTTTCTTTAGGAACTGAAATAAAACTGAACTGGAAACTACCCTTCCAGTTCCCAACACTGCTCAAATTTCTAACGCCCGATTCATGCTTTTTCAAACCGTCGTGTTTTCTTTTTTCATAAAGTTATCATGACGTAATCTAAATTGGATGGCAATTACATACTTTTTCAAATCTTTTTCCGTACCTTTTTCCAAAAAAGTAGAAACAGTTACGGTTTAACTTCACACGACGATCAGAGTTTGCAATGAAAAAAAAAGTATGTATTGTTTTTTTTTAGAAAAAAACTTTTTCCGAACAACGAGTAGAAAACTCAATGACAACGAAATGAAAAAGTATGGATTGATTTTCCAAACTTTTTTCGAAAAAATTTTCCTGAAAAAAGCTGGTTTTGGAAAAAGCATGAAACGGGCGTAACGAAACAATGTACTGTTGGCTGAATCTACACCTTATTTTTTCTTTCAATGTTTGTGTAATAGGCTACCTTATGCTCATTTTTCATACAAATTTAAAGAAACAAAAACCGGTGTAAAGGTGTTTGGCTAACTCTATACAAAAGTCACCAGAGCAGGTTACATTTTACAGTTTTACAGTTTACATTAATAAAAAGAATTTAAATTATTTTTTTTTTTTACATTTTTGTTGGTACTCATAAACTTTGGTACTAAGAAATAAAGATGTGGTTTTATCTAAAAAATTATTTTATTTTATAAACTAAGGTTGGGGTTTGCTTCACCACCCATCAACATTCGGGAAATGGGAAGAGAATTTAATAATTATGTAATAATTGAAATTTAATAAAGTTTTAGGTTAGTAAAATTTTTTAAATAAATTTCATGGTGACATATTTTTTCCGGTAGGGAATTTTCCAATTACAAATTTTCCAAGTGTCCATTTTGACTAACCCTAGAGTTCATTTTGTTGAATAATTTCTTTTCACACCCTCATAGAGAGAAAATGAGTTCTGGAAACAATGGAAGTGGAGCTCAAGTGGAATTAATGCAGAGCATCTTCTTCCCTACTCTAATTCCATACGAATCTCAACTTTTCTCCTTTTATTTTCCATTTCAAAGACAACCAAAATGACTTTCTCCATAATGACTCATTATGAATTCAAATTCAAAAAACCTACTCAAAATTTTACAACGGAAATCATCAGTCAAGAGATTTTTTTTTATATATACAGTGCGTTCAAATAAGAAGGCGAAATTTTTGAAAAATGATTTTACGGAAAATTAAAAATTGAGTATATGTCAAAATTTTACATATATTATGAACTGCTCAAGTTCCTGAAAATCCTTTCTAACCAAAGTTCTGTTAACTCTTCTTAACTTAAAAAGTGTCACAAGACTCTAATTTGTGGGATTTTTAAAAACGCTAGTGCCGAATTTTCTCCTTCTTATTCGAACACACTGTATAAAATGAAATCCTGTCCACAATATTTTTAACAACATAGTAGTAAAGCCTCTCTATAAAAATTTAATTCAAAGACTTACATTTTATGCGGAAAGGATTTTCCTCTCAAACTTACAAATTTAGATTATTTTTATATAATCATTAAACTCTATAATTCAACACACCTTGTTCATTATTTTGAAAGAACAAAGTGTGGTGGATCCAATGGAGAAAGTCATTAATTATAATTATTTCTAACCCCTAACTCTAACCATAAATCAAGATCCTTTGTTTGAAATTTCCGTTTTCACTACAATAATTTATAAAGGAATAACAAACTTTCCTTAATTCTCTCTTCTGTTAATTAAACCTAATTGACAAATTTGTAGAGGTAACCTAACAACCTAACCTCTTTATAAAGTATATACCCTCATCTCAACTTATTAAAGTCATTAAGTTTCACTCTATTTTTTCTTTAAATCGTTTCCTCAATGAGTAATCGTTAAATCTAAACTTATATAAATCTTACAAATTATTAAGGAAATGCTTCTTTGAGCAATAGTTGAGACAAGTCTTGGAATTGAAAGTAAAGGGTTGCTTACTTATTAACAAGGAATTCAAACGTGTTAATTAAATTTCGAAATAGTGTTGTTGTTTTTTTTTTTCGAAATAGCCCAGCCTATTCTACTAATTAATCATGTCATCAGTCTGTCTTAGCGTTTCACTGGAGGATGGATATGCAAAGGTAAGGTTGAGTAAGAAGGAGGGGGGTCATCAAAGAATGGTGGTGGTGCAGATGGTTGACCTTGCGCCTGTGAAGATGGATACATTGGTGGTGATAGTAGGTATGATTGATACCCTTGGTTTTGAATTGGTTGTTGAGAAGGCATTAGTTGAGGCTGAAGCGGTCGTTGTTCTCGTTGAGCATTGGAACTGGTTGATGTGATTTGAATCCTGGTATTTGGACCAGCTCGAATTTGAGAACCATTCGTTGTTACAATTACTGTACGTCCAGATGAAGTCATATTACGAGGATTTTGTACTGCCCTTATTCTGGATGGACCAGCAGATGCGACTGTCACAGTTGTAGGCGTAGAATAAGTATGTCCTGCTAGGTTTCTGTTTTCATGTTTGTCAGGAGATGCGAGTAAATACAAAAGCCCATTGAATACAGACAAAATCTCAAAAAAAAAAAAGAAGAAAAAAAAACTTAAAATTGGACAAATTTTGAAAATTTAATTTCAAACTTACCCCTGCTGCAATTTTAATCTCAAAATATTGACATTGTGCCCACCGTCTGTCAGTCATATTGGCACAGGAAGAGAATCCTTGCTGTGAGAAGGAGTAGGCATCGTAGATCAAAGCTCCTCCAATCGTCCCTAATGCCAAAAACCATAATAATCGCCAACAGGAATTCTAGAAACGGAGGGAAAAGTTAAATTATGATTAATTAAATTTTTATAAAAAAATTATAATATGCCAATGAATTACTCACACAACAACTCGGTCTGTTACAAAAAAGTAAAGCAAGAAATGACTCCAAAATTACGAAAGCAGAAATGACCATGAATAACTTGTCAATATTTGTAATCAAGTCTGGGGTATTAGTACTTGTAAATGCATGGGTCTCTAGTCCAAAGGAGGCGGCACCGATAAACTGTAAGAAAGTATAATTTAGTTTAGTTCGTTCTCCTTGGATATGTAAATTAAATTTGAAAAGTATGTTTACTTACTATGTTCGCCAGCTTCAACAAATTGAAGCTCATTATGCCTCAATGAAGACAGTCAAATTGTGTATCCAAAAATTATCCAACAATGTCCTGGGCTGAGTATTGGTTTGTAAATATCGCACAAGTCTTATCAAATGTAAATTCTACTAAAATGAGCAAGGATCGATCTCTTGTATACGAGTAAATTTGATGGTTGAGAATCTAAAGACAGATAAAGACTACACACTAATATCAATAATACCCATACCCCATGCATAATGAGTCATCAGTTTCATCATTAACTTGGCCTTATAATAAGCTAAAGGAAATCAAGTTTCAAACTGAGAGAGCTATGCTAACCACAAAAAAACAAAGTTGGGTACATATATCTTGCTGCTTCACTGATGCGAAAGGATTTCTGATGAACTTATTTTCTTAGAGCTTAGGAACATGAATCAATGGAAATTAAATTAAGTTGTCTTTCTTTTAGTTATTTTCATCGTTATACTGGAATTGTAAATAGTGGTTACATCTTCTGGATGAAAGGTTATAATGGGTTATAATTAGGTCTCGTCAAAGCCTATCATGATTTGATTTGATTTGAATGTAATTTATTACAGTGTCAATAGCATCATTTTTAGTACAAAATGGTAATATACTTAGACACTCCCACTTGCGTAGGCCTATTTAACTTAACCTAAAAATTAAAGTTAAAATTATATAGAAAAGTGATTTGATCACTAAACAGTGGTTATATGGATTGTTATATGTTGTAAAATAATATTGAATTTATTCAAATTCAAATATCTAAAATTCAAAATCCATATTTTTGGCTATATTGGTCTCAGATATTGATTTGTTGAATTGAATTGAATTGAATTAAATGTAAATTTATTTAGGTGTCACAAGAATCATTTTAGATACAAAAATGTTAATATACTTAGACACCCCCATATGGGACTAAATCTAAAGAGTTAAAAATTAGTATTAGTTTTAGTTTTGTTTATAGTCATACATGACTTTAGAGTTGAAACAGATATTAATTATCAACTTAAGTGTAAATTACATAGTACTTACTTCCTCATAGATAGTAATACAGGAAGTGAATATTGCAGTTAAAAAATAAACTAACTACAATACATTTTAGTTTTGTATCAAATTTCACAAAAANAAAAGTGATTTGATCACTAAACAGTGGTTATATGGATTGTTATATGTTGTAAAATAATATTGAATTATTCAAATTCAAATATCTAAAATTCAAAATCCATATTTTTGGCTATATTGGTCTCAGATATTGATTTGTTGGTAAATTTAGACACTGTATGCATTGATTCTGTCCATCATAACAAATTTCGCTGCCTTTTCTTTAAATTTGGAAAAATTATTAAAATTATGGACCATACCTCTGGTTGATCCCGACAAGTTATTGATAAATCTCAGCCGGAACCCAGTAGTGTAGTGCTAATTTTTTTGTTGTTGCTCTTTGTCTTTTGTTTTTAGACAAGTCCAGAATTAGGTAAAATGTAAGGTAAGCTCAGGTATAAAAATCAGGTTTCGATTAGCCTCTTTTATGTGGTGTCAGTTGACTTTTACGTTTTACTAAACCATATCCTAAGTTCAATTTTCGTTGTATTTTAATTTGAATTTGGCGCATTTTTTTAGATTATATTTGGCGGGATTTTAAATAAATTTAAATTCTTGTCAGCGGCACAGTAATGTCTTCGACAGTATTTTTTAATACAGCGGCGTCTTTTGTATAAACTTTAAGTTATTCATTTTTGATTAATTTAATTCCAATTATTAATTAATTTTAACAAATTTATTTTTATTTAGTTCATTTATGAATTGTACGGATTGATATTGTTAGTCGCTGACTATTTATCAAGTACGGTTCGTCGAGAAATCATATTCAAGACAATAATGCATTCTTCTAGATACTCCGAGTCTGAAGGAGAAAGGGAACGCCAAAAACGATCGATTGGATTATTTGTTGTGATTTTGCACAGGACGATGAATCTTGGAAACGGTCTTCATACAATTAATTTAATTCCAATTTTTGTGTTTATTTTTGTCACCTGTTTCATATATTTTATTACCAATTACTCTGACTTTTTCTAAAAAATAACTTTTAGTTGGAAGAAGTTCATAATGACGGAAATAATTAAAACTATCATTCAGGAACTGGCAAAAGAACCGTTCAAAAAGAAGTTCACCGTTATTTCGTTTGACTCATTGAAACCTGAGCTTCTGTTGCAAGTATGTTCCAAGTCTTATATAGCGTTAACTATTGTCAATTAAATATTTCCAATTAACTTAATTGATTTACTTGTTTATTAGATTCTTAGTGATGTTCTAGCAGAAATAGAACCATCAAATAAAATTGATATTCGAGAGGAATCTGTTGAAGACACGGTGCTCAGAATTCTTCATATGCTTCGAATTTTAAAATACAAGCCGTCGGAGAATGACCCGTAGTTTTAAAATAAATTCGTTTTCATTTGAGTGAATAATTCGTCTGAATTTTAATTTAAAATTTTTATTTTTACAGCTCTGTTCTAAGATCTGGTCTTGTCATAGGAAATCCTACAGTTGTCCATCCAGTCTTAGTATGGTTACTACCTCGAGTGAATGAACTCAAGACTAGGGCTTATTTAGCTCGATTTTTGGTCAAAGTGGATGTTCCAGAAGAATTTCGAGCTGATATTGACTTGGAAGAACTTTATCAACAGTACGAAACACTTATTGAACAATTTAAACAAACTCACAAACAATTAGAGACAATGAAGACCAAAGGTTTTACTACGTCGGAAATCCGGAAGGATATTCAAGCCATGGAGTCGGAACAGGAAAGCGTTCAAAGAAAAATTGAAAAGCTGAAGCAACGCGTAATTCTTACTTTAATTTCCACTCATCCATGTAATTATATCTTAAATTGAGTTGTTGTTTTTAATTTTTCAGACTGATGGAACTTCGAATTTGGATACAATTTTGGAAGTGGTTCGAAGTTATCGGAAAGAGCGTGAAAATGCTAAGGAGTTGAGTGACCAGTGTGTGTCACAAACACAAGGACTCACAATGGCTGAGCAGAGGATACAACGTCTTCAGAGACAATTGAAGGAAATTAAACAAGCTGGAATTGGTGCTACACCCGAAGGAATTCTCCAACGTCTAGAAGAGGACACAAACGTCACTAAATTCATCGTAATGGATAAGCTACCGAAGGAAATTCAAGTAGAGAAGAAAAAAGTAGAAGTGTACGAAAAAATCCTGAATGAAGCCGTTGACATACATGACGTAGAAGACAAACAAGCGGAGGTTCGTTCTAGTCCATTAGAAAAAGTTTTCCAACAAGGTTTTTAGTTACTGTTGACAAATCGGCTTAGACCTGAATTTTTTCTCCTCAGATTGAATTGTTAAACAAAGAAGTAAACGAGATGGTGATGAAGAAAATGATGAAGCACGAAGACGACAAACTTGTTATGTTTCGACAACAAACAGCCATAGTTGGCAACAAAAAGTTATCTCTACTAGAAAAAATTCGAGAAATTCGAATTGATCTGTCCAAAGTAAAGGAAAATGTACAGGAGAAGAAGATAATTGCTCAGAAATTTCGAGGAAACATTAATATGAACGAAGAAGACTTTAAGGAATATGTGAAGAGTCTTCGAGTGAAAAGTACTCGATACAAGCAAATGAAGGCCCATCTCACCTATCTCAAAGAGGAATCAGGAGTTCTCTCAAAAACATTGTATATCTTGGATCAAGATTTAAAATCGAGTGAATTGGACTTGGTAAAGAGATTTAAAAAATGGCTGGCAAGAGTTAGTTAAAATTCAGTGATTTTAAATTTTTTTTAGTCAGCAACAGAAGCTCGGCTAGGGATTCCAGGTTACCTTGACATGCACGACAATCTGGAAAAAGTATCTAGTGAAAAGTCGGATCTGGATGAAATCAAGTCAAAGAATTTACAAGAAATGTCCATTGCAGTCCAGGATTTGCACGATAAAATCACATTGAAGAAAAATGATCTGGCTCCTTTAGTCAAAAGTAAGTCGACTGTTCACATATACTCAATTTGATATATAAAAAAAAAGTTTTGATTTGACCTTTCCGTTAGGTTTGAACACAAAGCGTCAGTCATTCCAGATCATTAGTCATGAATATGAAGGCCGGAAACGAACGTATGATGGGATCGTTGCATCTGTCGAAGCTGGGCTGAGTCGAATTCTAAAAGTAAATTTTTGACAAATTTAATACCTTCTATGTATTAATTGATTAATTATTTTGTTCAATTTAGGATGTAGGAGGTCAACGAAAGAAATATGAAGATGAACAACTCAACTACTGTATCCTAAGTGCTCAGATACAAAAGAGCCATGTTGACCTTGAAAGGATGGAGGAGGAGTTAAAGCTCTACACTGCTGCTGGGAAACACACAGCAGTTCCAAACACTACTGACGCTGGGAAAAAGTCGTTCAAGTAATCAGATCAAAATTGTGCCAAGAGAATTAGATAATGTGTTAAAAAAAATTTGTACAAAAATTTTAGAGAGCAATTGATGGGAAGAGTCGCAGAACAAGATCGACTGTGTAAAGCGATGAAAGATGAAGAAAAAGAACTTCAAGTGAAGCAACAAGAAAGAATACATCAAGCACAGCTCTGGAAGGACGTAGTCAAGTATAATGCCAAATTTTTATTAGAGATACTGAATTTTCAAATTCCTGATTCGTCCTTTGTCTTTTCATTATAGGATATTAGAGGCGAAACAAGAGCTAGCGAAGGCTCAAGGGTCAGGTCGTTCTGGAAATTAATATATTGAAGAAAAAAAGATGTGCTATCAAAATTCTGAAAAGAAGAAGTATTTACATCAAAGAACCAGACACTCTCAAATAATTCATCCCAGATGCACTGCTAAAGTAAGTGACTTCACCATTCACCTACATCCTCTGATTATTTGTTTCACCGCGCCCTGTCCATGACATATTTCACGGAGTTAACAGAGTATAAACGAAAGGGAAATGAAGTTTATCCTAAATTCCTTGGTATCCCACCGCCATGTGTACATTACTAATACTGAAGGTGATGATGATGTAAACTGTGGCGTACATTTCCAAATATGCTACTGCCAAATTTTTGACTAAAAATAGATCACATAATAACAGTGAAAGTGAACTGATACTTTAGGCCGAAACAGAAGCATCTGGTTCTTCAGTATTAAATTAGCACAAGAAACATTCAGAAGAAGCATCGGCTGAGTCCAGTTCAATCCAACGCCACCACCATGTCATCCTATAGATCCGATTATACAACAAGAAGAGTTCTTTCTGGACGACCTGGTCTCTCAACTTCGTATACGTACACAGTAAGTCCAATATTTTGAAAAAAAAAAAAAAAATTTAACAATTAAAACAAGTTATTGTTGTTGTCTTTTTTTTTTAATTTTTAGACTCCTTCACGACAGTATGTGGCCTTGGATTTACCTGGACGTAGTACAGTGGATGATAGTTCTTACAGTCGGAGTTACAGTTCAACTACAAGTAGTAGCAGTACCAGTGGCATAAGTAGTCCAGCAAGCCGAACGTATAAAACCGAATCCACGACACGAAACACTGGATCTGGCCCCAGGAGTTATTCCTACTCAACCGAGTCAAAGAGTAGCAGTGACGGTCGACCCGGATCACATTTTTCTTCTGTCTCCTACAGGTCACCTTATGGAAACTCATACAGAAACTTCACATCTAAATAAATTTACAGAAATCAGAAATATACAATTTAGTATGATTCTGACATGTGTATTATACTGCATACACATCGTGGTTACTTAGAAGAATTTGACCTATTTTGCTTCGTTGCCTCATCAATTTTTCGATCCTACTTATAATAATCGTACTTTACCCACAAATGTAACATTTTCTGTGAATAAATCAAAATTTATAAAAATACTCATTCGGATTATTCTGAACGGGAAAAAAGATAGAGTTCTTTGTTTAATACGAATAAGTTGAACAAAAGACTCTTTACTCAACAAATTCTTCCAGATTTGTAGATTTTGTTGTTATTCTGGAATAATTTAACCTTTTGCGAAAACACCCACCAGTCTTATTTATGCGTTTCGCAAAATTCATTATTATTGAGGTTGTGAGTGGGTTTTATCTGAGTGTCATGCCCGGAGGAGCACCGCTCATATCACGACGTGAATGTCCAGCATGTCCACTTCCGCCGTCTCCTCCACCAGCTGAACTACGGTCGATTGGCGGAGGACTCCCAGAACGAATTTTGTATCCGTCCTTATCTCGGGTCGTCTGCCAATGTAATACCTCCTTGTGATTACGATACTCCATTTGAACATGTGCCGGTAGGTTGAGAACTGTACGAAAAATTATTATTTAAGCAAGCTCTCACACAATGCACACAATATACCACCTAAAACTTTGACAATTTCACAAAATAACTAGTGCACAACTCACCCTTTCGCATTCCCTCCCGAACCCGATCCGATGCTTCTTCGTCAGAAGATGTTTTGTGCCAAAGTGAGATACAATCTTTCTTCTGACGCATAGACACACCGGCTCCACAAATTTCGTCCCCAACGTTAAACTGCTCCCCAAGAATTGCCAATATTAAGTTTTCCCAACAACGAGCAGCTAAACCTTTGTTCAGTCTCACTACCCATTGACCACCATTACAATTTCCCTAAAAATGAACAACAACTCTTCCTTTATTTAACCAGAATGATTTTTTTTGTAGGATCTACACAGTGAGAAGTATCGGTAATATATCTTTACCTTATGTTCCCACATTGGCTTAATCCCATCCTTAAAGATGAAAAAATCTGATGGTGAATGAAGGTCCGATGGACGAACCAAATGTGAGTAAAGTGACCAAAATTGCTCAACTGAAGCAAAACGTCCAATCTTCCGTAGTGTCAAGTCGTATTGCTGATAATTTGTCTTCCCAATATACCAAAGGACGTAAGTATATTGGAGTTTATGATCTGTTGCTGGTACTTCTAGTGGAGTCTAGTAGAAAAATAATAAATAGATATTTAAATTCATTTTTAATTAACAGAACTCCTTTCATTGGACTTACCAAATCTTCCTCAGCATCACAATCTTCCTCTTTGATTGTTCCATGGCTTGGTCCTGCTTTTCTCAAACTGAAAAGGTAAACAAAAAAATTTTTTTTTATCATTATTACTCAATAATTATTCCCAAATCCCAAACTCTCTCTCTCTCTCTCTCTCTTCCATCCAACCCTCCTATGACTATGACCAGAAAATTAGCTTACTCATCAGCGACTGCCATTTCAATAATTTATCGCTGCCTAGTATAATCGATTTCGTCCACGAATTGTTAATTAGTTTACTATGTATCGAAATAGTGTGTAAAATCTAATAGCACGTTGACACTAAGGTTTTTAATTTGTTTCTTGAGTAGTATTGTTGTAGTAAAATTCGTCGAAATGTTGAGCGCTTGAGATCACAATCACCACGACTATAAGAACTGACTGACTGGTGTCAATTAAGGTGTTATCGCTAATATAATTGGGTTAAGTTACTACAAAATAATTTTTTATAAAAATCAATCTTTTTTTTCTTAAATCTGCAATATGCAATTTTCAAAATTGAAAAGTAGTGATTTTGATTTTCCCGCATTTAGTCAAGGTATAGATATTCAAATGTATGAAACCGCTCTCTATGTCGTGTGACTTCATCCATGAGCATTCCTTGGTTTGAGAAAACCAAATTACGAAAAAAAATTTCAAAATTTTGATAAATTTTTTCAAAAAAATTTTTCAAAAAATTTTTTTTTTTACAAATTAGCTTTGGTTTTAATTCATTGCAGATGTGTACATAAATTCATTGGCATTGAGTGAGTACATGAGAATATTAAATTAAGAAGGCAATTCATTTGGAAGGTAAAAAGTATTATGCTTTGAGTGTAGTGTCACTCCCACCAGCACCGTTCAAAAAATCATTATATTTTTTCTCCTGAGCCTTATATAACTTTTCAAGTTTCTTTACAGCGGATTTGGTAAGTGGAATTCCATTGGCATCATGAGTTGGGAATCCATTCTTATCATATTCTGAGTACTTATCCTTTTCACCTGGTAACTTAAACATTTCTGATGGTGGGATTCTCCGCTGAGCGTCTTTTTCAAGTTGTGCCTTGAGTAACTCTTCTTTCTTCTTTTCTTTCTGAATCTTCAATTCTTCTTCAAACTTCTCTCGAAGTTGTCGTTCTTTTATCATAGTTTCCTTCCCAACATATTTCACAACAGATGGACAGCCTTTGTATTTAGAAACAATAATTTCTTTAGAAATTATACTAAACTTTTGTTTAATTAGAAAAAAAAATATTTTTTTTTTATATTACCTTCATAATCTTCGAGACGAATTCCCAATTCTGGCATTTTCTCATCACGGAGCAAATCACATTCATTGAGTATTGAAGATTTTATTGATGGATTTTCAATGGAACGAGCTGTTGTTCGTACTTTCTCACGAAATTCTGATAAGACTTCGACAAAAGGCAGAACAATTTCTTCTGTACTAACTCCAGAGCTAGCTTCTTCTTTCCGAAAACCAAACGAATCTTCTTCTGCTGATGAAATTACACCAAAAATTCTCAAGAGCTTGGTGATGAATCTGAAAAATCATAAATTTAATATAAATCTATTGTTATTTAGCTTTAGGTTAGTTTTGTCAACTAAATACTTACATAGCTGCATTTCTAAGTAGAGGTGCGTTCATAGGAACCTTCTGAGTTTTGTGCATAAGAATATACACATTGGCCTCACCGATGAGATCTTTGATAGCAAACATGGCACTTCTGGTGTCAATATTATCACAAAGTGCCAGGTGAACCCCTCGCTTCACCAATGAAATTGTGTTAGAAAATCTTAAATCCTCGACTTTCCATTTTGGAAAATTGTTACTTGACCGTAAGGCATCTTTCACATTGAGAAAAAATTCTTGAATGGCTCTTTCCATTTGAACAGCAGTCATCATTCCGTTTGAGCTAGAATAGAATGAATAATTTATTCTAAAATGGGTTTGAATGAATAGAGACATGCGAGAAGTTAGATGTGTCACCTGTAGTCCAAAGTGTCTTTCCAAGAATGTAAAAGAAAGGCGAAACGGAGTTGTGAAGAAGTAAACTGTTTCAAAGAATCTTTGATCGTGATGAAGTTTTTGAGAGATTTAGACATTTTGCAACCAGCGATGGTAAGATGACCCGAGTGAAGAAAGAAACGGACCCAGTTGTTGTTTTCAAAGAATGCTTCACTTTGCGCAATCTCGTTATCATGATGTGGAAACTTTAGATCTACTCCTCCTGTATTTGCACCAATTGTATAAAGAATTAGAAGAAAGTGTACAAAATATATATGTATATAAATCAAACAGACCTGTGTGAATGTCCAGAATGTCTCCGATGATTGCACTAGCCATTGCTGAGCACTCGATATGCCAACCGGGTCTTCCTTTTCCCCACGGTGAATCCCAAGACGGCTCACCAATTTTAGAGTTCTTCCAAAGTGCAAAATCAGACGGTGCCTTCTTTTCTTCTTGTTTGGAGTTGGACAGTTCACCTTAAGTAGATTCAATTCATTGATAATTCGATCCTTATCACAAATAATTTCTTACGAAGGATATAGTTTGGCTTAATTACCTTCACCCTCTTGAAGTGCTTGAAGATTTCCAACAGCTTCCGGTACCAATTTCCCATAAATATGCTTCCCACTGGTAATATAGGAAGTAGAATCGAAGTAAACTGATCCATTTGATTCATAGGCGTATCCATTTTCTATTATTTTTACAATAAACGTCACAATTTCAGGCACGTATTCACTAACCCGTGTCAGGACATCTGGAACTTGAATATTGAGAGCTCCCATGTCTCGAAAGTAATCCTCTTCCCATTTTCTTGCGAACTTAGCAAATATTTCATTATCAAGTGGAATCCGGTTCTCATCTTCCACATACTTTTTATCTAACCAGTCGTACAAAATATCCTTTGCTTCTTCACAAAGCTTTTTCTTATGACATTCCGCTTCGCTGGGACGCTTTTGAATTTCTTCTACAAAATCCGAAATGAACAACTTAATTTTTGTAAGAATATTCTCACGCATTTTAATTTTGTCTGGATCTGTTGTTTTCAGAGTTTCTTGGACGTAGGAGTCGATAGCTTCTGTTGTATCACTAATCATACGTCGTAGGTCAGTATTTTTCGAATATTCTCCAAGTAAGTAATCCTGTCGAGCTCTTTTGATAATTTTGTCATCAATATCTGTCACATTCATGACATAGAAGACATCGTAACCAAAGTACTGAGTAAAAACTCTCCGTAGAATGTCAAAGGAGATGTAAGACCTGGCATGACCCATATGTGATGCATCATAAACAGTTGGTCCTATAAATTAATTCAAATTAACAATTTTACCGAACCAGATTTATATTACATTTAGTTATAGATAGTGAGTAGCACAGCAGATGGTTAGCTTACCGCAACTATACCAGCTCACACGCTGACCATTTGGATCCAAAGGAATGAAAGGTTCCACAGTACGACTCAAACTGTTGAATAACCTTAATCCTCGTCTTGGATTCACTGCCATTATTTCTTTAGTTGAATTTAATACTGACAGGTTAATTTCTAAAAAAAAAAAAAAANGTCTTGGATTCACTGCCATTATTTCTTTAGTTGAATTTAATACTGACAGGTTAATTTCTAAAAAAAAAAAAAAAAAGTAAGAATGAGATAAAGTTTGAAATGCCAAGTCAGTCTACCATACGAACGTATAATATCATACACCTTACTAACATAAGTACCTAGTACCTACACTAATCGAGAAAGAATGCTTTCATTTATCTGTTGAAATTCTGCAAGATTATTGCGATTGCGAGTGTAATGTAATAAGAAAAGAATAATTGAAATGGTGCCTAAAAACTTAGACTTACACGAACAACTANGCAACTCCGCATTCGCAATTTTCGTTATTCTGCTCCGCAACTCCGCAACCGCAACTCGCAACCTGCCGCAACCCAGTTGCGAAATGGTTGCGATTCTGCAACTGTGGTACCTACACTAATCGAGAAAGAATGCTTTCATTTATCTGTTGAAATTCTGCAAGATTATTGCGAGTGTAATGTAATAAGAAAAGAATAATTGAAATGGTGCCTAAAAACTTAGACTTACACGAACAACTAAATCGGGCGATGCGATGATGCTGTCTTCGTGAAAGTGTTAATTAAAATGGATTAATTAAATAAATTAACCTGATTTAAAAAAAATTGAAACTTGCTGCAGGTCTGCAGCAGCGGCATGCCTTTCACTTTCAACAGGGATGATGAGATGAATGACTGAAATAGAAAGTGAACGGTTTAACAATTTTGCACCCTAAACCACGGATTTTACCCTAACTCATATCCACCATATCTGGGCATCCATTCCAACAAAACCCTCTCAGCTGGGGGTTGGGCTGGGGAATAGGGAATTAGGTTTAACAAATTCATTTTTAGGTTTACTATCAGGTTAGACTTCAGAATCAACTTTGAGCTAGGGGTGGATTGTAGGGAAAAGTTTAAAAGTCTAGTTTTTCCCTAAGGCAGATAAGTTAAAACCTATCAAGCAAAATTAGCACAGAGTTAGCAAAATTAAGGGGTATTACTAATTTGCGCACCCTCTGCGCCCCTGTGTACCCTCATACATCGGCATTTTTTAACCTAAAATAATTTAGTGCAACCATTTAACATTAAAGTTAGTTTAAAAAATGCCGATTTATGAGGGTGCGCAGGGGTGCGAAAGGTGCGCAAAGGTGCGCAATTTAGTAATACCTAAAATTAACGATGATGAGGATAACTTAAAATTCTAAAACTAGTGTATAAGTATTCAGAACTGATGTATAAGTCTCTCAAAAGGTTTCACAAGATAGTGTGAGAAGAAAACTCTCAGTATTGACTTCTGGTGTATGGTAAGATTTGAAAACGATTTTTAGGTTTAAAATCTACGCTAACTTAAAGTTTTTTCACATTAGGCTTAAAAGTTTTTCGAATTCTTCAACCTTTAACCTTTTCTAAGGAAAATTGTGAATCTAAGAAGTGCTCAGTGCTCCAACTAATCTTTTAGTTGTCTTTGTCTTACTCAACTACCCACCCTATATGAAAAATAGGCTTTCAGTGCTCATGGTACGCTTAGAAACACTTTTAATAGCTCATCCTAGGCCGAGTAATGTAAATTTTCGTTAGTTATTTATAATACTAAAATAAGTTATCCTTTAAGCGTAGTACCCATCATAAGGGTAAAACCAAAAGTTAGGCAAAAAACCTAGAACCAGGTAAAAAACAGTCATTTTACTCAATATTTTTACCGAGCGGTATTCATCATCTCTGCCCCACCTAGTAAAAACCAAAGGAAAATATTTTGCTCAGGAAAAATTTTACCGGGCTCGACGGTAAAATCTTGTCTATTTTTTATGGTGAAAAATCCCCATGCTCTCCTGTGTTGAGTAGTAAAATCGAGGAAAAGAAGGAAGTGGAATGTCATTAAAAGGCGATAACAGACCTCGATTGACCCTTTTTGCATTCCGCTTCCTTCTTTTTGAACCATTTTCTACCTAATTAGTATAATTTGAATGGGCTTCAATACCCTTTTCACATTCCTCTTCCTTCTTTTAGATTTTTTATTTTCGACCCTTCAAACCTTTTACCCTATTCCTAATTTTTCTCAAGAAATGATGAATACCCTACGAGGTAAAATACAAGTTTTCACTCGGGAAAATAAGTTTTGCTCGAGAAAAATTTTCCCTAGGTAAAAGCGACTTTTTACTCGACCCCACATTTTACGCTGGTCCCATGATGGAAATCGCCCTTTAGGGTGGGAGGAATATGTGGAAACAAGTGATGCCCACATGGTATAAAACCCACAGAGTGGAATCCGTAGTAAGGGTGTAAAATAGTTAAACCGAAAACGAAAATAAAGGGATAAGCAACCCAGAACCGGAATGTTAATTTAAATCTGAAAAACTTCACTTTATGTGGAAGTCCACGTGACTTCAAGACGTCACAGAAATTGAAAATTAATCAATCTACGCAAATGTGTGTAAAAAAAAAACTAATAAAATATTTTTAGTTACAATTGATTATGTTTATAACAAATTTAATATTTTTTTCAGTAATTGATTTTATTATACAGGTAGAGAAATGAAATGATTAATGTTAAAAAAATTGATGTAATGCTACAATTACACCAGAGATCAAAAGTTGTGCAACTTTTGTTCAAAAGTTTTATGCAATTTCTAGTGCAAGAAGTTGTATGAAACTTTTGTTTCGTTATTGATTACACTAGTAACCAAACTTATGAAATTCACCTATTATCACTTCCGCTCAACTTGCCTCAAATGATTTATATTTGAAAACCCGCCTCGGATTTTTGTCAAATTGATGTTTTTTTTTTTCAAAATAAAACTTGTCCCACATTAACTTGTTTTTTACGAGATGGGGCTATTGGAACCAAAATANTTTTTTTTTCAAAATAAAACTTGTCCCACATTAACTTGTTTTTTACGAGATGGGGCTATTGGAACCAAAATATTCAAAAGTTGTAATCAAAGTACTAGCTTTAACGTAAGCTAACGTTAAAGCCTAGAACTTTATTTTCTTGCGTATGATGACGTTGTGTAAGAGAAATTGTAAGATTTCATGACGCTAATGTGGTTTTTAAAGTTTTAAAGTAATGTTGAAAGCGTATTTCATGCCTAGTGTAATTGGAGCATAAAAAGTTTAAAAATTAATGATTAATGTTATAAAAATTATTTCGTCCAACTGTCTTCCAGCAAGTAATGTTCCCAAAATAGAAGGAGCCAGCGTTGCCTCTTTGAATAGCCAGGCTGATTTTTTTTTTATTAAATAAATTAATAAAACCAATTAAAATTTAAAAAATCTTAGAAAAAAAAAGCAAACGCACAGATTTGTACATTATTTTATGATTATTTTGAATTTTAGTGACGAAAATTTATATTACAGTTTTGATAGAATCTTGCCACGTAATTTTAGCGCAAAAATTTGANTGAATTTTAGTGACGAAAATTTATATTACAGTTTTGATAGAATCTTGCCACGTAATTTTAGCGCAAAAATTTGAATTATAAATTGTCAATATAGTTAAGGTTTAAATCCACGGTTTCTCATTCACATTGTTGATTGTTTGTGAATTGTTAATCGCGTTTGGGGTTTAGGAAAAGGATTTATGACAGATGACAGATTCCTTCGCTTTCAATTGGTCGAGGTGAGGAAGCAAAGAAGCGGAACAAAGTTGTTCTAATCTATTGGCATTAAGATTAAGAACAAGAAGAGCCGACAGATAAATTAGACCAAACAAGAGTTCTTTGCAGCCGGGAACCGGATTTTAACAACAGCTCACTTGAATTTGACGGATATCGATACGGTGCTNACAACAGCTCACTTGAATTTGACGGATATCGATACGGTGCTACACTATTCATCAATCGACGGCATTCGTCAGTTTCAGATAGAAGATGTCGACTTTGCGGGATAAACAGATCGGTAATTACACTATATTATTGATATTATAACAATTACGACGCTCTCGCTTCTCAATAATATTTAACAAAAATATAAAATACATTCATCTTTCTTCCGGCTCGCAGCTATTCTTGATGGATTTATACTGACCATTGGGGTGGGATTTAGGTTCATCTCCCTCTAAACAATTATCGAGAAGATTGAGCCAGATTGATCAGCACTGGGAAGATTTCTTCAACGAAATACCAGCACCAGAGAATTATGAATCAACAATTGTTAAAACACAGGATTTTATCAAATNAGATTTCTTCAACGAAATACCAGCACCAGAGAATTATGAATCAACAATTGTTAAAACACAGGATTTTATCAAATTACTTTCGTCCTGTGACAAATTGGTCTTAGTATCAAGCGGAGGGACAACAGTTCCATTGGAACAATTCACTGTTCGCTTCGTTGACAACTTTAGTTCTGGAACTAGGGGTGNAGATTTCTTCAACGAAATACCAGCACCAGAGAATTATGAATCAACAATTGTTAAAACACAGGATTTTATCAAATCACTTTCGTCCTGTGACAAATTGGTCTTAGTATCAAGTGGAGGGACAACAGTTCCATTGGAACAATTCACTGTTCGCTTCGTTGACAACTTTAGTTCTGGAACTAGGGGTGCTGCTTCGACTGAAGTTTTTTTAGAGAACGGTTACAAGGTCATTTTTCTTCATCGACAAAAGAGTCTACTTCCATTCAGCCGACATGTAGAAAATCCCTTGGATATTTTGATGTTGGACAGCACTAATGGAGTAAAAGTGAAAGATTCTGAACTTTCTAAAGTAAGAAACATGCTGGAGAAGTATGAAAGGAACAAGTTATCCTGTCTCATGATTCCTTATGTGACACTCGGAGACTACTTATGGCTTTTGAAAGGAATCTCAAAGGAATTGGGTCCAATTGGTCCAAGAATTATGATGTACTTGGCCGCAGCTGTGTCAGATTTTTACGTCCCTAAGGAAGAACTTCCTCAGCACAAGATTCAATCGGATATGAGGCCAGGGATTACATTCTCACTTGTTCCAAAAATGTTGAAACCATTGACTCGTAAATGGGCCCCTTCTGCCTTCACTGTGTCCTTCAAATTGGAGACTGATGAAAATTTACTCCTTCCAAAAGCAATGGCGGCTCTTAATAAGTATAACCATAGCATTGTAATTGCTAATCTTTTGAACACACGAAAGAAAACTGTGACTATGGTAGAACTCAATGGGGATGTAACTCAAATTAACAATCCGGACGAATCTCAAGAAATTGAAATACTCATCGTCCAGAAGTTGATTTTAAAACATGAAGCATACATTTCTTCAACTACTCAATCGACTTCGAAATGACACACAGTAGATCCATACCAATAAGCAAAAAAGGGTTATACAAGGGTTGTATAATTTTAATTTAGTTAACCTAATAAATTGGGGTTGGTGATTAGCTCGTTGCCGATTGTTTGTTGGGAGTGAGAGCGAGTAATTAATTAATTAAATATTCTAAAAATAGGCTATTACTTATTTATAATATAATATCCTTTGGTAGCAAGTGTGAAGCAAATGCTCAACCTCAATTCATCGGCTACAAAGCAAAGTGAACCTGTGTGGAAAATTTTGGTTTACGATAGGATCGGACAGGATGTACTCACACCGCTTCTATCGGTACAAGAACTTCGGCAGACTGGCGTCACTCTTCATGTGTAATTAAGAAACAGAATCAATGACCCTTGACTTTGTAATTTAACTGTTCAAAATTTCAGGCTATTACATTCAGAACGAGAAAATATTCCGGATGTTCCGGCAGTTTATTTTTGCATTCCCTCCGAGGACAATGTTGATCGAATTTGTCGAGATTTGCAGTCCAGCTTGTATGATATTTATTACCTCAATTTCATGACCCCACTTCCACGGCAGCAAATTGAAGACCTAGCTTCTGCAGCATGGCAATCAAATTCAGGAAATGCAATCCAGAAGGTAAGGGCTCATTTTTTTATTACCAAGTGGACAAAGTTACTGAAGTTTATCAAAATTGCCAAATCGATACCGATATCAGCCGAAAATTGACATATTCGTGACGTTCGTGGAATCATAAAGACGTAACGGAAGTTGTTGAAGAAGCCGCATCTAAATGCCGAATTTTTAATTTTCGGTAGTCTGTAGGTTCGTGGCGTTGAGGAAAGTGAGCGCGGCATCGCGCGGCATCGCGCGGCATCGCGCGCCTGATCTTATAGTCAATCATGGTCTAGCGATTCTTCTCAATCGTTCGAGGACCATCTTCATAAAATATAACATGCACAAAACGTGATTGCATTTGAGGAAAGAAGCATAGGTCGAGCTCATTTTTTCCTTTGATTAATTAAGTCCACTTGCGGCTTTTCTCTCAAATTCAATCATACATTGTGCACGTTCTTAGTGTTGTGGCGATGGACATTTAGCTCGCATGGTACGGTTTAAAAAATAATCACGCTGTATCATGCTGACCTCAAATTGACGAAGTTGGTGCCGCGCCTGTTCAATAATGTTGTCAGTGATGTTTAAATTAAGATAGGCAGTGAATGCCCATATGTAATGAAATGGTGTTGACATTGATCAAGTTTTCCGTACGGGCTCCGTGACGTTAGCAATCATGAATTCAAAATCGTCATGCATTCGGTATTTTTCGATTGACGCCATAGAATTGACAATTTTCAGTTGATATCGTCGAGGCTAATTTTACTGTTGTCATAAATTCTGAAAAACTGTTCTTCTAGGTTTTTGACCAGTACCTCAATTTCGTTTCTCTTGAGTCAGATTTCTTTGTACTGAAACATCAAGATGCGGATAATATTTCATTTTATTGTAAGTTCGAATCTATTTGTTGTTCAAACATTTCAAAAAATGAATTCATGTTATTCGAATCTGTAGCTTTAAATCGAGGTCAAGTGAAAGATACCGAAATGGAGTCAATGTTGGACAACATAGTTGAAAGTTTGTTTTCAGTTTTTGCTACTTTGGGTGTAGTACCGATCATTCGATCTCCAAGAGGAAACGCTGCCGAACACGTCGCCGAAAAATTGGACAAAAAAATTAGAGAAAATTTACGTGATCATAGGACTTCTTTGTTCTCTTCCGATCCTATGGCTTCTGGCCAATACACGTAAGTTTCGAGTTCTGTTTATCATTTATAAATTATGGTACTGATTTAAATTTAAATTTCAGACTCCAACGTCCATTGTTGATAATATACGACCGTGGAATGGACTTAACTACACCTCTCCATCATACATGGACTTACCAAGCACTGTCACATGATGTTTTGGATTTAAATCTTAACCAAATCAAATTTACCGATGAGGCTCCAGCCCAAGGAACTAGTCGCCAAGTTCCTAAGTCACGGATTTATGATTTAGATGATAGGAAGGACTACTTTTGGGCTATGCATAAGGGTAGTCCTTTTCCAACAACAGCGGAAGCTATTCAGACAGAATTAGAAGAATACCGAAAGTCAGAGGAAGATGTCAAGAGACTAAAAGCAACAATGGTTTGAAAGTATTTAATAAATAAACTTAATTCTAAGTCTAATTCGTAACGGTTATAATTTTCAGGGTTTAGATGGTACCGATTTGCCTGCTGAGATTGGATCAGATATTCTAAATGATAATACTGAAAAACTGACTTCAGCAATCACAAGTCTACCTCAATTATTAGAAAAAAAGAAAATGCTTGACGCCCATACGTCCATTGCAACAGGTAGAGTTCAAGCCCTACGCATACTCCATTAATAATTTTAATTTGAATAGTATTAGTTTGAAGAGTCAAAATCTAATTGGAGTGTCTTGTTTTTTTTTTCGAGAAAGCCATTCTAAAACAAATCAAAGATAGGAAGCTGGACACATTTTTTGAACTTGAAACAAAGCTAATGAGCAGAACAGCATTAGAACGAGGAGTGCTTGACGTATTACTAGATCCAGAAATGGGAGTACCTGAAGATAAAATGAGATTCTTTTTAATTTATTACCTCATGGGACAAGTTGAAATGTCTAAAGTAAGGTCATATTTTTGAAGAATAATCTTGAAGTGTAATAAGATAAATTTTGTTTGGATGGGTTTAGAGTGAATTGGATCAGTTTACCTCTGCATTAGAAAGTACTGGATGTGACTTGGGTGCTATTGGATTTGTAAAAAAGTGGATGTGAGTCTGATTGATTATTATAAAACATTTGCCATATCTCCTTGAGAAGGATTTTGAAGCTAAAATTATTTGTTTCAGTTCTTACAGTAAAATGGCATCAATTCAAACTGCTCAGTCAACATTTAGCACCTATAACAAATCCAGTATGGGAATGTTTTCTAAGCTCGTTACAGGATCTTCATTTTTAATGGAAGGAGTAAGGAATTTAGTTGTGAAGCGTCAGGTGAGCTTAACTTATAAGTTAGCTTAGTATTCGCCATTTTGTTTGGTTTTTTTTTTCTATTATGGGATTGAAAAATTTCAGAACCTACCAATTACTCGCATGACAGAAGAACTAATGGATGGAAAAACATCACAAGAAACAGATGACTTTAGATACTTTGATCCAAAACTTTTGAAAGCAGGTGGAATAGTGGGACCACCGAAGGCAACATATTCTGAAGCAATTGTCTTTGTCGTAGGAGGAGGGAATTACATGGAGTATCAGAATTTAATAGATTCTTCCAAGGTAAGATCATTAAATATCCATTAATACCTTATTACCAAAATTTAAAGACCATTTTAGAAAGAAAAAAAAAGAAACAGTTCATTATTTAATTTTGAATTTTTTTGAATCAATAGCCAAAACCGGGTGCTGGCGGTATACCTTCAAAAAAAATTACATACGGTTGTACAACACTAATTAATGCCAATCAGTTTCTCAAACAGGTAAATAAAAACAAAAACTAAAACACTTATATACAATTTTTTGTTTCTAGTCAAATTGATAATTTTATATGAACCATTTTAAATATAGTTATCATCTCTGGGACATGAAATGAAATGAAACAAGTTTTGAAGCAAGAAAACATGGAGTGGTTATTATAACAAGAGGTGTCTGTAAATTATGGAAAAAGTTCTGTACATTCAACAGGTTTCTCTAAATTATTAATGTAAATTTCTAAATCAAAATTATCGTGAAAAAAAATTTCTATATTTTCAGACAATCTATGGATGAAATAAACAAAGAATATCATTTCCATTGTTTAAGCTTCGACCCCATTTGGATTAACTTTCCCGAAAAGTAAGAAATCATAAAACTTTCATGATTACCACCGTATTGTTTCTTTTTTTTTTGTCCCTAATTTGATTTGTGTTTTAATGTGTTAACAGAAATGAAAATGGAATGATTTTAAAGATAGTGATAGTACCTTGACCTCAACTGCTGTTTGCCATACCCTTACAAAACGTTCAACTTCAACCATACTCCTACTGTCCTACTCCTATCTACTCATACTGATTCTGTCAGTAAGGAAGGACCGAAGGAAATTTAAATTTAACCAATCAGATTCGAATACTTTTTAATTTTTCTAAATTCAAATTTTGATTGGTTTAATTTAAATATTTAAATTTTTGCGGGGTCATGGCTGTTGAAAGACTCGGTAATTCAAAGTAATTGGTTTCTATTTCTTGAAAGAGAAATGGTTCGATTGCTGGGAAATGAGTTATTGGTCTTTCGGGTATGAATTGGTAGATGGTGATGGGAAAAATCCTACGGATAAATAATCCCTTTGTGTTTGAGAAGTGAGAGACTATAGGAAAAGTTTTTTCTCTGCTGAAGCTCAAATTGAAGAGGAAGAATAATAAACAAGGAGCAGGGGACAGTAGCTCATCATAGTAGAATTCAGTCCAAAAGGAACAGCCCCACACGATCAGACACTCTCTCACAATTACTGTTGGAAGAGTTGAGGAGATTAATAAGGAAATTTTGTATACTTAGTCATTCGGAAATCTACCATGAGGAGTAGACGAAAGACAGAGAACTCTACACTTCTTGGTTAGATTTAGAAATTGTCATAATTTCAATTGGAACAGTGTAGGAAGTAATTGAATCCGAAGATTCATTTTCGTCATCACTAATTCCAACACTAAACTTTTCTAAGGTAATTGACATTATCTGCCTATTCAGTTCTGACATGAATCCATTCCTGGGTTATGTAATTATTTCAAATTACTTATTCGTTTTTGTCCTTCAAGGCTAGCTTTTAAAGTTAAAACCTAAACTTGATGGACTTAACAGTTAGGTATCTTGAATAGAATAGTAGAATTAGTTTGCAAAATTTGACAACGTAACATTATTCTGTTACATTGTTGTTAAATTGTTCATTAGAGTTAAATTCTATCCAATAATCAAGTAGGGATTTTTTTTAAGAATATTTTATAGTAAGTAGAAACTTTTCTACACGGAGACGGAATGATCAATCAATCCTTGAGTTGATAATAATTAACCATTTTTAGTGCTATGAAACTGTAGTTTTGAGAATAGTGTCAGTAGTAATAACTAATAAGACATTGTGAATTGATCAATTACGACTAATTTGATCAATTTGTTGAACTACTATTAATCCTATATAATTCCTAATCCATCTTGAAAAGTTCAATTTCTTTGTCATTTTGTAATACAGTTTTTTCTTTTAACGAGTTGAAGTAACCTTGAACTGTTTTTGATGGGTTTGTGACTAATTGAATTAAAAGTTTTGGATTGATAGTACATAAAATTCAACAATCAACTCCTGTTTCTGTTTCGTAATTCTTATAATAATAATTATTAATCTGTTGTTTTGTTATTTCTTTTTATTATTATTATTGACAGACTGATTGTCACGTATATTCGTGAATGGAAGTCAACGGTTTTGGTCTGAGTTAAGAATCTGCTGATACAAAAGGATATAAATTTCAGCTCACCAACTCAATTTTAATCATTTTCGAAAGAAGACCTGAGTCATTGGATAATCAGAGAAGAAGAAGATACATTTAATTGTCAATTAACTGTACACATGTGCTTCTTGTGAAGGTGACTGGATTGATTTGATTCCATTTTCTACGAATGATAAGGTTACGTCAGAGACTGAATTTGATTCAAAGTGGATTTGATTGTCACTTCCTCAGTTCAATCTCTTGTTTACATATGAAGATAATTATTTGAGTTTGTAAACGTAATTCGTTCAATTTTTTTTTTTTTTTTTTTTTTTGGTATGATCTGGGATATCTTATCTTCTTCAATTGAACAAAAATCGTCCAATACTCAAACTCGCTAGTAACATCTATCTACTCACTCCTTTAGGGTTTAGGTTCTAGTAGTGACTCTTTTGTTCATTTCCAGTTTTGACAGTAGGAGCAGTGAGCCAAGAAGTGAATAACCTCAACTCATAATTTGATAAGAAAACATCAAAAAGTAGTATGGACTCAAGTTTCCCAAGTTAAATAACTTAAATAACATTTATTTCCTTCAGAATAAAACTACTGTGACAGGAGGAGGAAATTAGAATTCTTCCTGGAAATAAGTTTGGCAGTGACATCAAGAAGAAGAACTACTTAAAATTGAAAGATAATTAGAATGCGTGAGTTCAAAGTCGTTGTGTTGGGAAGTGGGGGTGTGGGGAAGAGTGCCCTGACAGTACAATTCGTCTCCGGATGTTTCATGGAAAAATATGATCCAACAATAGAAGATTTTTACCGGAAGGAGATTGAAGTCGATGGCTCACCGAGCGTCCTTGAAATTTTGGATACAGCAGGAACAGAACAATTTGCTTCAATGAGGGATCTTTATATTAAAAATGGTCAAGGCTTCCTCGTTGTCTACTCAATTACAAATCATCAGACGTTCCAAGATATCAAAACTATGAAGGAACAGATCAGTCGGGTCAAAGGAGCTGACAGAGTGCCTTTATTACTAGTCGGAAACAAAGTAAGTTGTTACCTAACTTTATTTATTTTATTATAATATTATATTACTTTTGTTAATAAGTTCCAGCAGGGATTTTTTATACAAAATCCTAACATGTTATTTGCGGAAATGAATTCGTGTGTATAAGTTGCATAATGAAGTTGAGAGTCCTGATTCCCACGATTCCGGCATTCTTCATGGTGCAGTTAAATTCAATTCATAGGTGTATACTTTCAAATAAGGGGATTTAACATTAAAACCGGAAGTAGGAGAATTAACTTAACTTAATAAGATAGGCGTATCGGTTCGACCTCATTAGCTCCACATGGCAATTGGGAATAAGAAAAATCTTGTGAATTGTCGATAATGATTTTTCGTAATTTCAAGTATTGCAAAAACGTAATATTAGATAGTGTCAATTCTTGAGTTTATTCTTTCTTTGTACTATTTTAACAAGAATGGTTGTCATCTGACTGTAATAGGTACAACCTAAGGACTAATATAATATAATATTGGATAACTAAGGAGGAATCAAGAATTGAACCATCTTCACATGTAGTAGTTACATATTCCAAATTCTTGATTGATAGAAAATTTCTAAAAAATCGTTACCAATAATTTTCTTGAAAGCTTTATAAAATTGAATTTATCGATAAGCAATAAACATCAAAAGAGTTACTCTGGGCGTTAGATTTTGATTATAAGTGCTAGGTGTCTATGACATTGGACTAAACCTGAACAATGTCTCTTGAGAACATAATAATGTCTTTGATGTCGAAATTCCAGTGACATTTTGGAAGAAGACGATTATACATAGACACATGACAGTGACAGTGACATGACATGACAGAATCCAGATTTTTTTTTTTTTTTTTTTTTCAGATTATTAGGCTAACAGAGATTTCCATGGTATTGCAAATTTAGTTTATTAGGTTATCATTGCTCTGTGTGGTGCTGCNTTTTTTTTTTCAGATTATTAGGCTAACAGAGATTTCCATGGTATTGCAAATTTAGTTTATTAGGTTATCATTGCTGTCTGTGTGGTGCTGTTGTTGAAATAATTTCTTTGTCTTTTGATTATCATGATTTGAATGTTGAGATTAATGTTATTCAAATTACATATCAAGTCAACTGGTTTGGATTACATTCTTCGCCCACACGATTTGCCAAATCTTTTCTAGTGGATCCACGAATACTTAATTAAGAGTTTCACCAAACACCATCTCATCCTCTTGTCTTTTTTGACTCTAAAAATTTATAATCATAATCCAAGGCACGGAGTTTCTTTGTTAGTTAAAATCTTGACAATATACTATATACCTTAGTAACTTATGTACCAGTATAATTGAAGATAATGGGCCAAAAAAAATTTTTTTTTCTTAGGTCCTGCATTTAATAGTATGGTTTAATTTATGTAAATTCATTCTGCAGCTCTGTTTCAGTTAAGTGTAGCTAATCCACTAAAGTGGATTATTATTCTATTGCAAAAATTTATTATTATTATTATTTTTTTTTTTATTTTTTTTTTTTGCAAAGACAAAATAATTTGGTTTTTGAAGTAATCTGTCTTGTGTTTCCTGGGACAGGACCTGCATGTTGTAAATTGTAATAGCAGTTGTTGGAGTAAAGAAGCCAGGGTAAATGAATATGTACTTGGAATTTCCTATGTGTCACCGTTTCACTCGGGTTTGAATACATATGTATACACAAACAGAACAGTCCTTTTGTTTTTTTATTGTTTTTTTGTTGTTTTTTTGAAAAATAGCTAACTTATNACTTGGAATTTCCTATGTGTCACCGTTTCACTCGGGTTTGAATACATATGTATACACAAACAGAACAGTCCTTTTATTTTTTTATTGTTTTTTTGTTGTTTTTTTGAAAAATAGCTAACTTATACTTATACTTATACTTAACTTGTAACATTTTTTCTTTGGTCTGGGACACACATTTGGTCTTGAGAGCATCGTCACAAACTCCTACCGCGATTTCCGGTTCCATAAGTAAAACGAAAATATGATTAAAATTGTCCAGTTTTTATCAATGACTTTTCCGTTTCTTTGACTTATACTGATACTATAAAAATTTAAACGCGGTTCCGCGTAAATCGTTAATGGGTGTATTTCTTTTTTTTTTTTTTTTCTTTTTTTTTTGTTTGATAACTTGAAGCGACCACGACGTCGGATTTTAACTGTAGTTTGAACGTCGTCGGCAACTTATTCACAAGGACATCGTGATTGGAGGATATGTTGATGAATGATCTTTTAAAATTTTTGAAAAAAAAAAATTTTTTTTCTTGAAATAGATTTTGGCAAAGTCTAATTTTGTGGTTGAGGAATAGTTTTGTTGTTGTATACACAACGTGTTTTTTATTATTTATATAATTTATTGAAATTTAATCCTATTTTGGATTACTTTGATAGTTTGAATAATCAATAATTATTATCATCTTATGACTCAATTGACTCTACCGATGAGGTGACAAAGTAGATGACGAATTTGATGATGATCTTCTATAGAAAGGAGAGTTAATCATCATAATGAATCAAATGGGGATTTCTAAAATTTTGTCTAATTAAAAATTCTGCTGATGATTGTTGTGCTGTGGAAGTGGTTTTAGTAAATTATTTCTAAACTTTTAAAATATGTAGTCGAAAAATACTCATAATCAGCATTTCTGTCTTAAGTTCGTTTAAAAGAGAAGACTAATTAGAAACTTGAATTTTGAGAGACTTTGACTTTCTATGAATTCATCATCTCGTCNCGTTTAAAAGAGAAGACTAATTAGAAACTTGAATTTTGAGAGACTTTGACTTTCTATGAATTCATCATCTCGTCACTCCCGTTTGTCTAGCTTGTAAACAATTAAAGAAAGACAGGGAGAGAGGCGGGAATACGGAATAAANCCTCGTCACTCCCGTTTGTCTAGCTTGTAAACAATTAAAGAAAGACAGGGAGAGAGGCGGGAATACGGAATAAAACAATTAGCTTTTATAATTTTTTTTTTTAATTTTTGATGACATGAGAATTAGTTTCACACACCTTAAGAATCTCTTGGTGGGTGAGAGTGTTTGAGAATGGGCTAAAGCTTAAGATTCCTTCATTTCTTCATATTTTGATAACAATGGAAATGGTAGTGAGAGGGGTTTTTTTTTCATTGTCTGTTACATTATTATTGGTCTTTTATTAGAGTAAAAGTCGGCATAAATCTCAATTTAAGTGGTGTTGGATGAGTCATTGTCGTCTCATCTACTTGGTCATTTCAATTCAGAATTCAACTAAAGGATACTGGTTTTAAATAATAATTTCTGTTGTTTTTTTTTTGGTGGTAAAAAAAAATGAAAGGGTTGTTGAGGGAGATTGCTGGAAATTATTTTATTGGTTGGTTGAAGATAATTTGAGGAAGGGCCAGTTGGAGTTTGAGTTTGAATTTGAGTTGCGTAAGATAAACTTTAAAAAAAAAATATTCATGNGTTTGAGTTTGAATTTGAGTTGCGTAAGATAAACTTTAAAAAAAAAATATTCATGACTGGTTAGAAAATGTTCTCTGTTGTGTTGTTAAACCTTGTGTTCGGATGATTAATTTAGCAAAAATTTATTTATTCTTTTTCGGCTAGTGGAATTCTTTCAGGTGGATAACTATGCTTTTCGTCGGTAATGTAAAGTGTTTGTCTTGTCAATTATTAATGTAAAAACTTAAACTTGTAACTTTTGTAACTTCTAACTACCTCACTCTACCTGTATAATAGTTTATGATGAAAAATGTCCAAAGTAATAATGAAAGGATTGTTGAATGATTGATATTGAATTTGTGAAATGACCAAAAATGAATAGATTTCGGTCTGACTCTTCAATCCTTTGATTTTGATACTCATTTCTTTTTCTTTTTGTTAATTTACATAAACCAGGAGGAGAGTTTTGATTAGTTTCAGTTTCAGTTTCAGTTTCAGTTTCAGCGTTCATATTTCAGAGCTTTCAGCCTTCATATTATATATTTTTTTTTTAGTTAATACTTTATTTTAGTATATGTATCTTTGGTCGGGATGATGACGTTGTTATTGAGATTATAATCTTTGTACAAATAAAACGTGACGACTGGTTACTGTCTGATAGTAACTGTTAGTGTTAGGATAACTCAAATAATTGAAACTTGAGATGAATTTTTGTTAGATAAACAAATGAATTATTAATTGTTTTTTTTTCTCTCTCTCTTCTTTCTGATAGATCATCCTTGATATTTTTTTGTTTTTCTGAAAATGGAACCTTAGATAGATTTTACTTACTTATATGATAAAGTAAAATGTCAACGGAGCTTATGAATTCTTAACATTTTCTATTATGTATTATTGAGAGATAAAANTTTGTTTTTCT
Organism: Holacanthella duospinosa; assembly: GCA_002738285.1. Taxonomy (NCBI): domain Eukaryota; kingdom Metazoa; phylum Arthropoda; class Collembola; order Poduromorpha; family Neanuridae; genus Holacanthella; species Holacanthella duospinosa. The sequence continues at coordinate 310,913 of NIPM01000004.1, read as the reverse complement.
GAAAATGGAACCTTAGATAGATTTTACTTACTTAATATGATAAAGTAAAATGTCAACGGAGCTTATGAATTCTTAACATTTTCTATTATGTATTATTGAGAGATAAAAAGTCGATTAGGAGTCCTTTAAGATCCATTAGGCTCCAGCAGGAAGAGTATTTGAGTATTCAGTGGATAGATTGAGAAATGACATGATTTGACGTTTGGAGGTAACTAGGAAGAGAAAGTAGAGGTAAAAATATTGAAAAAAAAAAGAAGTATTTTATTACATATTATAAAATATTCAATAAGAGTTTATTCGAGCGAAGTATCTCTTGAATTTCTTCTTCTTCTTCTTTTTTTTTTTACTTTTTGAGACTTTTTCTTGAGAAATGAGTTTTTGGATTGAATTGGTCGTTCTAGTTCTAGTTCTAGTTCTAGTTGTAGGTAATCAAGGTAGAGGTAGAGGTAGAATAAATAAATAAATTGAGAAGATTGATGATGGAGTATAGGATTTAGTCTTTGGGAGAAAATAGGGTGGTGATTTGGATTCTACTGGATAATTTTGTTGGGTAGAGATTTGGATTCTAATGGATAATTTTGTTGGGTAGAGATTTTAATCCAGAGACTGAGGAAAAAGAGCAAGAGGATGATGGGATTTTGGATCTAATTTCATTAATCAGAATTTAGTTTCCAATGCTTACGATCTAATATCAGATTCTTATTTTTTCCAATAATCATTCCTAAATGTACGGAAGTATATTATTACTCAATAAATGAATTCTTCTGAGAAACTGGAACTATTTGGATTGGAAGATTGATGAAATTATTTTGTAAGTATTAAGTTCGGATTTAGTTAAATTATTATTTCTTGACAAAAATTCTGATAAATTTGTGTCTATATTCTAATTTCCAACTACCATAAAGTACCATAAAGTTTTCAGCTTAGTTTCTTAGTCTTAGCCCAAAAATTTCATTAAGTATCCATTATCCAAGGTGGGGAAGTGTGGTTGTCATTAATTCGTTTTTTTTTTTTTTTTTTTTTTTAATCTGGTTCATTAGAGTCATGATGACTCAATGGCTACTAATTTTCNGTTTAGTCTCTTAGTCTTAGCCCAAAAATTTCATTAAGTATCCATTATCCAAGGTGGGGAAGTGTGGTTGTCATTATTCGTTTTTTTTTTTTTTTTTTTTTTTTTAATCTGGTTCATTAGAGTCATGATGACTCAATGGCTACTAATTTTCTACTGATTTTGAGTCAGAGTGATACGAGCAAGAGCAAAGTGACTCTCGAAATAAGTTAATATGTCAGAGTTAGATGACTTGGAGTCATACTCATTATAGCTAATTTGCTAATAGTAGCTATGACTCCAAAATCTTATTATTTAGTCTCTTCGCTGAGAGATTCGTTAGTTGTGTAGGACGAATGAAATCATGTAATTTTCAAAATTTTGTTTTGTCTCTTGAACTTTTTTTTTTTTATCTATTACAGATTATTGTAACTATTACTTATAGTACGAATGATAGAGTTTTAAGTTGAACTGCTTTCAAATTTATTAGATATTTTATCGACTCATTATTATACTTTTACGANTTGTTTTGTCTCTTGAACTTTTTTTTTTTTTTATCTATTACAGATTATTGTAACTATTACTTATAGTACGAATGATAGAGTTTTAAGTTGAACTGCTTTCAAATTTATTAGATATTTTATCGACTCATTATTATACTTTTACGAGTAAATGCTTTCACAAAAATTTGTGTTAAATTTTCTCCTTACCAAAAATCAACCATATGAAACGAACACAATAATAATTATTGTCATGTTGTAAAATTTTTTTTTTTTTTTTTTTTTATAAACTCTGTTAACAAATCCATATCCTCGTGAATAACGGAAATTTGGTCTATTATTGTGAATGATTTATGTAGTGAATACGGGAAATTGAGTATCTTGACAAAAAGTGAAGAAAATGGGGATTTCTATTTATTAAAAAGCTTCTGTCGTTTTCATCATGTTGAAAATCTTCTTCTTTTTTTTTTCTTTTTTTTTTTGAAGGTTTTCTTTCACTAGTTGTTGGGACTGGGAGTTGATGATTAATAGGGATTGAATTGGATGTGATTATTAGATGGTAGGACGAGGACAAGTCTTATCGTTTCTTCTAGGTTACACTCAAATGTCCTTAATTTTATGTCTTCGTTCCTTATTTTAATTTTATTTTGGTTATGTGAATGTGATGATGAGGTTTCCTTGAGATTCAAAAAAATTTTTACAGACTTTTTGTATCACTTTATTTTGTTCATTTTGATCATTAGTTTCTTAGTACTCTTTTACTCATCATCCTGATAAGAAAGTTTTAAAACTTGAGAATTGAAAAAAAAAAAAAAAAAAAAAAGATGAGGAAGAAATGATACTATTTAAAAATCTACAAATTGTTGCATAATTAGAATTAGTAAGAAATTGAATGGATGTAAATGGGATTGAACGGAATAGAATGGGATGGGTATAATTAGGCAATTTCTTCCTGCAAATATAAAATATGAAAGGATTAATTCTATAGTTATGGACTTGTGATGTTGAAAATTACCAACAATGAATATATTTTCCCTTTAGTAAAGGTAAGGAAAATCTCTTGTGTCGACACTTACTTCATCTTATTAGTCGATTATTATATAATGTATATTATATTTTTTTATTTTTGCAATTTCTAATATATATATATATATATATTATTTTTTTTTTTCACTTACCAATGCCATTCTCTATTCGTCGTTATTCACCTTATGATTGATCCGAGAAGGAGGTGGAGGAGGATTCCCACTTTGTTAATAATGCTGTGTTAGACCCAATTTATAATCTCCGCAGGCAGGGATACTGATTTAATGTAGTTAAGTTAATAATTTAGAACTTTTGAGCTCAATTTTGTAACAGGTGCTTGACCTCATTGTTAATATAATATATATTTTTTTTTTGACATAGTGAGGAGAAGAAGAGTGAAAGATATTATTGGAAAGTGTTGAGTGAAAGTTTTAGAGAGGATTCAGAAGCAGGTGTAATTTTGTATAATATTATTATGTAGATATGTATGTATGTGTTAGTGTTAGTAGCCTTGATTTTAACCTAGATTAGTCAATCAGAGACAATGTTGTTATTATGCAATAATTACCAATTTTGGACTTTTAAGGAGTTTAGGAATCGTGTTGTTATTTTATAATAATATTATTATTATTTTTTTTTTGGATTTGAGGGATGGTTTATGGTATATGGTTGATGATGTTTGATGTTGAATGAGCTCAGTGACAGGAGTGTTGCTCGAGGACATCAGAATTAATAACATTAGCTGTTCTTATGTTACTGTACTGTACTGTACTGTACTGTACTGTAGGTAAAGCTTTTCTTTCTTTGGAAATTGTAATTGTTGTTTCGTTCTTTGGTTGACAAATTGTCACAATCCACAATAGCTCTATTGTGTTATTCTCTCATTAATTTCTTAGATCCTTAGATGAGGTATCTTATTTTGGAAATATTACTATTTATGAAATATATTGCAATAGACTTTCTACAAAGGATTGTAAGATTGAGACTTTGTAAACATTATTTCAACTAATTGTTGACGACGAGTGATGTAATAACTTTTTACATAAAAATTTGTCTCTAAATAGTAAATCCTGAGTCTTGTCGTTTGTGTAATTGGGAATATAGTCGGCGGATAAAAATTATAAGAAAATTTTTTTTTTTTTTTTTTTTTTTTTTTTGTTGATGATGAAGGATCAATGCCAATATTATGATTAATGATGTTGGAAATTACAAAAGTGAAGACATGAATAATTGTATCATAAATTTGTTCGGTATAATTTGTACAAAAAAATTTTTTTTTACTTTACTTTTACTCTGATGATCATCTCATTCTTATGGTGAAATAAGGAAGTAGAAATTTTTTGTTTAATCTGATCTTGCTCTTTTGACTCTATTGAAACACTTCAACGGAACTTCCTCCTCATTTTCTTGATTAAAATTTATGAGAAAAAGTTACTGTTTGGATTGATTTGATATAAGTTTTAATTTTGCATTTCTTCATTTTTATTTTACTACTATTTACTTACTAGCAAACTTATGGTTAAGTCTGGTTAAAAATGTTCAATTCAAAATTTGCTAAATCGTGTTAGTAACACAGTTCNTCAACGGAACTTCCTCCTCATTTTCTTGATTAAAATTTATGAGAAAAAGTTACTGTTTGGATTGATTTGATATAGTTTTAATTTTGCATTTCTTCATTTTTATTTTACTACTATTTACTTACTAAGCAAACTTATGGTTAAGTCTGGTTAAAAATGTTCAATTCAAAATTTGCTAAATCGTGTTAGTAACACAGTTCAAGATTAGGCTGGCTGACGAACCGTCAGCCAAGAAAAAAAAATTCGAAATTAAAAAAAGGTGAGTTATGGACTAACCTTATGAAAGCCTTTTGTGTAATCTTCATAGCAACGTTGGTTATTATAGTACTTCTTTGACTATATTATCAATTATGTAGAAGTAGACCCGAAATTTTTGACACAAAAGTGAGATCGATTTTTACTGTTTGCTAAGTGAGTTAAATTTTTTTTTTTTTTTGTTGATTTTACAGGTAGATCTGGAACATCAACGTGAGGTTTCTAAGCACGAAGGAATGTCCTTAGCTCAACTCTGGGGTTGTTCATTTATTGAAACATCAGCAAAAAATAGGACAAATGTGAATGATGTCTTTGCTGAAGTTGTCCGTGAAATGAATTGTCGACCACCTAAAAATAAGCAGTCTTACTGCTGTCACTGTTCCTCATCTTGTAGTATCATTTAACATCAAAAAGAACAAAAAAAAANAAATAAGCAGTCTTACTGCTGTCACTGTTCCTCATCTTGTAGTATCATTTAACATCAAAAAGAACAAAAAAAAAATAGTATTTCTTAAACTTTTTCAACTAAAGAAGACTCATCAAAAGGACCCAAAATCAACCAAGTCATCAGGAGAAAGACACAAAATGCTCATTTTTTTTTTCTTCTTCATCAGTTTATCACAGTGTTATATCGTTGAAATTGAAATGACAGATTTGTATTATAAGNTTTTTTTTTTCTTCTTCATCAGTTTATCACAGTGTTATATCGTTGAAATTGAAATGACAGATTTGTATTATAAGACATCATGAGACAAAAACTCGGACTGACGATGTCAACTAATCAATAATTTCTCGAAATTTGGGAATTTAATTCGAAACAACTTTTTCATACACAAAATTAATAGCGCCTCTATTACGAAATTGAATGCCTTCAGACACTTTTCTCAAGACAAATCAAATCAATTTTCAAAATTTTTTTTGCTTCACTATTGCCTGGCCCATATTACATACTACAATGAAAAAAGTATAAAAAAAAAAAAAAAAAAAAAAAAAGACCAATTTTTATTTCATGTTCGTAATAATGAGTAACGTGCTCGATTTTTTTTTTTTTTGTATAGAGGATTTGAAAATAATTATTGTCTTTGTCAGTTGGACAAAGTGCCTCTATTGGACAATTTTTTGACTTGGATATTTGATTTTAGTTTATTGACCGTAACTCTATAATATGGCTTTTGACTCTTTCCGTCGCATGTTGAAAGGGTTAAAAATACATGAGAAGAATATCAAAAAAAAAAAAAAAAAAAACTTTGTATTTAGGAATAGTAGAATTTAATTGTTTAGGAGAAAATTCAATGTGATGATGACAAAGGGGTTCATGAATACAAGATAAATTGTGTACTTTTTTTTTCGTATAAAAAAGTACTACAANGTGATGATGACAAAGGGGTTCATGAATACAAGATAAATTGTGTACTTTTTTTTTCGTATAAAAAAGTACTACAAGTTAAGTGACTGTACCTACCAATTTGTAACATNGTATTTAGGAATAGTAGAATTTAATTGTTTAGGAGAAAATTCAATGTGATGATGACAAAGGGGTTCATGAATACAAGATAAATTGTGTACTTTTTTTTTCGTATAAAAAAGTACTACAAATTAAGTGACTGTACCTACCAATTTGTAACATAAAATGTAACGAGCTATGCTTCTAATTTTCAAAACAATTAGTTTCACTCTTTAATTGGCAATTTTTGTATTAAAAAATAAAGTCAAAATCAAAAAAAAAAATCAAAAAAAAAAAACAAGAGTTAGTCCAGACCACAATTAGACTGACAATAATAATAATTCATAATACGTAAAACTGCATTTACTAGAAAGTTTACATAATTATTTTGACCTGACTACGTAACGACGCTGTTGAGCTATATGGACACTCCACACAATGTGCTGTAAAACTTTTTGAAGTTTATCTTCTTTTTGCCATATTTTAAATGCCGTTTTTTTTTGTTATTAGACGTTTAAAAACATGCCAATTAAGTAGCAATAATAAATCCTAAGATTAGTAAAAAAAAAAAAAATTAACGCTGAGGATTTTCTGAAAATTCTGTGCTGTTGAAGTTAAAAATTTAATTTCTTTTTTTTTTTTTTGTTTGTTTGTTCTACTGTAAAAGGCCAGTGCTTTCAATTAATCGTGAAATTGATTTGATTGAAAGCACATCAATTATTTACAAAGGCTCAGAGAATAAAAAAAATTATATGTGAGAGCCTCTTCGTGTCGATATTTTAGTGTTAGTTATTGTATACTGATGATGGCTAGTTATTAAGATTTTTGTAAAAATAGTCTTAAGAATAATAACATTGTATGAACGAGAGATACTTTCTTAGTGCAATTTTTCTACCAGAGAATTTTTAGAAATTACTGATTTTCATAATCAGTATTTCAATGGATTCTATTTTGCCAGGGAAGATCCCTTATTTAGAAGCTTCTGCTCTTCTTGAGTGAAAATGCATATTTGATACTTCAGACTGATTGAACGAATGTGGAAAAAAAAAAAAAATTTTTTTTTCTGTTTACTGTGACGCCTCATCATCGTGTTTAGACCTTTAAGTACCTACCTTATCATATTTACCCTAAGTCCAAAACTATTTATAAAGAAAGAAACAATATAAGATAATAAAAACACGTTTTATTGTCTAGAAACTCATCTTACTCACCAAAATCAACATGGCCTCAAGTATCAAGATTCTTGAGTGGAAATATTAATAAGTCAAACTGACAGTTCAAATTAGGAAAACTACTATGATCTCAAGACTAATATTGGAATCCAATTGAAAAATAAGTCAAGTTTATTTTATGAAATTTTAAAGTTAGAATTTTAGATACAGAATTTTAGATTTCAATTTGAACTATCTAAATTTTTTGATTTTTTTTCTTTGACTTATGTCAAGGAAAGTTCATCCAATCCTAGGAGTATCTTAAGATGTCATATGAATCTATTTAGAAGAAAAATGCTTATTCAGAAAAATTATCCTAAAAAGTTTGGAAAATTGATATATAAATCATTTTTCATTTTTCATTTTTCATTTTTCATTTTTCATTTTTCATTGCGTTTTCCACCCGTTGTTAAAAAGTAGTTTTCTTTTTTTTCTGAAAAAAAAAACATACTTTTTCTTTTCGTTATGAACTCCGATCGTCGTGTGAAGTTGAACCGTTTCTACTTTTTTTGGAAAAAGGTAAGGCAAAATATCGAAAAAATAAATAATNAAAAAAAAAAAAAAAAAAAAAAAAAAAAAAAAAAAAAGAAAAGGCATATATCTGGCATAAGTATTTACGAATAGCCAAAATAAATTAATAATTTTAAAAATTATATTATTTTCAAATGTTTTCACTGTAGACCTTTAGCACTGTTTAATCCAAATCAAGCGTAAAAAACTAAGAAAAATAATTGCACTTTTTTTTTCATAATTTCTTCTGCAGCTAAAATTCTCAAGACTAGGGAATGCCCCCAATTGGCTTGCTTATACCTGATCCAAACTTGCCTTTCTCTCATCGTGCTCTAAGGAAAATGCAGTATTATTCTAAATATTCAGTAAATTGTGAATAGAGTTGTTATGGTAAAAAGTGATTGTATTGTTCAAAGTTTCTAATCGCACCGTGTTTTCCCTAAGAGCACGATAGGAGAAAGGCAAGTTTGGATCAGGCATTACGAAGGTCTATTTGATGTGCTATGTAGCCATTTTTTCAATTTGAAACTTTAGAGCCATTTAATAAAAATCCTAAGTAGGTCAAGAAGGAAAACTCAATAAAAACTTTACTTTTTGCACAATTTACTTACTTGTTGGAAATGTAAGAATTTTTCCTATGGTTTTTGGAGTATAAAGGAACGAACAATTAGTTTATTTTTAGAAATTCAGTTATTTATTATTTCAAGTAGCAACTAAGCTTGAAAAGGATATCACTCGAAACTTAAACTTATAAGGACACTTTCTTATGACTTCTTACCTTGAAGCTGGAATAGTTCCTCAATTATTATATTCTCTGGTACTGATGTTAGAAGAATTAGTAATTCAATACCAAATGGATTCCAAGAAGATATTGAACCTCTTAATTCCTTCTTCATCCTCAGAAAAACTTCCGATTTGTAAGGTTTCCTAATTATCTGTACCCGAGAATTGGTGACAGAGGACCTTCAATTGACTCTAATAATCTCTACGGTCCAACAAAATAACAAAATTAATACTAGTTTTATCAAATTGAACTATTAGTGGAAGACTCAAATCAATAAAGACAATATTCTATATTCTGGGATAATCTAGCTGGAAAATCTCCAATATTTGAGATATCGAAATTATATCAAATATATTCTTAATTGGCATGAGTATACGCCACTTTGTAAGCTATATTATTACACTCAATTTTATAAGACTTGATTTTAATATGATATATTACCCAATATAGAAATCCCATTGGAAATTTTTTTTGGAAAAATCTAATTGGAAAATCTCAAATCTCAGGTATTTGGACCATCACTTAAGAAATTAGAGAAGGAAAAAGAACAAATGAAAGTTGGTCATCAAACTCAAATCTAAAAAATGACCTTGAGACAAATTTTCTCAAAAATTTTCTGAATTAATTGAACGTACCAGTGATTGCTAAGGATTTCCATGAAGTTTTTGTGAAACGGAAGAAGATGCTCTAACCAGTTGAGAAGCTGTAGGTGCCCTGTATGCAGCAGTTGCTATGGATTTCACTGCAAATGGTGTTGCCTGTTGCTGCTTGAAATCTTGCGCTTTTTGTTGCATCATGGATATGTGGAGAGATTGACCCATATAACCGAATTCTGATTTGTATTCTTCCATTGTTTCAGGAGGTTTGATTGTTTTCAATATAGGAGTTGCCAATTTCTGTAGAATTCATTCAAGTCAATTAATTTAGATGTAGTAAAGTATTTTAAGATCTGACCTACCCCAATCAGCTGCTTTATTTTAGTTGCAGCAATTTTGTCAGCTTGTGTATGTCCTACTCCCTCTAAACAATATTCGATACGTGTGCCAATATCCTTGATCTTCGGTAAAATAAATATTTTGGTAGGCTCTGTTCCCAATTCACCAAAACCAGAGACAGCTCCATAAACTGAAGCAAGTGGAGTTTTCTCATTGGTCAAAGCTGTACTGAAGACTTGTGTGATTCGGGTTTGGATGTTGTTTGTTGTTGTAGTGTAATTCTTACAAATTGTTGCCAAAAGTTTGGCAGCAAAATCACGGAGTGCCCAATGGTTGTCGGCTTCTGGACGAGTACAAAGTTGTTTACTTACAACGCATGTGGTGACACTGGGAATGAGTTCATGGAGCTAAAATTAAGAAGAGATATTGTCCAAAACTCGTCATTACTTACTCTATTTCGAGTGTTAATTTTCAAAAAAAAAAAGTAATAATAACCAGGAATGGGCTTACGTATTTCTCCAAGTAAAGAGTAGGGTTATCAAGAAGGGCTTTGACCATTCTCATGAGATAAATTAACAGTGCCAACATGTATTGGACAACATTGACACGGACCCCTTCAGCTATAAAAGTACACAACCTTGGCAATAATTCGTAAAGTCCAGGATCATTAGTAAGACTCTGGAGTGCTTCCTAGTCATATACAAAACCATCAGACAAAAGAAAGATTTACACAATTTGTTGTGAAGCAGTTACCGAGCGTTTTGTTTCATCAGATCCAACACATGCCTCTGTGATTTCCTTGTAGTACAATTGTTGTTCTACGGAAAGTTCATGTATGGCCAATTGTTTAATAAATACTTGTTCTGAAGTTTTAAATTTAATTGGTTTTCCCACAATTGGAGTGAATGGTCCTGATCCCTTTTTCAATCCCCCTTTGTGTTTCCCAGCAGGATCAACACTGTCTAGACGTTGTTGGTCTCGTGACATTAGTGGTGGATTCTCAGGTATTGACGGTTGCATTCCTTCGATTGCCAACCAATGTGTTCTGATGGAAACATCAAGAGGTACTTTTGGTAAAGTGGCATTGAGGATCTCACCAAGATCCTGTTCTTTCTCTTCAATGAAATGAAGCTCACGGCCACCTCCAGATACAAATCGGAATGGAATTACATCTTCACTCAATCCATATATTGGCTAGCAAAAGAGTCAAGTTCAAAATCTTTACATTATTGATTAGAATATTCACTAATTAATTATTGTTTAAAATACCATACCTCAACATTTTTTATTTTCAATGCATTGTCAAAATCCTCTGTTCTTAATTTCTGTCTCTTCTCTTTCTCCATAAACTTGACAGCATCTTGTAGTATATGACGAATACGATATGTCACATCTTCTGCTAATTCTTTTGCAGCTTCATCTTGTAAATTGGCAATACCGACTGATTCAGTCATAGCTTTCACTGAGTCAACGTAAACAGCTGAACATCCGACTGTAGGGTTAGGTGTAGCCGTAGCAGTGAACAATGGACGACCTTTCTCCGCCATTGCCAGTCCGTTTAGACTAAAAAATCTAGTAAAAAGTGAAGAAGTCAATCAATCAATCAATTACTAAACTAAACTAACACTACACTCCAATTGAATTGAATGCGTATGTCACTCAATTAATCCAATCCAATGTAGTGTTTAGCACTGGGTTGGTTCCTTAACGGTAACAAGGGTAATAAACTGATTACCAATCTATCAATTACCAGTGTCTGTCAACTCAATCAAACGAAATCTTAAAATTTCGAATTTGGAAAAGTAAAACCAAATTTCGATAATCAAATTGAATTTCGAAAAGCGAAACCAAATTTCGAAAGTGTGAGAATTACCTTGATTTTCAGAGTCAACGAGATAGACGCCACAATGCACTCTCTCAGCGCCGAACAAAGGCAAAAGGCAGACCAAAATTTCGAAAAATCACAATAATTATTGAAATTTTCAATCAAAATTTTGATATTTTTTTGAAAATTTTGTGTTTCTTGGACACAACCTTAATAACAAATTCCACACAAACCACTGTAAAATGCACGTCTTAATTAAATTTTATTCGCACAATAATCCTCGTTACGTTAGTTGGCTAAAAATTAAGTTTTAACTCAAACGTAAGTCAACCATGCCAGAATAATATCAAATTAATTTACACAAAGCTATAGAAAAGTATAAAACTATGCAAGGACGCATAAGCTTGACAGGTTCACCCCTTCAGCCTTTATATCTTCCCAGGGTTCGAAAACTTCGGAATTATTCGAATTATTCGTATGGAGACCAGCCCTGGCTTTGTATTTCTTTGTGCATTTGATGCAGACATAGCTACCTTCGTTTGTTGTTAAGGTGATGGTGACTCTGTCTGCACTTCCTGTGCATCTGTTGATAACAGTGGTGATTTCTATGTCATGAATCTGGCTGATGCGTCGCTTGTATTTTTGTAGTAACGTTTCCCATCCTCCTCTCTGTGGATTAAATCTGAATTTGGAGAATCCACATGTGATTGATGTAGGTGGCGGGTAAAACATGGTAATACTAATAATGCTGCCTACGCATCTTATATTGTTGGCAGGGATTTGTGTGGAGGGTCTGGTTTCTTGTGGGAAGGTAGAGTTGGCCGCATTTGAGAAATCAGCTTGAGTTGTACTTGATTGTATTAGTACTGACATCAGGAGGGAAATTTGACGAGTCTTTGGTGTTTAGACTTGGGGATCAGCTTTGATGGTTTGATGAGTCAGGTGGTGTTCAGGGTGATAAAATGGATCAAAAAAAAGATAAAAAATATAAAACAATTAAAATTGATATNGAGTCTTTGGTGTTTAGACTTGGGGATCAGCTTTGATGGTTTGATGAGTCAGGTGGTGTTCAGGGTGATAAAATGCATCAAAAAAAAGATAAAAAATATAAAACAATTAAAATTGATATTTAACATTAAGACACATTATGTGGATACACAAAGTCACCTTACAGTGGTGTGAAGAGAGCCCAGACTCGTATTAGGTGATTTAAAGATTTATTGCAGCTCACGCTGCTGGTCATTCGGGCGTCAATGTCGTCTTTGTGTACGTGGAGCCTAGTGTGGCTTGGATCGCGTCAGGTCTGTGTTGGGCTAAATAGACATAGTTCGGTGTATGTACTATTTCTCTATCCGATCCCAGGTTTGACCTCCAGAGGTCATCATCGGTAACACATAAAATTCCTAAAATTGTGTCCGATTGGATTGAAACTTTCACAAAGTTAGACATTTGCGTCCTGACCAATGTTGAAATGGGGGTCAAAAAGATTCGATCATAGGTTTGACCTTCAGAGGTCATCGTAGTTAACACATAAAATTCCTAAAATTGTGTCCCATCGGATTGAAACTTTCCACAAAGTTAGACATTTACGTCCTGACCAATGTTGAAATGGGGGTCAAAAAGATTTGATCNCTTTCCACGAAGTTAGACATTTACGTCCTGACCAATGTTGAAATGGGGGTCAAAGAGATTCGATCATAGGATTGACCTCCAGAGGTCGTCATAGGTAACACATAAAATTCCTAAAATTGTGTCCGATTTGACCTACAGAGGTCATCATAGTTAACACATAAAATTCCTAAAATTGTGTCCGATTGGATTGAAACTTTCCACAAAGTTAGACATTTACGTCCTGACCAATGTTCAAATGGGGGTTAAAAAGATTGGATTACAGGTTTGACCTCCAGAGGTCATCATATTTAACACATAAAATTCCTANTGGTTTGACCTCCAGAGGTCATCATAGTTAACACAAAATTCCTAAAATTGTGTCCGATTTGATTGAAACTTTCCACAAAGTTAAACATTTACGTCCTGACCAATGTTGAAATAAGGGTCAAAGAGATTCGATCATAGGATTGACCTACAGAGGTCATCATAGTTAACACATAAAATTCCTAAAATTGTGTCCGATTTGACCTACAGAGGTCATCATAGTTAACACATAAAATTCCTAAAATTGTGTCCGATTGGATTGAAACTTTACACAAATCTAGACATTTACGTCCTGACCAATGTTGAAATGGGGGTTAAAGAGATTCGATCATAGGTTTGACCTACAGAGGTCATTATAGTTAACACATAAAATTCCTAAAATTGTGTCCGATTGGATTGAAACTTTCCACAAAGTTAGACATTTACGTCCTGACCAATGTTGAAATGGGGGTCAAAAAGATTCGATCACAGGTTTGACCTACAGAGGTCATCATATTTAACACATAAAATTCCTAAAATTGAGTCCGATTGGATTGAAACTTTCCACAAAGCTTTATCGTATCCATATCTAAAAGTTTAAAAAACAAACAAAAAAAAAATTCTTATTTTCACAATAAATTTGTGATTTATGGATGGATTTTCGAAAATAAGCGCTTGTTGGAATTAGAGTGATAAGGGGTAACTAATTAATCAATAAAAATATGGGGTCACCCTTGCCATTTNCGTGTTGGAATTAGAGTGGTAAGGGGTAACTAATTAATCAATAAAAATATGGGGTCCAAAATTTGCCCAAATTTGAAAAAATGGCAAGTGGTACCCTTGCCATTTTTTCAAATTTGGGCAAATTTTGGACCCCATGTTTTTATGATGCTATTCTATAGGGGACATNAAAACAAACAAAAAAAAAATTCTTATTTTCACAATAAATTTGTGATTTATGGATGGATTTTCGAAAATAAGCGCTTGTTGGAATTAGAGTGATAAGGGGTAACTAATTAATCAATAAAAATATGGGGTAACCCTTGCCATTTTTTCAAATTTGGGCAAATTTTGGACCCCATGTTTTTATGATGCTATTCTATAGGGGACATCAATAGAAATTCAAAGCACTTTAACTTTTCAAATTCCGTTCACAAATACCAAAGTTATTCACGAAAAACGAAGAAAAAAATTTGTTGTCTTTTTGACGTGTTTGATGCATGAATATGATAGGCGAGATTATCTGGAGCTTACCTAACCCTCAATTGTACAGTTTCATTCATTGGTTCAGAAGTTATAGCCAAAAAACTATATTTTCTGTTTTTCGTTTTTTGGCTGTAACTTTTGAATGGATGACTGAAACTTTGAAACTAAAGTTTCGACAAGCTTTAAATAATGATCTCTATCGTATACATATCTAAAAGTTTAAAAAACAAACGAAAAAAAAATTTCTTATTTTCGCAATAACTTTGTGATTTATGGATGGATTTTCGAAAATAAGCGCTTGTTGGAATTAGAGTGATAAGGGCTAACTAATTAATCAATAAAAATATGGGGTCCAAAATTTGCCCAAATTTGAAAAAATGGCAGGTGGTACCTATTGCCATTTTTCAAATTTGGGCAAATTTTGGACCCCATGTTTTTATGATGCTATTCTATAAAGGACAAATTTGAACAATTGTTGGCGAATATTATAACCACTGAAAAAACAGAATAGAAATTTTCGTTAGTTTTGTCTGCCAGCAGTCATTGAAAAAACCAGAATAGACATTTTCGTTAGTTTTGCCTGCCAGCAGTCATTGAAAAAAAAACAGAATAGAAATTTTCGTTAGTTTTGCCTGCCAGCAGTCATTGAAAAATACAGAATAGAAATTTTCGTTAGTTTTGCCTGCCAGCAGTCATAGTACTAACTTATTGGGTTAGGAATAAAATCCTTTTAGAATCAATTTTCTCCCGTTTACCACAATGTCAAAGTTTCTACAATATCACTAAAATTTTAAATTAATGCTGGATACGTTATAAAAAATTCATTAAATTACATAAAATTACTAGTGTTTTCCATGACTCTCTGTTTGGCCTGAGTCAGTATCACTGACTCTGGGAGGCTTAACTCTGTCTCGAAACTTTGGGAGTCGATTCCCAGAGTCTTAATTCTGACTCATTGATTTTTGGGAGTAAACTAAAGAGGGAGGTGCACGAACGTATGTTCTAGATTTTAAATCGAACATATACCATCATGTAGTGAATACCATAATAAAAATTATTGCATAAATTTTTGTTGCCAATGAATTGGCTGAAGGGGGCAAGGGGGGCCTAAAGTTTTTTTTTTTACATTAGTTTTCATGTATATGCTTAACAGTCACTTTTAAATTCGTCTTCACATGTTAACGCAGGTATGGAGTAGTGGTATAATTTTGCTCTCGTCGGAACTCAAATTCACCGGTTCAAATCCTACCGTCTCCATTTCATTTTTTGTTTAATAAATAGCTAAATTCTTTGNAACGCAGGTATGGAGTAGTGGTATAATTTTGCTCTCGTCGGAACTCAAATTCACCGGTTCAAATCCTACCGTCTCCATTTCATTTTTTGTTTAATAAATAGCTAAATTCTTTGATATTGTACTGCTTCCACAAACCGAATTGAGCAAACTAGTTCCTTTTGTAGTATTTCATTAATCAGATATTTATTTATTTAAAACAATTATCATCGCAAAGAATATCCTATTTTCGGTAATGTGTATTTTCGTATAAATTCTGGAAGTGAGTTTAAGCCTGTCGATTATTGCTTGAAACTCTTCCCCACACCTTTTACACTTGGCCCACAAGCCTTTATTACGCTCTTTCTTACTGGAAATAAAGTGATCCAAATAGAATTTTTCCCTCTAGGTATTTTGTTTGGCAATACAGCAAAACCTCTCATTCGGAAACTAAATCTCTCCACCCCGTCTCACCTCACGTGACGGTTACCGTAAACATTCAAATAATGTGAAGGGCAAGTGTGTATAAACAATTTGTGAAATATGTGAGACTTTACGGCACCTGAATGAAAGAAGGGGTGGAGTGAATTTTATGCAGCCAGTGAGAGATAGTTTCCGAATGAGAGGTTTTGCTGTAATTCCACAAATATCAAAAATAAAACTAACAAAATCTCATTCTTATGCAGAAAATCAAAACTCGACATTATTTTATTTCCTTAAGCATTATTCGAAAATCGAAAAGAGTGTAGCCGACGACAGACCACCCATAGTCATACTAGTCATTTATAAGAGAATAGTGTTTATTTTAATGAGTTTTATATGCAAAATATGCAACACTGACTTGAAAAAATCAAAAAAATCATGATTTTTTCAAGCTTGATAATTATCATTGATAATTATCAATGATAATTATCACCCGATAATTATCACGCACCCTGCTTTTCTCAACGAAATAGTCGAGGAGTCCAATCTCTAGGTGACAAGCGGAAGCCATTTTAACGTTCCATTACGTTGTAAATGAGAAATTAGAATTTTATTTCTATATAACAAATAAAATTAAACGCACAGAAGTTTTTAGTATTTGTAATTGTAACCAATTCGTTTTAAGTTATGATTGAGAAAGGTAAGGATTTCTCCGTTTTCTGGAAGTAGTTTAATTAAATTTTCAAACAAAGAACAACAAACTAGTGATATCATTTTATGTAATTGAATGAAAATGTGTGTAAGTCACATATGAAACATGGACAAAATTTCGAACCCGATCCACGAAACAACCCAACAGGGGAAAAGAAATCGAACCCGATCCACGAAGAGATCCAACAATGAAAAAATTATCGAATCGATCCAACAATTAAAAATATTTTTGAACCAGATCTACGCACCGATCCAACATTCTAAAAATAATTCGAATCCGATCCACGAACCGATCCAAGAATCCAAAAATAAATCGAACTCGATCCAAGAATGAACAAAATTTCGAACCCGATCCACGAACCGATCCAATATTTTTTAAAAGTACCCGAGCGCGAGCATACCACAAAGAAAAATTTCAAAAGAGCCCGAGCAAGAGCAGAGCCCAAAAGATAATTTTTAAAAGAGCCCGAGCAAGAGCAGCGCCCAAAGAGAAATTTCAAAATAGCAGGAGCAGAGCCCAGGAAAGAAATTTAAAAAAACCGAGTCTAAAGGTACATTTATAGTCTACGGAAACTGGAACCGTTACGGAAAGCTAGGCTTTCCGTAACAGTTTCCGTTCAGNCAAAAGAGCCCGAGCAAGAGCAGAGCCCAAAAGATAATTTTTAAAAGAGCCCGAGCAAGAGCAGCGCCCAAAGAAAAATTTCAAAATAGCAGGAGCAGAGCCCAGGAAAGAAATTTAAAAAAAGCCGAGTCTAAGAAAAACCCTACGGAAATTTTTCAAAGAGTATGAGAATCAAGCACATTTGTGTGCCCAATGGACATTTTTATGGCTACAGGCCATTAGGTTACGAATAAGGTATTTTTTAAATCAGTTTTCTTCCATTTAATACACGTTGTTAAAATTTTACACAGTCAATGACATTTGAATTCATCACCACTCCATAGCTGGGCACATCATAAATTAGCCAATTAATTACATAGAATTCCTAGTGTTTCATGACTCGCAGCCAGATTCAGTCACTGAATCTGGGAGTCCTGACTAATTCGAAACTTTGGAAGTTGACTCTTCGAGTCATGATTCTGACTCCAGAGTCACGTAATACAAAATGGAGAAGATTGTTAATATGAAATTAAATGACACATTAGTGGCGAAAGTACGTCAAAAAGGACAAGAAAAATTTGACATTTTTATTTGCCTGTTGGAAAAGAGTCATGAACCACAAGTCAAGGACTCAACCCCTAGAGTCATGGTTCTAACTCCTAATCGCAAACAAAAAAAATTGTTTTCAAAAAGCTAAAAATTAATTGACCTTCTCGAATTCTGAGCATGGGGTTGAGTTTTATTGCATTCTCAAACCAAAAATGAGCCCTTACCACTCATTTCGCCCCAAATGTGCAAGAGAAAGTGCATTGTAATTNAGTTTTATTGCATTCTCAAACCAAAAATGAGCCCTTACCACTCATTTCGCCCCAAATGTGCAAGAGAAAGTGCATAATAATTTAGCAGCAGCTGCTAGATCTAGCAGCACTAAACTTATTTTGAAAAGCTCGAACATATATCTTTTTGACGAGTTTAGCTACTATTTTTAATCGATACTAAATCAAATTTAGCAACTTTTCACCGCGCCGAAAAAAATTTCATCGTGGCAGGGCTGAGTTATTCAATAAGTCTATAAATTCCACGGTTGAACATTTCCAGTTAATTTTTTTTGAATTAAATAGCTTATCCTATTATCTTTCGACTGATGTAAAGCTCGGTCGAGAATAATTGATACCCGATTTTAGAAAAATTATTGAAAAGTAAAGCTGCTAAATCTAGGGTCTCTGCTGCTAAATCTAGCGGCTCTGATGTTAAATCTAGGAGCTTGAGCTCCTAGAAACAGGCGCAGCTCCTAAATCTAGGGGCTGCTGCTAGATCTAGCGACATTGGCGCTGGCAACATCTCATTTATTGAAATTAGCCGTATTAACCTTAAAGAAATCATTTCCTATGCATTTCAATTGTGACAAAAAAAAAATTTTTTTTTTTTGTTTAACAAAATAAACGAATTACGTTATTATTTACGTTATTATTTACGTTATTATTATGATGAACCAGTAGTGAAAAAATTGTCGTGATCAAGATTGTTTGACAAGATGAAATTAGGTTATAAAAATATCATGTCATAACTCTTGCTAAAACTATTATTTACTTTGTTCTTGAATGCCTTGCCACATCCAAACCCTAAGCATGAAAATGAGTTCTAGCTTTGCTTTCCGAAACGCAGTGTAACGCCTATTATTTGTTTTGCTTTCACCGTCCCTTGTTCAGGGATAGTGCACTACTAATAGTAAAATTTTCTTCCAATTCTAATTTCTCTTAAGATAATTATTTAAATTTTTGGTAAATTACAGAAGAATATTGCACTTTTTCTGAACAACAGACAAAGAAAGCTAAAATTTTTACGGGAGTTACTTCCGGTATCAGTTTAATAAGAAATCTAGCAACTAGAAATTTTCAAAACTTCCTCCACTGCTCTGATTATAGCTTATTCCGTATGTTAGTCGTAGTCTTTAGCAAAAAATTTTTAATCGTTTCTGTATTTCTGTTATCCCAAGTTGTAAAAGGAAATTTAGTACTTCGGTAAGCTCAACTTTTAATATTTATAAATTATATACCATCATCTTTTGAGAAATAATAGAATAGTTTACAACTTTTTGTTTCACTGTAGAACTATTTGCGTATTTGCTTTACAATTAATTGATTATTATTTTCTAATTTTATTTTTTATAAAGAATTTTTATTGCAAAATTAAACAATATGCTACGAAAGGTAGGCAACACTGCAAGCCCCTAGAAGTAGGAGCAAAGCACCTAGAAATAGCAGCTACACTAGTTCTAGCAGCAGAGCTGCTAGATATAGCGTCCACTATATTTAGCAGCAGAGACGCTACTTCTAGTGTATCAGGCCTTACTGACAGGCTGTAGTAGGCTAGGCATTGTACAGTAAACATTGGCATAAACATTACGCATTGTACACGCGCAGTGGACATTCGCTTGAGCAGTGCCTATTGTAGGTATGCAGTGGAAGTTTAATGCGCAGTAAACATTCTAAATGCGCAGTGGACGTTTTTATGCGTATTACGCATTGTACANGCAGTGGAAGTTTAATGCGCAGTAAACATTCTAAATGCGCAGTGGACGTTTTTATGCGTATTACGCATTGTACAGTACGTATTGATCATGTGCAGTGAACGTTTATATGAGCAATGTGGGCAGCGGATGTTTTATGCACAGAGGAAGTTTGTAAACTTAGTCCGGATTCAACATACTTGTCGGAAGTTTCCTTGAGGAGTTTGTAATGTACGCGCGAGGTGAAGTTAGACAACAGACATATTCAAAACAACCCAAGAANGCAGTGGAAGTTTAATGCGCAGTAAACATTCTAAATGCGCAGTGGACGTTTTTATGCGTATTACGCATTGTACATGCGCAGAACACTTATGTATGCAATTGTACATGCGCGGTGAACGTTTATATGCGCAATAGGTATTGTACGTGCGCAGTGGAGTTTGTTTGCGCATTGGCTGTTTTAAACGTACAGTACGTATTGATCATGCGCAGTGAACGTTTATATGAGCAATGTGGGCAGCGGATGTTTTATGCACAGAGGAAGTTTGTAAACTTAGTCCGGATTCAACATACTTGTCGGACGTTTCCTTGAGGAGTTTGTAATGTACGCGCGAGGTGAAGTTAGACAACAGACATATTCAAAACAACCCAAGAAAAAAAATTTCAAAAAGGGCCCGAGCAGAGCGCAAGAAAGATTGTGAAAGAGCCCTAACAGAGCCGAAGCAGAGCTTTTAAAAGAGCCCGAGCGGAGCCCAAGGAGAATTTTTCATAAGAGCCCGAGCCCGAGCAGAGCCCAGGGAGAATTTTTTTTAAAGAGCCAGAGCACGAGCAGAGCCCAAGGCTGTTTTTAAAAAAGAGCCCGAGTTCGAGCAGAGCCCACGCGAGCAATTTTAAAGAGCCCGAGCCCGAGCAGAGCCCAGAGAGAATTTTTCAAAGGAGCCCGAGCCCAAGAAGAGCCCAAGGCTGTGATTAAAAAAGAGCCCGTGCCCGAGCAGAGCCCAAGCGAGCAATTTCAAAGAACCTGAGCAAGAGCAGAACCCAAAATTTTTATCTTAAGAGCCCGAGCAGAGCCCATAGTCAAACTCCGAACTTTCACTCAATCAAACGAAATCTTAAAATTTCGAATTTCGAAAAGCGTAAAGCCAAATTTCGATAATCAAATTGAATTTCGAAAAGCGAAACCAAATTTCGAAAGTGTAAAAATTACCTTGATTTTCAGAGTCAACGAGATAGACGCCACAATGCCCACTCTCAGCGCCGAACAAAGGCAAAATGCAGACCATAATTTTGAAAAATCCCAATAATTATTGAAATTTCCAATCAAAATTTTGATATTTTTTTGAAAATTTTGTGTTTCTTGGACACAACCTTAATTACAAATTCCACACAAACCACAGGAATATGCACGTCTTAATTAAATTTTATTAGCACAATAATCCTCGTTACGTTAGTTTGCTAAAAATTAAGTTTTAAAAACAAGGATTTCTATCAATTTAAAAACGAATCACCTGATTACATATTATTTACAATTAATTACTTTCGGAACTGAGATTTTGGATATTAAATACAGTTGTTACGTTGACTAAATTGACTACTGGCAAAGTGGAATTAATGACATGTAAAATACTCAAAAAAAATTTTTTAAGTAAGATGGAAAGACTTTCGCTTGATCCCTTTGACAGTGAGAATGCCACTTATAACATTAATATAAGTATATGTTAATTAGTTAAAAATAAGTACTGGATTAGTAATTCATTTGACGGAATTTGTTAACTTTAGCTAAAAATATTATCCCTCAATTAGTTACGATTAGACGGATCCTTAGTGTGAATGGGTCTTTTCTGCTTGTTTCATAATAAGCTGGATCTGTACTGTAACCAAATAGTTCCAAATCATAGGTACGAGGCATTCGAATTTTTTGTTTGAAATGAAGTACTGCAGGTGCTTCACCGGATACTTCGAACAGACCAAGTTCATTCCCTTTGACTATGGAGTATCGAATCCCATTCTGACAAAAAAAAAATACAAAATTAAAAAAAAAATTAGCTTTTACGATCTTAAAAATTATAAAAGTTTTATAAGGTGCTTCTAAAATTTTGATACCATTTGTTTCACTGAAGGTTGGAGTTGTAAAATTTTATAGCGCGGTCTCGTGTGATCCATTGGGACGATTAAAATCATCTTTTGAATAAAAACATACCAAAAAAATTAGTTCCCAAAAACAAAACGAAGTGTTCAATTTATAACATTAGATAATACATATATAGACATTTTCTTCAAAATCTCCCAAGAAGGATTCAAATTNTTTATAACATTAGATAATACATATACAGACATTTTCTTCAAAATCTCCCAAGAAGGATTCAAATTCTTCTCCAGGTCCAATTGCAGAGCGCCAAATTTTGAATTAACCAATTACATAAATAATAGCCCCTCCTTTTCAGGAAATTTAAAAANCAATTGCAGAGCGCCAAATTTTGAATTAACCAATTACATAAATAATAGCCCCTCCTTTTCAGGAAATTTAAAAAAAATTCTTGGTATACGATACTTACTTGGTCGTCAACTTCTGTGTGATGCCTTGTAACAATTTCATTCTGGTGTAAATTCGAAATTGTCAAATTTGATAAAATGGATCGCCGATTCCGTCTGCTTGAAGCACCCACCTAAGAAAATGTGAAAATAATTTAAATTTTCAAATTTTAACAACATTTTACTATCTAATCTTATTTTACTTATCAAAATTAGTTATAAATTCGTCAAGATACCTTGCAAGAGAAACAACCTTCAGTGGCTATATACTGGTCCGAAGAATCAGAACCAAAACTTTCTTCGGCACCACCATAGGCTCCATAGGCTGGTGGAGTTATTGTTGCCAAACAGTGTCCTTGTCCGATATGACGATACCCTGACGGACATCCACATGCATAATCTGACCCATATGAAGAGCAACCAAAGGCACATGGACTCCCTACACAACTTCCAGTAAGCTGTAGTACAAATTGTAACAAAGAATATAAGTAGATTGAATCTAATAATGTAGTGACAAAGTTCTGATTGCTTCAAGTGGATCAATTTACCTGAACGCACCTAAGTTGCTCTGCGTCAAATTGTTGGCCATTAGGACATTGACATTGGTAGCTTCCAATTGTGTTTCGACATAAAGCTGTCTGTCCACAAACATCTACTATGCTACATTCGTCTTCATCCAAACACTGGTTGTAGTAGTAGTGCTGACTGTAACCTTCTGGACAAGTACATCGATAACTTCCATGTGAGTTCTAGAAATCATTAAGATGAATTTTATATCTGTGATATTGAAATTTTTCAACTGCTGATATTTTACCTGACAGCCATGTTGACACCTAGTATCACTTGTACATTCATTGGAATCAATACAGTGTGTCCCACTCGTATCTGTTGTAAATCCTCTTGGACAAATACATCTAAAAACAACAAATTTCAGTGATTTTTTAACTCTTATGGAATAATTTGATTAAAAGATGACTCACTTGAAGCTTCCTAGCGTATTTATACAAGTACCAGGAGGACCACAAATTCCCTCTGTACATTCATTCATATCTGAAATATTAAAATTCCGCAACTCTTCCTCAAAACTATTTTATGTAGGTCATATTAAATATTAATCATAATTAGATTACCCAAACATTGCTCGCCATTTTGAGTATAGCCTGGTGCACATGCACATTTGTAAGATCCCTGAGTATTAATACACTCATTTGGACATGGTTGACCAATTGTGCACTCATCACTGAAGATACATATTAGAATTCAGAATGTAACATAATCAATAGGATTTCACTAATTTAATTTGAGCTAAGTCTACTGGTATTACATATCTCGACAAGTGATTCCATCGCTTCCCAAAGAATATCCCGCTGGACAGGTGCAAATGTAACTACCATCAGTATTTTGACAGATGTGTGAGCATTTATGACCTTGTGGCAATTCGCACTCATTTATATCTAGTCAAAATATAAAAAAAAACTTGAAAGTATACCTGAAATAAATTATTTGAATCATTTGCATCAAACCAACCAATGCATCGAGTCCCTGTAGTATCAGCTTTGTACCCTACAAAAGATAAATTAAAATATTATTAGTGATTGATGACTTTAGNTCGAGTCCCTGTAGTATCAGCTTTGTACCCTACAAAAGATAAATTAAAATATTATTAGTGATTGATGACTTTAGCAAGAAGATATGTTTATAAAACTATGAGAATAGTATTGACAATTATTTTGAGTACAGTTCAATGAACTCCATACTCCACATCTATTCGGTAAACAAACTTTAACTTCACAGTGTAACAATAATAAGCAGTANTCGAGTCCCTGTAGTATCAGCTTTGTACCCTACAAAAGATAAATTAAAATATTATTAGTGATTGATGACTTTAGGAAGAAGATTTGTTTATAAAACTATGAGAATAGTATTGACAATTATTTTGAGTACAGGTCAATGAACTCCATACTCCACATCTATTCGGTAAACAAACTTTAACTTCACAGTGTAACAATAATAAGCAGTANGTCAATGAACTCCATACTCCACATCTATTCGGTAAACAAACTTTAACTTCACAGTGTAACAATAATAAGCAGTATGCTGCTTAGAATCTATTACCTTTGTGACAAATACACTTGTAAGAGCCAAGCAAATTATGGCAGACCCCATTCTTGCACAAATCCTGTAGAATGTCACATTCATTCAGATCTAAATTAAAAACAAAATTATTGTTATCATAGTAAAAGAGTTTGTAAAATAAATTTTTCATAAAAATTTACATGCCTTGCCCAGCAGCATCAAACCCTTCTTCCATACAGAGTTCACTATAAGCACTTGTACCAGATTTAGGACATGCCTCACAAGGTGCCCTTGGAGAAGTCTGCCAAGCAGACCCTATTATAATTCATCAAATTAATTAAAAATTATGATTTCTTTAATTCATATTTATATCCAGTTACCCATTGTACAACAACAATCTTCCTTTGTTGTTCTTGCAAGTGTTGAGAAGTCTCTACTAAAACACTGTCCACCCATACCATTCCGGAAACAAAAACCTTGTCTTCTATCTACAAAAACAATATTAAAATTATTATCCAATTAAATAAATATTAAATTTAAAAAATACCTTACCAATACATTCACTAAAATCGGAAGAAGGTTCATATCCTTCGAAACAGTCGCATCGATATGCTCCTTGCATATTCACACATCTACCATTTTTGCACAAATTTTCGTCCATGATACACTCATTTCTGTAAAATTAAAAGTAAAAAAGTAACTAAAAATTAAATAAATAATAATATAATTATTAGTAAGTCGTACATATCCCGACAATCGTCTCCTGGTCCTACCTTCAGAAGAAAAAAACGAAAATACAAGCAGTTTATGAAATAATTTATATTTTTAGCACAAGATACTATGTAATGTCCATCGTACCTGCTGGTAGCCCTCTGGACAAATGCACATGAAAGATCCAATCAAATTCTTACATAAAAATTTGCAATTGTTGGCTGTAGCACATTCATCCCTGCAGAAGAATATTATTTAAAACTTACATTCACTTACACTACTAAAGTGAAAGTTAGAACTGCTTTTTTTTTTGCAAACAAATTAAACTTTGAGGCTCTCTAATAATGTATTTATGCTTCTAATTGAACTTCATAGAGAAAACCGTTTCATCATAAAAGATTTCCACAGTCGTCATAACATAAACTTACATGTCATTACAATGCTTCCCATCTGGAGCTAAAGCGTAGCCAAATGGACAGGCGCATTTGTAGGATCCAACAGTCTAAAATAAAATAAAACTACATGACTAAAATCATCAAGAATAAATTTAGAAATAAATTATTTATTACATTGTGACAACGGAATGCACAATGATGGCGGCCTTCTTTACATTCGTCTAAATCTTCACAAACTTGCATAGACCCAGGAGTAAAACCATCAGCGCAGCTACACTCGAATCCACCATTCGTATTAAAACATGTTCCATTACCACAGATTCCACCAGTAGAACACTCATTTTCATCTAATCCAAAAAATAAATAATAATAATAATAATAATTTATATACATTAGTTTCAAGATTAATCAAACCTAAAAAAAATTCGTAATAAAATTCTTACCAATACATTTTCTACCAGTTGTGTCCAACCTATATCCTGACTGACATTCACAACGAAACGATCCATCTGAATTGACACAATCGCCTCCATCACATAAATCTGGTAGAAGTGCACATTCATCTAAATCCTCTCCTAAAACCCCACGCCCAACGCCTTCAGGACATAGCTTTTCAAATTCTCCTGAAATCCAACTGAATTTATATGACATGTTGATTTGACAATGAGAAAAGAATAATATAAACATTAAACAAAATATTTTATGATTACTAGTGCCTTGAGATGGACATTGCTCACATGCACTGGAATATGCTCGTCCACCCGTACAACAACAAGATGCTCTGCTCAAGTATCCACGTCTTGGATTTATACAAACTGGTCGACCAAATTGTCCTGCTAAAATCCCACATGGACAAAAGGGAAGTAGGGAATTTAAAATTCCAATGCTTAGAACCTAAGTTGATTAAAGCAAGATAATTATAATTAATTAATAAAACTCTTACAAGTCTGTATGCTATCATAACAGAAATCCTGTCTGATATCAACACATCGCTTCCCATCTGGGCTAAGATTGAAATTATGTGAACAGTCACAGCGGAAACCACCATCATAATTGTGACAAGTTCCATCAATACATATAGAACCAGAATTGACGACACACTCATTCAAATCTGAAATATAAAAATCAAAAATATAAAAATAATGTTAAAATGTTTTCCTTAAAGTTAGCAAAAGAAAACCTGTGCAGGAGTTTCCGTCTGATGCAAGTTCATACCCACTAGGACAAGAACAAATAAAAGAACCAAAAAAATTCTGACATGTCCCCGGAGGCGGACATGTATTGGGCACCTATTAAAAATGATTAATTAGATTAACAAAACAAAATTTATAAGTATGTAAGTATGTAAGTATGTAAGTATGTAAGTAGTAACGGTTAAATAAAAATTTTATTCTAAACTAATTACCTCTATACACTCATTTAAATCTCGACAATTATGACTATCCGGAGTGAGTACGTAGCCATCAGCACATTGACAGGTGAATGATCCCTCAGTGTTTCTACCTAACAACGATAAAACATAAGTAATTCGGATATCAACTATTAAAATTAATATTTAAAATTTAAGCACAGAACGAACATCTTCCATTTCTACATGGTGGATTCCCCAGCATCATTTGGCATTCGTCCTAAAATGAAAAAAGAAAAGAAAAATTAAAAAGTAGAGAACAATATTTCCTCCTCAGTTTTTCAATAAGCTTAGGGCAAGAACATTAAAAATTCAAATTCAGCCAATCAAATTCAAACATTTGAATATTTAAACATGATTGTCTGATTTTCAAATTTCCTCATGGCATTTCTAATTGATAGAATCAGTAGAATGAAACTTCTTTTTTTTTTTTCAAAATAATTTCAATTCTCAAAGTAAACACTTACAATATCCTCACATTCGTTGTTAGAACTCAANTAATTCGGATATCAACTATTAAAATTAATATTTAAAATTTAAGCACAGAACGAACATCTTCCATTTCTACATGGCGGATTCCCCAGCATCATTTGGCATTCGTCCTAAAATGAAAAAAGAAAAGAAAAATTAAAAAATAGAGAACAATATTTCCTCCTCAGTTTTTCAATAAGCTTAGGGCAAGAACATTAAAAATTCAAATTCAGCCAATCAAATTCAAACATTTGAATATTTAAACATGATTGTCTGATTTTCAAATTTCCTCAGGGCATTTCTAATTGATAGAATCAGTAGAATGAAACTTCTTTTTTTTTCAAAATAATTTCAATTCTCAAAGTAAACACTTACAATATCCTCACATTCGTTGTTAGAACTCAACNTTTTTTTTTCAAAATAATTTCAATTCTCAAAGTAAACACTTACAATATCCTCACATTCGTTGTTAGAACTCAACTTGAATCCGGGTTGGCACATACAACTGTAAGATCCTAATTTATTCATACATGTTCCATTAGTTCCACAGATTTTCTGTTTCAAATAAAATAAAACCAAACTCATGATTATGAAATGTAGAATGATGTGAAGAATTAAGTCACCATCACCTACTGGATTTTTTTGACACTCATCCAAATCCACACAGGTATCCCTTGCAAGCGTCAGTGTAAACCCAGCCCGACAAATACACTGAAAACTCCCTTGGTAATTGTTACACTGTCCATAACTACAAATTCCTTGACGTTCAATACACTATATAGAGTACATCAAGATATTTTCAAGATGAAATTGGACATTCTCCAGAAACAATAAACAAGTAATGAACGACATCAGTAAATTACCTCGTTCATATCTAGAAAAAGTAGGAAAATCAATAAATTCTCTCGCTAACCTCAAAAAAAAAAAAATAAGAACTTACCTAGACATCCTCTCTGACTATGGTCCAGTCGATATCCTACAGAACCATCATTACATTCAATTATTATTTAGTCAATACAATGGACACACGTACTATTATTATCATTGTAGGTATCACACTTGCTTACCTTCAGGACACCGGCATTCAAAACTCCCAGGCACTAATTGTAATAAATCCAATAATGTAACAATAAGTCCAATTATGTAAAGAAAACAATATATAAAAAAAATTATACGAACCATTGATACATTGAGCATTTCCATGACAAGGACTTGGGCTACGTAAACATTCGTTGGTATCTATACAAGTATGAAGGACTTCGTCATATTCAAAACCTCTATAGCATTCGCAACGAAAACTTGTTGGTGTATTGATACAAACTCCATTCCGGCTAAATCAAAATGGAAAATATGAGGAATAAAATATCTACGGTTGAACAATTGATTGGATTGGTTGACTATTTATACTGACCACATTTGAGGTATTAGAGCACACTCATCAATCTCTTCAGATTGTCCAGTCACCGGGTTCATGATTTGTCCTGGTTTAAGTCCACATAATGAAGCATACTCAGCTAATTTGAAATATGGAAACATTTAGTTAAACGTATGAAATCGGTACCGAAGACAAGTACATAACCTTAGTAGTACTTGCCATTACCATGTGAGATTTTTTTTTTAAACTGGTACAATGATAATAGTTTTTATGCTCCACTTTTTTGTACATGGGATATATCCGGGCACTCTATTCTGCTGGTACTCAGACTCATCAGAGGTCAACATTTTTTATTAACTGAAGCCATGAGTTAACCCAGAGTACGTCGCATGTAATTTCATGTCATGTCCAACATTTATTACCGTACCAATTTTATGTACATTTCACGTAGAATCACTATAAGGTTCATTATATCTAATATCCTTACGTGTTGAAGATTTAGGACAAGGTAAACACGCGTCGCCCCAACCAGCTCCTACAAATACATTACAAGTGGTTGGAATTTTAATAAAGAACAATTTTAAACAAGAAAAAAAATGGCGTCTGCTAACCCATTGAACAACAACAGAGCATTCTTGTCTGCCTGCTTCCCATTGGTTGAGCACATTTCAGTGTAGTGACATTGAAGTCCATGAAACAAGGTTCCTTTCTCATGTCCACACATTCTCCTACAGAAAAACTCAACTGTATAGACATTAAACATCAGGTACATGTTTCTTACGTCCGTTTGGAAGGAGCATGTAACCAATTGGACATAAACAATGATAGCCGCCATCTTGATTAACACATTCTCCTATAATATATAATAGTCACCATTTAATTCGTTTTTTTACATAGATGCTTATCGATTATTGAAACATACCCACACCACAAACTCCAGGTTCTTCAATACATTCATTTAAATCTGCAAATACAGAATTCAAGTTAACATGAAATTGACAAAAAGATAAGCGTTACGTACCTGTGCACATAGCTTTTGTAAAATCTAGTCGATAGCCTGGATCACAGGTACACATGAAACTTCCAAAAGTGTTTGTACTAAATAGTATAAAGTACTATAGATCAGTTAATTATGAACTAGGAATCCACTGATAGTGTGGGACTGGCATTTACAGCGCAGTAAGGTTATGGCCAATATCGAAACTAACATCGTCACATAACTGATATTAAAACCCGATTCGATATCGGTTTCGATATTGACAAATAATTCTCATAATCATAACTTAATTTCATCTGAGATTGTAAGGTTACCATTTTCCATGTGCACATAAATGGCTCATTTCTGAACACTCGTCTATGTCCTCAAGAACTACCTAGGCAGAATGAGAACGCATGATCATGAGCAGAAGGTTATTGACTTTGGATCTTCTTTCCCATACTTACCGTGTTACCATTGGGACGAAAACCAGAACCTCCTGCACAGAGGTAATTATGTTCATCAGATCCTACTGCAGGACAGGCTTCACAAAGTGGACCCCAATTGACACCAACCGAACAACAACAACTGGCTCGTGTCATCAATTCTCCCACGGGACGAGTACATTCTCTCCGCCCAAATGGTCTCCTTCCTCGAGGATCATCGCCAGTATCCAAATAACATTGGCTCTTTCGCCTATCTGTAAAAAAAAATACATATACAAATATCTCAGTCACGTAAATGATTAGAAAAAATTAGTAATGTTGATTTCATAGTCACTGACCTACACAAGCGTTCCCGTTTTCAACCAAATCATAGTCAGTAGGGCACTCACAAATATATGAGCCAGGTCGATTGATACATGTACCGTAGAGACCTGATTAGAAATGAGGATATCTTAGTTATTAATCGGACACGATTTACAAATGTAAACATTATTATTACATGCATGAGGATTATCGCATTCATTTGCATCCGAACAATTTCCTAGTGTAAAAGAAAGTGTACACAAGAGGAATCAATTTGAACTAAAAGAGTTTAATAAATTTTGAGGAGCTTACCACCACCAGAGTCCAAATGATATCCTTTGTTACATGTACAGCGAAAAGCACCTAAAATTTGGCAAAATTTATAAGGTCAATATTTTAAGGTTTCCAATCTATTCTATCAAATAACTCACCTAAAATATTCTCACAGCGCCCTATAAAAATCAATCATCATAAAGTTGATTATAATTGTTGAGATATTTTGTTAAACTAATTTATCAAATTTACCGTTAATACAAATTTCTGGAAATATTGTGCACTCATCAATGTCTATGAATAAATAAACGATACGCGATAAACGATATTATACGTAAAACAGAACGGAAAAATATTTGAAATGTTGAAATTCATTAAATCATTACCCACGCAAGACTGCTTGTCCGAATCACGATTCATAAATCCATGGTCACATTCACAAAGAAATGATCCTGGAAAGTTGAGACACTGGCCATGACCACTACATAAGCTCGGGTTATCCATACATTCATCGCTGCAAAATGGAAAGTTTCATGATCTAAATACTTTTATCTAATAGAAATATTCTACTTGTATTATTAATTACACATCCACGCAAGTGTATCCATCTCCCTCGTATCCGACATCACATGCGCACTAGAAAAGTTTCAAGCGTCAGAAATTTGGTTATTCGTAGACCTAACTGTACAGTTACTTTAGCTAAGAATCTGACTTACTCTAAAAGATCCATCTGTGTTGATACATTGAGCGTCAGGATGGCATCCGCCATTGTTAACTTCGCATTCATTCCTAATAAAAATAAAAACAAATTTTTTAAATCTTTCAAAATAGATAATAGTATAAGTTATTCCCTTCTTACCTATCTCGACACACAATTCCGTCACCGGTATATCCATCCGTACATCGGCAGTCGTAAGATCCCTAGAAGCGAAGTACACATTGTAATCTTAATTTGAAAAAAAAATTTTTAGTATATAATACCTCAGAGTTAACACATTCTGCATTATGAGCGCAATTGAAGTTTCCCATTAGACATTCATCCTATTTGGAAACAAATTCTTCATTGTCATGTTTAATTGTTGAGTCTTTTAGTTGTGCAAGCCACGAACCTCATCCTCACATCCAGTTCCCAATTCCGGTCGTACTGAGAATCCATCATCACAGCGACAGTGGAAAGATCCAATTGCATTTTCACATTTACCAGCTTCATTACAAATCAATGGATCAGCCTTGCACTCATCCAAATCTAGAAAACCATTCATATAATGAATTAGAATACTAATAAATCGTACAAACTAACTTTTTCGAAAACAATCTCTATACTTGTTATTCTAACCGAGACAAGTTGAGCCGTCTGGAGAGGGTAAGAGACCCTTTGTACACTCACACTCATAGGATCCAGGTATATTTGAGCATTTTCCACCATTGCACTGACGGCTGTCCACACATTCGTCTCTGTAAAAAAAAAAGTGTTCAAAATTAGTTTCCCTTGAAGTTTTTTTACATTTCTTTTTGATTCCAACCAACAATAGGGAAATGTCCATTGAAAAAATGGCTACGTCTCAGATATCAATGGACTATTCAGTATTCTTACATATCTTTGCAACTTTTCCCATCCAAAAGGAGCATGTATCCTGGACTGCATGCACAAGTATAGCTGCCTGGAGTATTGAGACAAGCAGATTGACATCCTCCATTATTCACCTGACATTCATTTACATCTTCACAATGGGCTCGGTTACTTCCGGTTTGCTGATAACTTCAAAAACATTTATGTTAACTTATCCGGTCAAACGGAAACGTTGATTTACCCATCGTTGCATTGACACTGAAAAGTTCCCATCAAATTTTCACAAATTCCATTCGAACAGATTTCGCTTGATTTGCTACATTCGTCTATAAATATCAAAATCAAGATTCTTATGTAAATTGATTAAAATTTCAATTAAGGAATATGAAAAAGTATAAGAGTTTACCAATATCTTTACATTCTCGTTGATTCGGAGCCAATTCTAAGCCTGGAGGACATTCACAACGGAAACTCCCAGGTGAGTTGAAACACTTTCCTCCAAGGCAAAGACCCTGAGATTTTCCAAATGGAGCAAATTAAATTTTGTGAAATTATGTGTTAAAGATGGTAATTTATTTCGAAACTTACTGGAGTACGCTGGCATTCGTCAATGTCTAAAAACAAAAACATAAAATTCAACAAGAAATTTTTTTTTTACAAAACTGTGGTTAATTTATAATGTAGGACTCCTCACCCATGCAAACTTGCATGACCATTGTTGACTCGAAGCCTTCTTCACAGTCGCAAGCAAAGCTTCCAGGAATATTTCGACAAATTCCTCTACCACAAACACTTCCCATTATTCCACATTCGTTTCTAAAAAAAAATACAATGAAAATGACAAATTGAAGACTTCTGGGTCCTATGCCACAATCAAATGACATATTGACATATTGACATACACAGGTATTTGTCAACAATTTACACAAAATATCACGCCACAAAGATGGTAGTGACATATGACAGTGACAGATGAATTTCGACATTCGACAGGGAGAATTTGACATTTTACAAGTAAATGTCATTGACTTTTTTTTCGTCAGTACGACATTGACTTATATTTGTCAAAAATGTCATAAATATTTGACAGAGGAATTTACGTCTGTCCGTTTTGGAAAAGTAAATCTTTTGTATAAAAATTGTTGACTTATGGCTACGTTTAATGTCAGCGACTCTAGTAGTAGCGACAGTGAGGATATTGACGTAGTGCTTCTTCCACTAAAAAAATAATACAAACT
The DNA here is from genome assembly GCA_002738285.1 of Holacanthella duospinosa. Classification (NCBI taxonomy): domain Eukaryota; kingdom Metazoa; phylum Arthropoda; class Collembola; order Poduromorpha; family Neanuridae; genus Holacanthella; species Holacanthella duospinosa. The sequence continues at coordinate 277,390 of NIPM01000004.1, read as the reverse complement.
AAGACAAAATTTCATACCATCCACTGATTTTGGTGTCAAGGAAAAATTTAAAATAAACCGAATATATTTACTATATTTGACATAAAAATGTCAGAAAATTTTGACAAGTGTCAAAAATCCTTGAATATGACATTTTTTTCGTGGCGCGTTAGTTTAGCATTTCTGTCAATGTCAACTGTCGATATGTCAATATGTCACCGTCAAAATGTCAGTGATTGTGGCATANTGTCAATGTCAACTGTCGATATGTCAATATGTCACCGTCAAAATGTCAGTGATTGTGGCATAGGACCCAGGTATTTTTTTAATTCTTACATATCAATACACTTGATTCCATCTTCGTCCAGTGCATAGCCTTGATTACAACGGCAAGTGAACGAGCCCAAATTATTCCGACATCGTCCTTAAATTCATTCAATACAATGAGTAGTTAAAAAGTTATGCCAAAATAATTCCTTACCATTTTCACAAATCCCTGGTATCATTGTACATTCGTTCTAGTCAAAACATAAAAAACAAGGATTAATTCAGAGTACTATACTTAGATTTCCAGAAAATTACAATGTCCTTCCTTCCGGTGCCACTTGTTCCAATTCCACGTGGACATAGCTGTGCAAACGCTTCATTCCCAGGTCTCGGACATTGAAGACACTCACGTCCCCATGCTCTTTGCACATATACAAAATCAAATACCTTATTCTTTCTAAATGTAATATTCAAATTAATATTCATACCTTCCAACAGTACAACAACAATCAGATTTTAGGTAGTGTCCTTCGAGTGCATGTGTACATTCACCTCGCTTTAGTTGCATATAACAGAGGTCTTCTCGACGGTCAACACATCTTGTCCCATCTGCTTCGAGTTCCAACCCTGGTGGACAGCTTTTAGAGAAAACGGAAGTCTTTTTATTTTAGTGCCATCTATCTTATCATAATAGAAACTCACGTGCATGTAAATGAACCTTCTGTGTTCAGACATTTGCCACCGCCAGAACATATAGAAGGATGAAGGTCACATTCGTTAATGTCAACACAAGTTTTGCCATCCAACTAATAATCATTAGACACCCAATAGGTTTAAACAAAAATTAAAATATTGTTTGAATCAATGTACTTTTGCAAACCCATCCGAGCATTCACATAGTCTCAGGTCACATGGTTCACATGGGCTTCCCCAAGCAGCTCCAACCGAGTGCGAACAACAACATTCAGTTTTTGACATCAAACGTTTTAGGTTCCCTTCACATTTTCCACCGTATGCTTTCGTCCAACAGTTCCCTTTGCGATTGTCTAAAAATTTCACATAAAATTTTTTTCGTAAACAGTTAAAAGTTTTTGATTTTCGTTCCTCACCAATGCAATATCGCCCAGAGTTGTCCTGAACAAAACCATCGTTGCACTGACACTGGAAGCTTCCAACCGTGTTGATACCTTTCATCAAATGCGTACATTAGATTAAGCTAGAAATAATTTGAATTAATTTGATAAATAAATCACATTGTCCATTCGGGCAGACACCGAGAGTCGAGTCTCTACATTCATCCCTGAAATTTAGAAATGAAATATTATTAGTCTTATGGACAAGAGTAACAAAGTAAATGACAGTAGTTTTTACACATCCTGACAAACTTGACTCCTCGAATCATATTGTGTTCCTTGTGGACATGTACATGTGAAGCTTCCCAATGTATTTTTGCATTGACCTCCGCTACATAGGAATTCGTCTAACTCACATTCATTTCTAAGAAAGAGAGTAAAACATCAGCATAATTTTGTAAATGAATGATTAAACGATTACTAATTTTTATAAATTATGAACTTACCTGTCTACACATTTCTTTCCAGTTAAGTCACCTTGATAACCGACTTCACAAATNAGTTAAGTCACCTTGATAACCGACTTCACAAATACAACGATATGTACCAGGGAGATTCTCACAAGCGCCATTTGTACAAGGATTTTGTAAGCATTCATTAATGTCTGCAAAGAAAGAAATTTATTAATTGATTCATATAATTCTAAGGCCTCATACAGATCATCTCAATATCGTCCCTNATACAACGATATGTACCAGGGAGATTCTCACAAGCGCCATTTGTACAAGGATTTTGTAAGCATTCATTAATGTCTACAAAGAAAGAAATTTATTAATTGATTCATATAATTCTATTAATACAGAAATATTAGTTTAATTTGTACTTACCGTCACCACTGTGAGTCATTCCAGGTCCATGAGGACAAAGGAGATCAAATTCAGGTGTATTTGGTAAAGGACATGCGCGACATGGTGTTCCCCATCCCATTGGTTGACCCAAGACAACGGTGCAACAACAGCATGTTGACCTTGGAACTGCAGTAGATGACGGTGCAGAACAAAATCCATCACGATATTGAGCATAACAGAGATCTCGTTGTATGTCTAATTAATAATTAACAGAGTTGTTCTTGTCAAATTTCGTCAGTGATGAAATTATTTAATCAAATAAGACTATTGTGAACTAACCTAAGCAAGTAGTTCCATCTGGTCCAATAGAAAATCCTGGAAGACAGTCACACTTGTAGCTTCCAGGTCCATTGATACAGCGACCACCAGAACAAGGAGAATTCTCACACTCATTTAGATCTGAAAAAAAAATATAAGAATTTGAAAACGTAAATAAACTTTCTCGTTTTCTCACTCTATTCTTACCAATACAATTCCTTCCAGTGGGCCCAAGGTTATAACCGGGATTACAGACGCAGCGAAAAGAACCATAGACATCCACACATCGCCCTTGAAAAGAATCAATTTTAACTTCAATTCAACAATTTTCTTTAGTGGATCCACTTCATTAGAAAAAATATTTTTACCATTTTCGCAAACACCATTATCTTTACATTCATCTCGATCAACACAAAATGCTTGATCAATTGAAGGTGTGAACCCATCTAAGCAAAGACATTTATAAGATCCTACGGTATTCTGACAGCGATTCCCTGCTAAACACAGTCCAGGATTCTCCTCGCATTCGTTCAAATCTACACACGAGTGACCAGTGGGAGAGAGCATGTACCCTTCTTTGCATTGACACCTAATAAAATGACGTAAGCTAGAGCAAAGAACTACTGTGACAAAATGTGTTTTTTTTTTATAAACCTACTCACTTGAAGGAACCGTCCATGTTATGACAGACTCCGTTGGCACACATACCAGTTTCACTACATTCATCATGATCTGAAGAGCAAAACGGAAATTAGATTATCGGTGAAAGTCAGTGACAAAATGAGATTTCATAAACTCACCAATACATAAACGTCCATCGGAAGAAACATCAAATCCTGTTGGACAAATGCAAGTATAGCTCCCTTGTGTGTTGACACTGTGAATAATTTCGGTGGAAAAATTGTATTGAAATTTAGAATTTTTTAAATTTAAATGATGTAAAGTTTGATTTAATTTACCATCTACCACCTTGGCAGAGTCCTACTTGTAGCCGACATTCATCAAAATCTTCACATGGCGACATTGGAGTCTTTTGTGAGTATCCAGGTGAACATTCACAGCGATATCCGTCCATTAAATCAATACATTTTCCATTTCCACCTAAATTTTCAAAATATTATCTCAGTCTCCATGTTTAGAATTTGAAATTTTATTTTCAAATTCTACATAATTCAGGTCTCAAGCCACACTCGTCAATTTTTGCTATTTGTCCTGGTCCTGAGGAATCTGAACAGAGCGCTTTGTATTGATCTACGAACAAGAGATAATCATAATAAAAATTATTTTCAGCGTCACCATTGGATAACCTACTTGTTTCAGTAGAGGGACAAACTTCACAATTGTTTTCATCTCCCCAACCTGAAAAAAAAATAAATTCATTGTTCAAACTTCCATTCCAAATGACTCTTCATCGACATTATATTAGGTATCTAACCTTTGCCCATATTAATACCACAGCAACAATCACGCTTCGTGAGACGAACGGAGAGTTTTCCTCTACAGAGCCCACGAAGGACGGATGTGAAGCAATTTCCTTGTCTCGCATCTGAATCATAATATAAATCATAAAGTGTTAAGCATGGGGTTCATCCGAATAGGTTTTTAAAGTCATAAATCACCTATGCATAATTTCTGATCTTGTGTTGGAATAAAACCTCGGTCACATAGGCAATAGTAGCCCTTCTCCGTGTTGATACATCGGCCATTATTACCTATTTGAATTTTATTTTGTTAACTTTAGTAATACCTAGCAATTAATTCAACTGGATAAATTACATGTTCCAGGTTTGAGGCATTCGTTCAAGTCTTCACAAGGTCCTGATGTTCCATCTTTTGGAATTTGTCCAGGGGGACATTCACATTTAAAACTTCCAATAGTGTTAACACATCTTCCACCTTCACATAATCTAAAGAAAGTAACGTCGATAAACTATTGTAAAGATAAATCATTTAATAATAATTTTTACCCAGGTATGGCTTCACACTCGTCCACTTCAACACAAGCTCCAGAATGTACATTTTTCAAATAACCTTCAGAAAGACTCATATTTTTTAATAAATATAAATATAGAAATATAAATATGAAATTATTATTAAGTTAAATCTTAAGCTTACCATGGTCACAGTCCAACTGTGAAGGGCACTGTTCACAAGGATGACCCCAAGCCTTACCTACTGTGGCACAGCAAAGATTCCTTGTACATACCACTCCTAGTAATTGTCCCCCACATGTAGCTCCATTTGTTTTGGTAAAACAGGGTCCAGTTCGGTAATCTATTAATCATATCAATTTATTAGTTATTCAGAAGGTTCTTCTAATCATTCATGCTCCTTAATTGAAACTTCGAGTTCAATGATTTTATAAAAAAAAAAAAATGCCTTCTAAACACTCCATAGGTCTTCTTAAAGACATAAGGAAATCCTAAACAAGTTCATCGACCCTCATTGAAAATGGAAAAAAAAAAACAGGAATCAGTTTACCGAGTCACGTTTCTTTAGATTACGTAATGCATTTCTCCATAATAATTTTTCCATTTTCACTCTCTAAAATTATTTAATGCACTTTCAACATTAAGATGTCAGCTAATTGAATCTCTTATCAAATTAATCAATCTGATCTGTCTTCATGACTCACCCGATTCACATCGTCTGCCTGTATAACCGTAGACACCTGAAATATTCAAATCCATTCGCTATAAGATTAATTAACAACGCCAAATTTTTTCAAACATTGATTCTAGCGATTGATTATTATTAAATTCAAAGAAATAAAACTTACAAGCACAACGATCAGGTCCAATACATCTGTTCATAAATTAATTAATTAAAATTAAAATTATTTACTAAACATTTGATTAATTCAATGCTAAACCAAACCACTCACCTGCCACTGTGGAGGCAAGGTTCACGACAAACAGCTGTAAACAAAAATATTAAAATTATTATTCAAAACTTAGCGCCAAAAAAAAAAAAAAAAAAAAAATATGGACACAGCGGGAGAATTTGAATTTTGAATTTGTTTCTGATGAGTTCAGTTTAGTAAAACTTACGCTCTCCACAGAACTCTCCTTGGTACCCTGGTCGACATATACATTTTGAATTTACAGGGGTTCCACCGTTGAAACAAAAAATTTGATTTCCTCCGTTGACATGTGAAGGTGACCCATTCCCTGATCCACCGCTATTTCCTGGACCTGACTGACTTGGCCTACGTCCATCGCCTGTAATTAAAAAAAGGTAATTATTTAGAAATTACAACAAAAGAATAAAAAAAAAGTTGAACTTGTACTTATTTTTTTAAATCAAATCAATTTAAATAATACCTCGAGAATCTGAACAGTTAGACGCAACAGTACCTCCTTCACATAAACAAATATTTGGTTTGACGCAGCGCCCACGACCACAGGGACGACAAATTGCTATTTAGATCAAAGAAATAATCAAAAACCTTTTACTAATTAATTCAATTCAGTTAACGTTTTGGGTCCTGGAAGGGTTACGATTAGGACGATTCTTTAGATAGGTCACATTACATGTCACAGTCAGTCACCTTCTTTGACTCTTGCAATAATAATAACCTTCCAAATATCGAAATATCCTACACTGCAACATATGATAAAATGGGAAGTCTACTAAGCAGCTGTTACTTACCACTGTGTTACTCAAGTATCCATTTTAAATAAATATTCCAAATGGCATTCTCACAAAGAAAATATTAATCTAAATTCTGAAATTCTGAATCATTCATTCCATCATTTTTTCATGTTCTCTTCATTATTATAAGAAACTGCATTTGAACTTGCAAATTTCTGAAAGTAATCAGTAATCAAATCACCATTTTTATGATTCAGCGTTTGAAGCTCTACGTGCTGACTCAATCGATAGAGTCAATTAGTAAGTATATAATTTTAAACTTACGAATTACACAGAGTCCTGTGTTTGGTTTTTGCGTCCAGCCAGGACAACAGTAGGTTTTATGGCGAGATCGGCAAACATTTGGTCTGAAAAAAAAAATCAGATTTTTTTTTTATTAATGTAAACCATGGCAGGTCATTAGATTAAGTGTGTTATGTCGCAGAATTTATGTGTGAATAAATGATATTGCAACTTGCTCCTTCTAATGCACCGATAAAAGGTTGGAGTTGATAAAAAAAAAAGTTTAGTAATTTAAGATAAGGAAATAAGATCAGGAAGCGAGACCAACAGGCCAATGACCTATGGCCATTACTTTGTGTGTATTAATTTTTACCAGGATATAAATTCCATACTTCCGTAAACATACCTGGACTCTGATTACCAACCAGAGTATCACATTTTTCCACTTTTTAGACACTTTTTGAACTCACTATTCATAATTTATTATTTATATAACTTAAAAAGTTGAAATCTAAACCATCAGAAAGATCAGACACTAAAGATTGATGTAGTAAACAAGTTAGAATTATGTAATCCTAACTTATCTGTCATATGAGTTATAAATGATGTTTATTTAAATTTTAATAATAATTTTTTTTTCTTTCTTAGATTTCATTCGATGTAAATTGAAATGGGAAGAGACAATAATTAACTCTGGAGCTTAAACAGGAAGAATTTGAATTTGAACACCTTTTATGTTCATTGGATAAATCAATGTCATTCCTTCCGAACTAATCCTCTCTCTTAAGTCTAAATATTCAATTTTTCTTATTTAGATTATGTAATGTAGGCGAATAAAATTTTTAATCCCTGACATACTTGGAAGGTCAGAGGGCAATGTGTCAAGATGGCGGAAAAAAGGCAACTCTAGTCCATGTTGACCACCCCCGGAGAATTGGTTGATAAGACACAGAGGGACAAGTCAGGTTATAAGAGTTTGATAAATCCAAAGATCAAGTTCAGTTTAAACCTCTCATTTATCATGTCAGTTATGTTTAATTCATAAACTTTTTTTAATCCTAGATCAATTGACGAAATGGTTCCATCTCAAAGTTTCATATTAAAAAAAAAGTTTCGCAACACAAAAATTTACAAAGCAAGAGTAAACGCNACGAAATGGTTCCATCTCAAAGTTTCATATTAAAAAAAAAGTTTCGCAACACAAAAATTTACAAAGCAAGAGTAACTTAGCTATTAAAACTCCTACTTTCACGTGCTTTCTCCATACTACAGAAGAAATAAGTTTCCGTGGTGTCAGGTCTTGACAAAGGTTATTATCATAAAATACAAAACTAAATCCTAAATTATTATTATCAGAACAAACATTATGATTAAAAAAAAAGTTTGTAATTTGATCCTTTTTTTTATTTTGTTTTTCAGCCTGCTTCTATTCATGATTTGTGAAGTTATCTTTGATTTGATTACATTGTTGTAACATAAGTTCTATACATACATACAAAAAGTGCCAAAAGTGAAAACCTTACCCTCCAACAGGTGCTGGTTGTAGAGTGTTGGATTGAATTGTGTTTCCAAATGGATAAGAATCAACAGAGTCGCCATTACCTCCAATAGAATTACTCTGTGTACGAAATCCATTATTTCCATTATTTTGAACTGATGCTGACCAGTCCAATGAACTTAGGCTAAAGAATATCATCCAAACTACTCTCATGTTCTTGGTTATCATTGATTTCACCATTTTCCATAACAATTCATCAAGAATACTGAAAACTCAAGAGCATTATTCTCACTTTTAAATCAATTTTCTGATCAGTGAGCTGTTGGATCACTTATGTAAGTTACTAACTACGTACTTATGAAGAGATTGGAGAAAAGTGAGAAGAGAAAGTTGTTTCGTTTATCACCTTCTCAGAGATTATTGTTTCTTTTTCTTTTTCTTTTTCTTTTATATGTAACGGATCAAAATCTAAGAAATGCTTGATGAACTAATGAAGTTTTGCTAATGAATGCTTTGGGATGAGAAGACTACTTTGAGAAAATTTAGAAAAAAAAATGGTCCTCACTGGAAAGTGGTAAGATGAAGATACAGACGTCCGGTCTTGGGCAGGACTGAAGAAGAAGTCGTCTTAGAATGAAAGGGAGAGTTTATCATTATTAGTGGAAACACGAGACGTCTCCCACTTAAGCCCAGCATCTCATCTCAAATCTTCTTCTACCGAAAGGAGTTATCGAGAAAGGAAACCCCTTCTTCCAGCATCAGTTTCAGCTTCACTAACAAACAGATCAGGTTCCTTTACTAGTCACTTCAGCCTCCAATCCAGATGTGCAATTTCCCTTACAAATATTTAAAAAAAAGCCCTTTCTTTTAAAGAAATATGAAACCCTTCTATCACTTCTAAAGGTCACTTCTCAAGGTCAATTTCCAAAGTACTGGAAAATTATACAGTCCCTACCTAAACTTCCAATCATGATTTAGGCTTTCGCCGAAGGAAGAATTTTTCTTAGGTTAAAAAAATTCTCAAAGTTTTTATGAAAAATACTTAAAAAAATTTTTTTTTTTTTTTATTAGTTTAATTTCTCATATAGCCACCTTTGGGTTTGGGGGTTCTCGGTTCTCTTTATGACCAAAAGAGGTAAGAAAAGAAAAAAATGTTATTAAACCCGAATTCAATAAGTTTTTTTTTTCTATCTTATTCCTATCATATTCTTCGTTTGAGCAAAGTTAACTAAAAAATTTTTTACAATTTTGTTTTCAAAAACTATTGTACTCATTTCTAGAAATTTTAATTTGATGAGAAAAAGAGATTTAATATTTGATAAAACTTCTACTATTTCCAATTTCCAACATGTGAAATAATTTTTTCGAAGAATTATTAAAATACTTAATGAAACGTCATTTCATTTTGTAGTAAAATAAGAAAATTTTTAGAGTGAAGTAAAAGTTTCGGAAGTTTAGCTTAATCTTTAAAGGTTGGATGGTTTTTTTTTTCTTGTTGGATTTATTAAAAATTTAAAAACGGAACGGACGCCTGTAATTGATTATAATTTTTTAGACAATTTATTTTTATTTTATTTTCAGAAAAGTGTCCTGTAAGAGCATCTATAGACTCAAAAAGAAGTCCATTGAAGGAAAATAAAGATTTTCTTGTTTTCATCCCATAACAGAAAAAGAGATGGCAATGGACAAAAGTTTTGAAGGTTTGCTAACTTTGCTGGCCTGAATAATTACAAGGAGTTTTCGGAATTTTTAACAAAATTTTGAACTCGCTACAGGTTAGAAGAATATAAGAATTTTTTTTTTAATGAAATGGGGTGGTAATAGTGAAGTTATTTAAAAATATTATCAGGACTAACAATATTCATTTTTTTTGACACTGATTGGTTTTTAACTAAANGGTAATAGTGAAGTTATTTAAAAATATTATCAGGACTAACAATATTCATTTTTTTTGACACTGATTGGTTTTTAACTAAAAATTAAACCAATTATGATAGGTTGTCTTGCATTTTGCAAAGTTGAACTCCACCTGAGGAAAGTTTGAAATAATATAATAATTGTTGACGTCAAATTTTATTAAATAAGTTTTCTCATTTAATCATAAAGAGTTTCATAAATTCAAGTTCCTTTTTTTCTTTTTTTTTTTTTTGCCAAAAGTTCAAGTAAGTTTTTTGATTATCTGATCTGCAACTGTTGTTGTAACTTGCAGAAAGTTAAATTAATCTTACATTATTATTACTCTTTGTTGGATTAATGAATGATAGATTTGTATAAAATTAAAATTAAGATAAAATTCACTTCTAACTTACTAAAAACAATTGCCTACAATTATTAATAGCATATAGCAAATTAGCAACTTCAAAAATAGAAAGGTGCTATTGATAAGGAAATCTGTATTCATGTTTTTAATAAAAAAAAACTGTTTTTTTATTGAAAACATTAACCTTATCTGGAAACCAGTCGATATTATTAGTGCTGATTGAGTAATCAATTTTCAAATTTTAGACAAGAAAAATCCATTTTAATTTTTTCCTAACTAGGTATAATTAATTATTATTTGTTGTTAAAAATAAGATTTATATTGTTGTTGTAAACCAAAAAAAAATTATTTTTATTTTTATTTTTATTTTTAGGTCTGACGTTNAAGCCGACCTCGGTTACCACGGACCCTCGGTTACCACGAACCACTTGGTCCGGTCCGAGCCCTGAGATAGGGAATTTGTGTATAAATGGAACGGCTAGCCGAACTCGGTTAAGCCGAACCCTCGGCTACCACGAACGCCTTTCCGTGGTCCCACTCCATAAGTCACATGCTTTTTACCTCGGTTAACACGAACACCAATTAATTGATCAATTTTTAAAGAATCTTCACATTTTTTCTTACAAAATTTAACGAATAACTTCTTTTGAATGACTTTTCAAACATTGAAATTCGACAGAAAATGAACCAATGATATATTTTTAGTCATTTTTAGTCTCCACAACAACTTACTATTATAAAGTAATGGTAAATTAAAACTACCTCGGCTAAGACGAAGAAATTATTCCCCAAGTTGTATGTTCGGCTTACGCTTAAGCCGAACCTCGGTTACCACGAACCATATTTTCCGGTCGCTTGGAAGTCAGCTTATCCGAGGTTTACTGTAATAAGAATTTAGGACCTTATCTCTGTTACCAATGAAGAGAANATGATTTAGGCTTTCGCCGAAGGAAGAATTTTTCTTAGGTTAAAAAAATTCTCAAAGTTTTTATGAAAAATACTAAAAAAAAATTTTTTTTTTTTAGTTTAATTTCACCTTTGGGTTTGGGGGTTCTCTTATGACCAAAAGAGGTAAGAAAAGAAAAAAATGTTATTAAACCCGAATTCAATAAGTTTTTTTTTTTCTATCTTATTCCTATCATATTCTTCGTTTGAGCAAAGTTAACTAAAAAATTTTTTACAATTTTGTTTTCAAAAACTATTGTACTCATTCCTAGAAATTTTAATTTGATGAGAAAAAGAGATTTAATATTTGATAAAACTTCTACTATTTCCAAATTCCAACAAGTGAAATAATTTTTTCGAAGAATTATTAAAATACTTAATGCAACGTCATTTCATTTTGTAGTAAAGNAGTGAAATAATTTTTTCGAAGAATTATTAAAATACTTAATGCAACGTCATTTCATTTTGTAGTAAAGTAAGAAAATTTTTAGAGTGAAGTAAAAGTTTCGGAAGTTTAGCTTAATCTTTAAAGGTTGGATGGTTTTTTTTTTTCTTGTTGGATTTATTAAAAATTTAAGAACGGAACGGACGCCTGTAATTGATTATAATTTTTTAGACAATTTATTTTTATTTTATTTTCAGAAAAGTGTCTTGTAAGAGCATCTATAGACTCAAAAAGAAGTCCATTGAAGGAAAATAAAGATTTTCTTGTTTTCATCCCATAACAGAAAAAGAGATGGCAATGGACAAAAGTTTTGAAGGTTTGCTAACTTTGCTGGCCTGAATAATTACAAGGAGTTTTCGGAATTTTTAACAAAATTTTGAACTCGCTACAGGTTAGAAGAATATAAGAATTTTTTTTTTAATGAAATGGGGTGGTAATAGTGAAGTTATTTAAAAATAATTATCAGGACTAACAATATTCATTTTTTTTGACACTGATTGGTTTTTAACTAACAATTAAACCAATTATGATAGGTTGTCTTGCATTTTGCAAAGTTGAACTCCACCTGAGGAAAGTTTGAAATAATATAATAATTGTTGACGTCAAATTTTATTAAATAAGTTTTCTCATTTAATCATATAGAGTTCCATACATTCAAGTTCTTTTTTTTTTTTTTTTTTTTTGCCAAAAGTTCAAATAAGGTTTTTGATTATCTGATCTGCAACTGTTGTTGTAACTTGCAGAAAGTTAAATTAATCTTACATTATTATTACTCTTTGTTGGATTAATGAATGATAGATTTGTATAAAATTAAAATTAAGATAAAATTCACTTCTAACTTACTAAAAACAATTGCCTACAATTATTAATAGCATATAGCGAATTAGCAACTTCAAAAATAGAAAGGTGCTATTGATAAGGAAATCTGTCTTCATGTTTTTAATAAAAAAAAACTGTTTTTTTATTGAAAACATTAACCTTATCTGGAAACCAGTCGATATTATTAGTGCTGATTGAGTAATCAATTTTCAAATTTTAGACAAGAAAAATCCATTTTAATTTTTTCCTAACTAGGTATAATTAATTATTATTTGTTGTTAAAAATAAGATTATATTGTTGTTGTAAACCAAAAAAAAATTATTTTTATTTTAATTTTTATTTTTAGGTCTGACGTTACAATACAGTAAACCTCGGATAAGCCGACCTCGGTTACCACGGACCCTCGGTTACCACGAACCACTTGGTCCGGTCCGCGCCCTGAGATAGGGAATTTGTGTATAAATGAAACGTCTAAGCTGAACTCGGTTAAGCCCAACCCTCGGCTACCAAGAACGCCTTTCCGTGGTCCCAGTCCATAAGTCACATGGTTTTTTACCTCGGTTAACACGAACACCAATTAATTGATCAATTTTTAAAGAATCTTCACATTTTTTCTTACAAAATTTAACGAATAACTTCTTTTGAATGACTTTTCAAACATTGAAATTCGACAGAAAATGAACCAATGATATATTTTTAGTCATTTTTAGTCTCCACAACAACTTACTATTATAAAGTAATGGTAAATTAAAACTACCTCGGCTAAGACGAAGAAATTATTCCCCAAGTTGTATGTTCGGCTTACGCTTAAGCCGAACCTCGGTTACCACGAACCATATTTTCCGGTCCCTTGGAAGTCAGCTTATCCGAGGTTTACTGTAATAAGAATTTAGGACCTTATCTCTGTTACCAATGAAGAGAANCCTTGGAAGTCAGCTTATCCGAGGTTTACTGTAATAAGAATTTAGGACCTTATCTCTGTTACCAATGAAGAGAAAAGACTATAAATTATTTGGTATGAAGAGCCATGTAACGTAGTTTTACCACCCGAACTTTGAATCAGTCAAGTGTGATGTCAGACTCAAATATTAGATGATAAATTTTTATACATCTTCAACACCAGGTAATAATTTTATAAATCATTTACGTATAATACTGTTATATTGTAGATGCAATTGTTCGTTCTTTTGTCAGTCCTAATTCCCAGTTTGTATAATTAATTGTAAAAAGGTTTTAAATTTATCCTTCTCATGAGTCAATTTTTTATTCCTTACTATTTCAATTTGTTAGATTAAAGGGAGTAAGAAAATGAATAGTGAACTCAATTTGTGAAAGAAGGAGATGATAAAACACTCACGTTGTTACAGAAGAATAGAGAACAACTGTATTCTTCATGGTAAATATATAATATATTTTTTTTATCAATCCCCCCCGTAACATTTAATTTAACAAATAATAGAAATGTAAGGGGATGGTTTGGATTCAATCCTAATTTTTTTTTTTTTTTTTTTTGACAGTAGAACTTATTAAAACAGTATTGTAACTTCAGTTGTCTCACTCTTCAGTTCGACCAATCTTAACANTTTTGACAGTAGAACTTATTAAAACAGTATTGTAACTTCAGTTGTCTCACTCTTCAGTTCGACCAATCTTAACACTTAATGTAATACCGATTACAATAATAATCTTCATTTTTTTTTAACTTCTCTACAACCTATTCATAACAATAATTGTTATTGACATTCCAATTATTTAGAATTTCTTCNATTTTTTTTAACTTCTCTACAACCTATTCATAACAATAATTGTTATTGACATTCCAATTATTTAGAATTTCTTCGGTTGATTTTGGAATCATATGAAGATAAGTCTAAAGTCATCAGTTGGATTTTCTTATTCACTTACCCACCTTGAAGAATCAAGAAACCTACTTTACTTACTTCCTAAAGGTCAGCTTTAACTTTAGCTGTTAAAGCTAAAAAGTAGAGAATCCTTTGACCTTGTCGATCTCTGAATTTTTTTTTTTTTTTACATAAGGTTGTTTTTAGTTTCGTTTGGAATAAGTGAATAAGTTATCTATTTAGTAAGTATTAATAGTGCGTAGTGCCTGTGCCATCGTCTTCATGATAATGTGAAAATTAATCCTGATCTTAACTTTGTTTTTAGAATTTGAAATTAAACGATTATTGAAGTCTCTACTACTAACTAACCAACCAATGATGTGTTCTCTAATAACGCTGAATGGTAAATTTATAATATCCAGTGAAGTGACCAAGTAAATCTCTCATCATCATGTCATATCATACACCAAAATTAAATCAGGTAAGACTTTTTTTTTTTTTTTTTTTTTTTCTGTTTTTAGTAAACTGGTAATGAGTCATTATAGTAAATGTTATTTATTTATAATCTAAATGGTGAAAAGTTAAGAGGAGTTTACCATTTAGATTATCATACGTTAGTTGTGAATTTATTCCATCATGGTAATTACAATTCAACCAAGATAAACTGGTTATAATATTGAGAACAATCCAATAATCACAGTCAGTGACATTGTAAACCTTAGTTAATTACTTAATTAGTCAAGAGTATTGGAAAAAGACTGGTTTTTTTATTACCAATTTAACAATTTAGGATTTACAAAGTAAATAATAATAATATAAGAAACTCGTAGTCGTCAATGTTTTGCGACGTTTTAAATTACGTTGTGACGAGTAATAGTTTTATTAGAAGGAAGTTGTTTTTTCATTTGGTTCCTAATCTGAAGAGTAAAAAAAAATGTTTAGGTAAGAGTTTTTCTTAATCTAGATTTTTTTATGGTGAATGGTATTAATTGAATAATGAAATTTTAATTTTAACCAGTAGTGGTTGGGAAGAGTTTATTAGGGTTTCTGACAGACATAATCCATATCCATAAAAAATTCATAATTTCAACCAAATGGTTAATTTGAATTTGGAACTAATTTATAAATTAGGTACTCCCAATTAAATTAAGGCGATGAGTGAGAGAGTAACCACAAAATTAGCGTGAGGAGTAAATTCATCAATTAAATAGGATTAGCCAGAAGTTTTTGTTTTTAGTGGGTTAATAATTATAATTTGAACTTATTTAGATTGGTATATTTGAATTTAGAATTTAGAATTAAGATTTTAGATTCAAATTGTATAAATCTAATCTAGTAGTAGTGATGGTAAAGAAAAATGACATGTCAGGGGAAATAAGATTGAATGTTGAGCACAGTGAGAAAGGAAACATGGAAATAAAATGTTAAACGGGAGATTAATCTTTTACGAATCTTTTGTGTCACGTTATTTCCTAATAGATTCTGTGGTTTTTAGTTTTGAAGATGGAAGTCATGTAATCCTGAGTCAAGTCGGGCTCTTTTTTGTTTGGTTTTTCGGTTTTGGTGGTCATAATATCCACATTTTAGTTCTTACCATGCGACAGAGAAAAAAAAAANTTGTTTGGTTTTTCGGTTTTGGTGGTCATAATATCCACATTTTAGTTCTTACCATGCGACAGAGAAAAAAAAAATTCTCTCTCAGAAGTGAATTTTGTAAGCTATAGCTACTGGGACGGTTTCAGAACATTAATCAANGAAAAAAAAAATTCTCTCTCAGAAGTGAATTTTGTAAGCTATAGCTACTGGGACGGTTTCAGAACATTAATCAAGCCCTCCGTGATATAAGACTGTATAGCTATCAGAATATTTCCAACGGGAACTACCACACACCACCACAACAAAATAAAAGTTTACTCTAGCTGGTACGAACTAAAGATTAACATTAGGAAAGAATTCTGGCAATTGGTAACATTGGCTAGAAACTTAGAACCTATTCAACTTCAGGGGGTAATCATTGATTTCCGCTCCCTTAAACATATTATTGTTTCTACAGACTCAGCCAAAAACTTTAACGAACAAAATAACTGAAAAAGTTTGAAATTTCCAAATCAAATAACCAACGGCTAAATCTGACTTGTTATAAATAATAGTGAAATCGAAATCAAACATGAGACATTTGAAATTAATATTATTGTTTTGTTTGTATTCGTAAAAGGATTCTACTGGGAAATAAGTTGATTAATAATTAATTATTAAATAATAGAAGTTATCATCGGTAAACTTTGTAACTTATGTAATGTAACCTATTATGTACAAAGTACAATGTTACAATTACAATTACAATGTTCTAAACCAGTAGTTGGGTTTTGGTAGTTTACCGATAACAACTTATTATCCTCAAAAAATTTTCTGGTCTGTTTTTTTTTTAATCCAATTTTTGGTGAATTCTGCTGTAGGGTATATAGCGGTTGTTGGTGTGAAATGAAAAAATTATAGACTTCAACCTGTATACACAAATTGATCTCTTATTATTACAAGTTTTTGGTAGATTTTATAAGATAAGAATCGATTGAAGTGGGTTTTGAGATGGCATATTGCTTGAAGCAATTTTTATTACAAAAAAAAAATACAGATGTAAAATAAACTAAAAATAATACTTACTAGTAGGTACTATCTTTCAATTTTAGTTGTATAATTTTATAATTTACTCAATCGTTTTAGTAAAAGTATAAAGTTTTTAGTAAAGCAGAGTTGTTATTTATTATTATTAAGTTGTCTGTTGTATTCTATGAGTTAGCAGTGATGTTGATGTTGGGAAGTATCGGGAAGAAGAGGAGTGATTTAATTAGTTACTCTATCTCACTTTAAATAATCAAATTGAGTATTTGATATTTGACATTTTAATTAACCTTGTAGATCAAATGTTAAGTGGATACCATATGATTGAATTAATTAACAATAGAGAAAGACAATGTAAATGCATTTTTATTTTAATTTTAAATAAATTTCCTTATTCCCCTTCTACAGAAGTCCATATTAGGATTTAAGGTATTACAAGATCTCAAAAGAGCTTGAGGCTTTTCTTTATAAAAACTTTTTGGCAATTTGAAATGATTTTTAACAGAGTTTTTTTTGTTGTTGTTGTTGTCTATAGCACTCGCAGAATTGTTTGTTAGTCACACTCTTGTAAATTTCTTCTAAAAGTTGACTTACTAAATCTTTGAGTCTTCTCATATTTTAAATAATCATCAAAAAAATGTGAGAAGAGAAGATCAAGTTAAAGAAACAATTCGACTGTAGAATATTTTCTTCATTTGACATACCCATTTGTTCTTAGAACTTAAAAAAAGTTTAGTGATGATAAGTAAGGAAATGACAGTGAGTCAGGGAGCCCAGACATAGACAAGATTTTTTATTAGTGTTTGAGTTGTGCAAAAATATTCATCCATTTCAGTGTAGTCAATTTGGCAGAAAAACACCGTGAAATTACTAGTTTCAACACTTATTTAATAACTGTGCAATTTCTATTGTTGTAGAGGTTTTTAATGAAGGAACGGAAGTAATTTAGTTTCCTAAAAGATTATACTTGTAACAAAAAAAATTTATAAGTACTGAGGGTTTTTCAAGAAGAATTCTCCAAGAAATTGCAATTATTCAAATCTTTCATTCAATCAGTTAAAATTTAAATATTTTTGAATATGATAAATGGTTAAGAGATTGTAATTTACTAACTAGTAAATGTCTTACTTTCTTTGATCATCTTGATTTCAAGGCTTTGTAATCAAGGTTTTTATATCACTTTATAGTTTCTCTCGCAATAAAATACTGAAAATTTTAAGTAAAAGAATTTTTTTTTTTTTTTTGGTTCTCTAGGATGGCGGAGTTAGATCAAGAATCAAAGATCCACTTGAGTGAAAAGGAAACTGGAGTGATTTTGATTGATGACTGAATTGAAAATCATTGACTGGCGACCACCCAAATTCCTCTTGTTTGAATTTTCGGAAGCTCAAGCTGTTGAGTGGGCTCATTTCCTTTGGTTGAGTGATCATTTGGCTCATAGGAAGTGCTCCTCAATTGAACAAGTATCTTCCAAGTCTAAAAATGGCGTCGGTACTTTTTGGATGAATGAGAATAGCCAGAGATTAAAGAGCTCATAGTCGTATTTTTCAATTGTGAAGATGACGATGGATAGTTCGGATGGAATTCGGAGTGTTGTACTACGAAGATCAAGTGATACTGGCCTCGGGTTTTCCATTATGGGCGGTGCTGGATATGAATTCCCACCTGTGATTTATGGAATTGAAAAAGACTCTCCAGCAGCTCGCTCTGGCTTGGTAAGCCAAACAAAATTATAGTCCATAACCATATGTACTACTACGTCAATTAATTCGATTAGAGAAATCGATTGGTTTCACTTTTATGGCATTGGTCACGTCGCCTCGTTAATTTTCCCAGCATGAATTACTTCTCCCTGTCTATTTTCTGTACCTGGATAAAAACATGTACTCATCAACCGATTTATGTTATTTCTTCATTTTTTTTTCTTCTTCTTTCCAGTTGGAGGCTGGAGATATTATTTTAGCAATAAATGAACGAGAAGTAGTTCGACTGAGCACAAAGGAAGTACTCAAGTGTCTTAGGCTCAGTGGAGACATTGTTAACATCAAATACAAGCGAGGTACTACGGGATGTCGAGTCGGTGTCCTCATTGAATCAATTTACGATTAGTTCTACTTAATTTAGATTAGTTCCTCATTCGACTCTCCTTAGTATTTGGATAATGATTATAATTTTGAATCCTTTTTTTTCTTTCTCTCCCTTCACTAGATCCTCAAGTAGTAAACCGTGTTCGAGAATTTCTATCAACTCCAGCAAGTCACTTGGAATCAGGAGTAGAGAATCAACAGTGCTTTTATACCCAAACACTAGTGACAATTACACCCTCTTCACCGCAGAAGACACAAATTTCCATTGGAGGTGGGAATAAGCCTTGTAAAATTCGACAACCAAATGTTGTGACCACTTCACCAAATCGACCTTCTGTGTCACCTTCTTCGGCCTCACCTCCTGTAAAGAAAAAATCAATTGGAGAAGTGAATCGAAGAGATGAAATTGATTCCCGTGGTTTCAGTCATCCACCTAATCATATTACGTTCTCTGATGACCTCTTCATTAATCATACTCACAGCCTTCAACAATCAAATTCAACACCTCCATACCCACCTCCGCCAGTAAGCAACAAGTCCTTCATCCCCGTACGATCTCCGCCTCATTCTACAAACGGGGAAAAGAATGGCAGCAGCAACAATCGAGTTCAAAAGAATAATATAGTTGGTGCAGCTAGTACTACTACTACTACTACTACAACGACGACGACAACAACACCCTTTGGTCCAACCTCTGGGAATCGAAAAAATTATGAGACTTTTGTTATGACTGGAGATGCAATACTCAATGTGTCGAAATTAAGAAACGAAGATTCTATTCGGTTAGCCTTTTTTATTTATTTATTTATTTTTTTTTTTGTAAATGTTGGTCAAAATTTACAAAAACAATCAATTAACTATTTCGAATTTTCAAATACTATTCTATTTATCTATAAAAGCGTTAATTTTCTAAGCTGATGGGAGGTACGGCATAGCAACATAAAGTCACGCCTTTTGGTGTGAAAATTTGAATGAGTTCATTGACCTTACTAACTCTCTTTAGGGTCTTTACATTGAAGATTTATTAATAATAAGATTGTTATGATACAAAAATTTATTTGAAGCATAGTTAGCACATGTCTAAATTTAAATGGACCTTGACAGTCAATGAATCAGCTGTTGTAATGGGTAATGTGTTTTCATTTTCGCTGCTACGAATTCCCATTCCAGTTGTTAGTCTTCGTTGTGGAGCAATTTTCGTAAACGTTTTTTGCACTCGTAACCAGTAAAGACAATTTTTTTTTCTTTTCATCTTATTTACATTATAAACTCTTGAGTGTTTAGTGTTAATAAAATTTAGTTTTTCTTTTTCAGTTCCAGCCCTATCAAGATTACATCGAAGTTGACTCCATTATCACATGGGCCAGCTCCACCACATCAAATCTACCCATCACCGCGCCCACCAAAACCAGCACAGGTTTTTCCACCTCCTGTTCCAGCAGCAGTACACGACAAGTCAGATTCTGAAATAAGTCCCCCTCTACCACCGCCTCCGACATCAAATTCGACCTCATCATCGACAAGTGACTCCATTACGCACGTAACCGTAAAAAGTGATAATCTACCACCTCCCCCGCCGTCGTTGATGATGGAAGATGAACCAACTGCTCAAACCCAGAGTAATGGAATAGTCATTGCAGAGACAGTAAAGGGAAATGAGTCCAATCCCAACAGGAGTAATGAGGGTTCTGGGAATCAAGGACCGCTACTGAATCCTCTGCAACAAAATAAGACTACGAACAACAACAATGAGGACACTTCCATTTCATCTTCCGTCATGAGTGATAGCGGTGGTGAGGAAGTGGATGAAGTGAATAATTTAGAATTTGAAGAAAGTAAAGAAACAGTTGAGAAACGACAAAATCTATCTAGCAAGAAATTATCAATTGAATCAGGAACAAGTGACGATGGTGATCATCCCATCAAGAAAGAGAAAGAAAGGTTTGTACACTTTTACTAGTCTTAATTTATTATTAAACTTTCAAAGGAATATCAAAACGAATTGAGCAATTCATCGCTGACTGTAATGGTTAGTGGTAGTAATAAATTAGAGCATACTTTGTGCTCTTGAAAGCTAGTAAACTTTTCAATTAATTTCAATTTCAATTCATTGTTTAGATACAACGAATATGTTCTTCTGAACGGTCGCCAAGGGAGAGTTGGGAGATCCGTTGAAGAAGGAGAGGAAGACCAAAATTTGACTAAAGTTTCAAATGTTGAAACACTGGGCTATGAGAAGATGATCACACCGAATGATTCAGAGGAAGAAGAGTCTGGGGTACCGGGGAGTGATGGTGAAGAGTCAACACCACCCGGTAAAAGAATTAGAAAATTGGTATCTGGGGACAGCAGCTACTCTGGTGGTGATTCGGATGGTTCTGACGTCGAGTCAATGAGGATTGCCCCTGTGATCAAAGCTGTAGACTTGCCTTCAGCCGAGCGTTTAGCCAAACGACTCTATGCACTCGACGGGTTCAAAGTTTCTGATGTATGGAGACAACTGAGTAAAGCCAATGACTTTAGCCGAGAAGTTGCCATCTATTTTCTCCGATATTTCCAATTTAAGGATGAGACATTGGATTTATCTCTTCGAAAGTTCCTTTCTGTTTGCCCATTACGAGGTAACTTTATTATAACTAATTTAATTTACGTCAAATTAGATTGAAAAAATTGTGATTCATATTTATTTATTATTCATATCAGGTGAGACACAAGAGCGTGAACGCGTTCTGACTTACTTCTCAACACGTTATGTAGAGTGCAATCCAAATTTTGCATCTCAAGACGCTGTACACACACTAGCCTGTGCTCTCATGCTGCTCAATACTGACATGTACTCAGGAGTTCGAGGAGAGCGAAAAATGAGTTGTAAGGACTTTATACAGAATCTGGTTGGTTTGAATGATGGGCAAAATTTTCCTGAACCGGTTCTCAAGAAATTGTATCATGCAATCAAGTCAAAACCTCTTGCATCTCCACAGTAAAATTCTTGTTCTTGACAACCTTATTTTATCATTTGGTATGTCAAAACAAACCTGTGACATTTCTTTTAGGGACATTGACGATGAAGAGTCAGCAAGAGAGGCAGTTCCAATTGATCCCTCAGTCACAATGAATACCAAAGAATTCAAGCGTGGATACTTGAAACGAAAGTCAATTTTTGAACAAGGTGGCAAGAAGAGTAAGTTTATGATTTTTATTTATTTTATAATTTAATTTACTCTTCGATTCTATGTGAGATTGGTTGATAATGTGATTTTATTTTAGCTCCTTTGGGGAAGCGATCCTGGAAACTTTATTTCTGTCGTCTTCGTGAAGTCCTTCTTTCTATATCTCCAGATGAAAATTCTAAAGCTACGGTGGTTCAGAGCATTCCACCACTCAAACTCCATCATTCTTTTGCAACGATAGCAAACGATTATCGGAAGAAACCATACGTCTTCTCCTTAACATTGGCAGATAAATCTCAGTATTTATTCCAATCTTCTGACATTCGTGAAATGCACAGTTGGATTGACAACCTTAATTTAAATGCGGCCAAATTCTCTTCACCTGCTCTCGAAGCACCGTGTGGTTCTTCCAAAAAATTTGAAAAGCCTTTACTATCATCAGCGCTTTCAAGACTTACTTCCAGGGATCAATTAATTACTCATCAAGGTGCACTGGTCAAATGGGAAGAAGAGTTAGATGAAATCGTGAGTTTATAAAATTCTACTTGTAAGGAATTGGCTTCATATATTATACATGTTTTTTTTTTTCAGAATCTTGCCTCTTCAGCAAAGCGGGGTAATTCCAACAAACGGGAAATGAAAGAACGTTTCGAATTTTACAAATTTGAAATTCAACGATACAGAGCTTATGTTGACGTGTTGGAAAGACATTTGAGTGATTTGAATAGTTCTGGAAGTGACTCAACAGGAGAAGAATTGGTTGAACTTCAAGTTTTACCAAATCCACCATCAGTTTTAATTGAAATGGATGAGAATGTATCCTAGCTTCATTGCCAACGTCAAGTTTTCATTAATCAACAATCGTGGCAGCTATTCCAAAAATTTCTAATCAATTTAACTTTAAAAAACAATTAATTTCAGGGATGTTTTTATTCTAGGGATTTCTAGAAGAATTTTTTTTTCTACACTCTAATTAGGTTAATTGAAAAGTCTGAGCGTGTCAATTACTGAAATTAACGCAAAATAGTAGCCAAATTCTACGAATCTCTATATAGTTAACCGAATATGAGTTATAACAATGGCAGGTTAATAATTTCAACTCAAAAGAAAAAAAAAATATTGAAGCCAAAGAGAATAGGAAAGGTTAACTAAAAACAACCAAAATTCAGGTCTTTTTAAGAATTAGAAAATGTTAGATGTAACAAATACTGGAGTTCATGATTCCATTAATAATTCAACTACATCATTCTCTCTATCACTAGCCACTACTTAAGAAATAGGTAACTTCAATTTATCTGTGAATCGAATCGAACAAGGCTCTGACCTCAATAGAATTTTAAAAGAAAAGAAAAAAAAAAACAATTTTTTTTTGGCCAAGAACAAAAGGTTGTGTGTCGGTTTTGTAATAACGTATTATTAGAATGAGCAGAAGGTTCCTCAAATTTATGTTCGTGTTGTGTGGATTTTTGTAACAGAGTTTTTCATTTTTGTATAAAAGGCTCTCAGATTGGACGATCATGTATCGTATTAACTAAAATTAAACTTTTGTGTAAAAGATCGTTGAATTTTGCTAAAATTGTTTGTTTGTTATGTTTAAAAATACTCCTGTTGTTTAAGCAGATTTACTAAAGTGAATAGTGCATTTAAATATCCACTCAAATTTAACTAATAATTTAATTAATTGTTTTTGTTACTAATTTATTTGATCAATTTGCAAAAATGCAATTACTACTAAATACTACTACTACTGTACGTTACGAATAGATGTTCGATGTTGTTAGCGATGATGAATGATAATACTTATGTTTTATGATTAACTTAAGTTGTGAGCCTTTGCCACTATTTCGAGGATAACTTGAAGAAACTTATAGGCAAATTGATTACCAAAATTAACTCCTTAAGAGGAGGAAGTCATCAATAAAAATAGAAATGTACAACAGGTTGGATACTTAGGTTTTTAAAAGTCTTATACATAATGTATTAGTTAACTAATATTTAAGTTCTTTAGTCCATTCATTACCATTCATTAGACCTGTATATATACACAAGATGGTACTTTTTGTCCAGATTTTAGCCATGAACGAAGTTTTGGACATAGTAATTTTAATTCTATTGTTTTTGGAAGGTCACTCCGTGGTAATTTGAATTTCTCTCCATCATTATTTTCTTCTGAATTATTCAAGTTTACTTGAATTATTTGAGAAGTTGATAAGGGGTCAAGATCTTCTTCTTCTGAAGATGTAGTTGGTGAACTCTGGATGGTGGTGTAATTGTAAGTATTGAAGTCAATATTAATGTCTTTTGTGATTTGATCATTATTAAATGACATTGGTTCTATTTTATAGGTAGTGGGTTCAGTAGATTGAGGTTGTCTTGGAGGATCATTTGGCCAAGTTTCGTCTTTTCCTAGACTCAAGTCATCCTCAGGATCTTGTTCCTGATCCTGATCCCGATCCCTTTGAACTATTCGTCGTTTATTAGTGGTGACATTCTCAGGGTATCTTGAACCTAATTGTGGTCTGATCCAATTTTTATTATTTTTTTTAGGTTTTTTTTTCTTCAATGATTTTTTTTTCTTATTATTGTTGGATCTTTCACATCCTCCTCCTCCCCATCTCCTACCTCTTCCTACAAAATACATAATTAATTATTGAAATTCATGTTATAAGGTTGTTTGTACAAGGTTATTTATGTTTCTTACCTTCCCAACCCCAATCAGGTCCATTTCCATTACTGAATCCATTATGTGGGGAACCCCAACCAAAGTATCCATCACTCAACTCATTTCCCCAACCCCCTCCTATGCGTTATTTTAGAATATATATTTAGTTTTATAATTATAATTTATAATTATTTTATAATTAATGAAATAAGTTATTGAAATACCTCCAAAATGTCCTCCATATCCTCCTACACCCCATCCATATCCTCCTGGGTTAAAATTTCCTCCTCCCCAACCATGTCCTCCTGAATTAAAACCACCTCCACCCCATCCATTACCACCTTTCAGACAAAACATTGAGAAAATTAGCATTGCTAAATAATTGAAGCAAGAGGAGATTAGGTTATTAGGATTAGGTTTTGGAAGGAGGTAAGGTTACCTCCAAAACCAGTGTTACCACCTCCGTATGAAACTGGTGGTCCCCATCCATCTCAAGATAAAAATTCCAACAAAAACAATTAATTTGTCAAAAAAAAAAGTATTATATTTAAAAACAATTAATGACACTCCGTTGGAGTATCATTTAGTAATTGTTTTGTATTTTAACAAACTTAAAAATTATTATTATGCACCATACCTCCGGTGTATCCTCCATCGTCTTGATTTTTCTTGGCTATGCCTGCTGTAAAGTACATTTTTGGAATACCTAATTCCTTCTTAATTTTGAACAAGAAAAATCATTATTAATAATTTTTTTTTTTTCCAAAATTTAATTGAAACTAAAAATTATTGTATAGAAATTGAATGTAAAGATATTTAAAAAATCTTACTAGTAATTTATCTTTTCCTTTTGGAATGATGATAATTTTTCCTCGAGCTCTCCGATTGGCCCCAGCAGTTTTCTGGTTGAGCGGGGGTGTAGCTATTGGTGAAACAGTTTTATCTAATAGAATAATTCTTCTTTGATTATTGTAGTTTTCTCTTGTTTGATGAAATTTTTTGAAATTTTGAAATTTTGAGTGAACAAATCTTGATGATTTGTGTTCTTGTTGAGGTTCAGCAGAAGCATCAAAAAATATTGTTATTTCTGGTAGAAATAGTAGTTGAAGAAACCACTAAAAAAAATTACAATAATCAGTAGATTTCTACAGTAAATTTTTTTAAAGGTGCCCCCAGAAGGAAGAGTCAAAACTTTTCATGACACCGCCAGAAGGAGGAGGAGTCAAACTTTAATGACGCCCCTAGAAGGAGGAGTCAAATTTTTCATGACGCCTCCAAAAGAAGAAGTCAAACTTTTCATGACGCCCCTAGGAGTTAAACTTTTCATGACGCCTCCAAAAGAAGAAGTCAAGCATTTCATGACGCCCCTAGAAGGAGTCGTCAAACTTTTCATGACGCTCCAGAAGGAGGAGTCAAACTTTTCATGACGCCCCAGAAGGCAGAGTCAAACTTTTCATGACTCCCAATTACAGCATAAAAATACTAAAAAGGGCCAATCAGTGTCTAGGGATTATCATCACATGAGAATTTGTCCCACCTTCTGAGGAGAGTCTCATAAAATAAGGAGTGAAAGAATTTGAAAGAAATTCACAGTAAATTTTTTAGTAAAATTAAAAATTTATAATAAAAAAAGTCAAAAAATTTTTCAAAATTTCTTACAAGCTTTTTAAAAATTAGTGTTTTGCTGGATTGCTTCATATTGTTTAGATTTTAGTTCAAATTCTACAAATCGACAATCCACTAACCTTATCAACTTAAAAATTAACAATTAATTATTGCAACTGCACTGCACTGCAACCACCATAAACTTCACCGCTTGGTTGAACAATAATATTAAAACTAACCAAAATCATCCCCAGATCTCATCTACTTATGTAAAATTTAAAATAATTTTCTTCGTTTTTTTTTTTGGTTCTTGAAGATTTTTATCATGAATTTATCAAAAAAAAAAAAACTATTATTAATTAACAGGTGAAAGAACTTTAGTAATACATATAAATCTTCCTTATTGTCATCAGTGATTTACAAATGGTTTGAGACATTGGAGCTTATATGACGGCACAAAAAATGTCAGGTAATCATAAAAATAAAAAATAAATTACATTTATAAAATTTTGAAACATGTGAATTAGTCCCGTTCTGTACTTACTAATGTATTTTATTCCACTTCCACGGTTTTTAAAACTTAAATAATAGTCATTAAATTATTATCATCTCTCCGAATCATTAGATACGGTACTTTGAGCAAACCGGAAACAACGCGCTTTTCAAATTACTTACTAACGGATTTTTACAATTTTCACACCTATACAATCTTTTTCGTCTATTTTATAACTCTTATTACATAATTTACACCTAATAATTTTGTTATAATATTTTTTTTTTTTTCACAAATAGGACGACAGACTGAGGGAAGTGGAGTAAAAGTTTAGAAATATGAAATATGAAATTTAATATTTTTTATTGTTACTTTCAAGCGGTAATTTACACTGTTCTCTAATTAATAATTAAATTAGCTAATTAATAGTGTAAATTACCGCTAATTAATTCAAAAATTATAAAATAGAAATTCCCGCGCTTTTTTCAAATTACTGTCCTAGACAGTTAAGAAGTACTTTTTTAAATTTACACTGCACTGACTAGATTATTAGGAGGAAATTAAAATTTGGTAATTAGTAAATATTTTACAAATAACTATATTCCACAAAAAATTAAAAAATTTAAGTTATTTTAAATTTTCTGAAATCAAGTTTTTATAAAAAAAATACCAATTAGAACAACATAAAATATGACATTGTCTATTTGTCACCGAAATTTTTTGAATCATAACAAACCAACTAATTATTAAAAACGGTTAAATTAACCATATTATTTTTTGCCAAGTTAAAAAAAAATCTACTAAAAGTATTTAACTTGATTCAAATCTCAAATTTTTCCTGAGGCTATTCATCCTGTTAACTTTTAAATTTATATTCATTTTATAACAAAATTATGAATCACAAATTCACAATCACAATTGTAGTTTAAATAAATTATCATTTCTATGATAACATATTTTTTTTTTTTTTTTGCTGAAAAGATTTTCATAATTTTCAATTTATTGCAACCACCTTACCTCCAAAAACACACAGGCATATCATGGTTTTTTTTTTGTGTGTACTCAGGGATTGCAATTGGCGGGGAAATTGCCCCGACAACGGGGACGGGGAAATACCCGTTTTCCCCGTCGGTCCCCCGATTTTTTTTTTTTTTTTCATTTCACCATTCACAACAAACTAACAAACTTTTGTGAAAAAAAATAATAATTTATGAAAAAAATTTTTTAAAGAAATAACAAAAAGAAGAAACACAACTATGTTGATGTTATTTTCCCCGATGGGGGATCCCCGGCGTTTCCAGGGAATCTATTTCCCCGAAATCCCCGATTNTGGGGTATCCCCGGCGTTTCCAGGGAATCTATTTCCCCGAAATCCCCGATTCCCTGATCGGGGACGGTCTTCAATTGCAATCCCTATGTGTACTGTATGACAAATTAAATTAATACTCATCTTCTAAATTCAAATTTCCTGTCATTTACGGAGCATTTATCATCATTATCATTTATCACCCTTAATTTTTACTTGTACTTAAACATCCATTAGCATCATTACTACTCATGGAACAGGTGTAACCTAGAGAACATTGGGATCCATAAAATTGGAATAATTTTCCAATCATCTAGACTTTCAACGTCAGAATTTAACTTCAAGACTCACCCACAATGATTAATTGTAGACTCGTATTATGGGAATTTTTAAAGGTTGACATTATTTTGATGGAATGGACACAGGAAACATTAATTCCCTAATAGAAATTCATTTTTGTAATGAATTTCTAATTGTTGGTGTAAAAACGAAAAAAATTTTTTTTTTTTTTTTTAAATTAGTTGCGGACATGAAGGATTTGTAAGTAAAAGATGGAAAAACGTTCTAAAAATTAATCAGTTAAGTTTCAGTTAGTTCAAAACGCATGCATAACTCAATCAAAATGGCATGAATAAGTTCATCTGTAGAACAATGAGAAAAAGCAAAGTTATTTGTTAAGTTGTTATTACTCAACGTGATGTAACCTTACATGATTCTGAGGAATTGGATGCGATTGACTAACTGCCTCTTTGGCAGTACAAAAAAAAAACACAATGAATCTTAATTTGTCCCTTAATTAATTAAATCACGTAAATGTTATTATATATAATTTATTCTGATTGGAATTTTCTTGCTTGTTCAGTTCCAATTCCGTCCGTCTCTCTTCTCCAGTTACGTAAATATAAAAAGTCGAATTTAATCTCGAAAGTGTCGCTTCAAGTTGAGTGATGAAGATGATGGATGTGGTCTTATTAGAATTTGGTGCAGTGAGATTTGTTTAGCCCATACGAATACTTTGAATGATTTGGAATACAGCTGAAAATAAAAATATTTCAATAAAACAAAAGATTTTAAATATTTTCAAAAACATAGTTTCAAGTGTCATTTCTGGTAACATTGCCAGCTGTTTTTCAAATAAGTTAAATTTATAGTAACAACGACGAACGAATTTTTAATTAAAAAATGATCTACAATGTCATTTTTTTTTAAAGCTTTGCATTCGGTTCTTAGAATGATGAGATGCAAGCCGCACCATTCACAAATCACAATGAGNTTTCAAGTGTCATTTCTGGTAACATTGCCAGCTGTTTTTCAAATAAGTTAAATTTATAGTAACAACGACGAACGTATTTTTAATTAAAAAATGATCTAACAATGTCATTTTTTTTAAAGCTTTGCATTCGGTTCTTAGAATGATGAGATGCAAGCCGCACCATTCACAAATCACAATGAGTAACAAAAATAATTTTGAACAAAAAACTTACCCGAACCACAAACAACGAAAAGAAAGAGACCCATAAGCCACGGTGCAACTGGATACTTTTCATCAGTAGCTCTCTGAAATTAAAATCAAAGTTAGCCAAATCAAATCTAATCTCATCTAACCTACTAAATATGTTTCGAAAGTAAACCTTTTTTTTTTTNTCAAAGTTAGCCAAATCAAATCTAATCTCATCTAACCTACTAAATATGTTTCGAAAGTAAACCTTTTTTTTTTTAATTCAATTTAAGAAAGACAAAGTCTCAATCTCATCCTTAAATGACAACTTTAACAATATGTTGTTAACAAATGCACTAATTCGGATTTCTCGTNTCAAAGTTAGCCAAATCAAATCTAATCTCATCTAACCTACTAAATATGTTTCGAAAGTAAACCTTTTTTTTTTTTAATTCAATTTAAGAAAGACTAAAGAATTTAGTCTCAATCTCATCCTTAAATGACAACTTTAACAATATGTTGTTAACAAATGCACTAATTCGGATTTCTCGTCTGGTTAGTGCATTTTAGAAGAATAAAAATTAGAAACAACTGTAATCTCAATCTCTGAAATGTCAACAATAAACATATGTTCTAACTTACGGTTGACTTCGGTACATTCCCTCTCATTGTAACCATTTTACTAGCNAGTCTCAATCTCATCCTTAAATGACAACTTTAACAATATGTTGTTAACAAATGCACTAATTCGGATTTCTCGTCTGGTTAGTGCATTTTAGAAGAATAAAAATTAGAAACAACTGTAATCTCAATCTCTGAAATGTCAACAATAAACATATGTTCTAACTTACGGTTGACTTCGGTACATTCCCTCTCATTGTAACCATTTTACTAGCCTTCTCATTGGCTACACGCNGAAATGTCAACAATAAACATATGTTCTAACTTACGGTTGACTTCGGTACATTCCCTCTCATTGTAACCATTTTACTAGCCTTCTCATTGGCTACACGCATTCTCTGTTTAGCAACCATTATTGTTGGACTAATAAATTTTAATTTACAAAATGAGAAATACGACTTAATTAATTAGAATAGAATGAAGAAATTCTATTTTTTTTTAACGAGAATAGAACTCTTCTCTCGTCTCTCGAATGGTTCTCACTCTTACTTTAACTTTCACTTCAAATGGATATTAAAAATTAAGAGAAGAGCCGATAAAAATTTATTCTTATGTCAAACGAACCAGAGAACTTCAAATAATTTTTAACACAAGTAGAGTNCATTCTCTGTTTAGCAACCATTATTGTTGGACTAATAAATTTTAATTTACAAAATGAGAAATACGACTTAATTAGAATAGAATGAAGAAATTCTATTTTTTTTTTAACGAGAATAGAACAGAAGAGAGCAGAGAGCTTACCAAGAGTGAGAATGAAATTGAAAGTGAAGAAATGGATATTAAAAATTAAGAGCCGATAAAAATTTATTCTTATGTCAAACGAACCAGAGAACTTCAAATAATTTTTAACACAAGTAGAGTAGAAAAATTCTTCACAACCCCTACTCCTATGTTCACTTCCTCAGTTCAAATGAAAGTGAAAACAGGATCATTTACGCAGCAAATTATTTCAAACGTGGCATCTTCTGTCTGCCAACAAGAAAAAGCCCGCGAAATTTTAAATTTAAAATCACATGCTTTCCATGTGGATTAAACTAAGTTTTTTTTTTAATTTGTCACAAAAAAAATTGACCTTGACATTTTCAAAAAATTTTCAAAATTCTTAGGTTTTTGTAAAAAATGGGTAGGTGAAATAATGTGATTTATATACTACTTAATAAGTAAATGAGATTCTGAGTAAAGATGTAAGGAATTTAATTTTATTTAAATATTTATTTATTCTTGTTTTCGTTCATTTTACTAAAAAAAAAATTTTTTTTTTGTGCTAAGAGGTGGTGGTTGGCTCTTTGTTCTTATGAAAGGGAGGAGTAAGATTTTTTTTCTTAGCCAATCCAAAGGCTTATAAATGAGTCACAAGTGACCATTAATAAACAAAGAAAATTTAAACNTTAAATATTTATTATTCTTGTTTTCGTTCATTTTACTAAGAGGTGGTGGTTGGCTCTTTGTTCTTATGAAAGGGAGGAGTAAAATTTTTTTTTCTTAGCCAATCCAAAGGCTTATAAATGAGTCACAAGTGACCATTAATAAACAAAGAAAATTTAAACAACCAATCAGAGAGCAAAGGAAGCCATTTTCCTTTGTCTGCCATCTTTGGTCTTCTTCTTTTCATTCATTATTCTGCTGGACGCGAGTGTGACAGGTTGCTTCTTTAGTCTGCTTGTTTTTTTTTGTTCTTATTTTGTGATTTGTTTGATTTGATCTAAAAGTTTTTGAAACTTGTTTGTTTTACAAAAAATTAATTCGAAATGTCGTCCTCATCTGTCGATGTATTCGAAATGAAAAACTTGGTCAAATTCATCGATGAAACAATAATTATTGATCCACCTGAAAAAATTAAACAGCCGATGCCAAAGACGAGGAAGAACTATCTTCGCTTCTCTCAAGTAATACCTAATTTCCTTTCGTTGATTAATTTAAAAGATGTGATTACTCACATTTAAATGATAATGATGAGATAGTGGCGGTGATGAGTGTTTCGTAAGTTTATGGATCATAAAGCAATGGATTACCCTAACACTGTCATAATAGTCATCTCATCTCAATGCATTGTCTCACTTTTTGTTTCTATCACAATGTTTTCTGGTCCATCCTGGAAACTGTTAATTCAAGGAAAATGAATGTAGTTTGAAGGAGTCAGCGTTATTGGGGATGAGATAAGGATAAAAATGTCTGATTGCGAAAATCCAATTCAACCTAACGAGGTTTGACATAAATCAGTTGCTTTCCGGATTACCTTTTCTGTTGATTTTCATGTGATTTTGCTCAGTGATTGGTTTTTGATTCATTATTGTGATTTGAATTTTCATTTAAAAATTGAAATCACCTGAACAATCAACTAAATCTTCAATCATTAGCTTTAGGAATTAGAACTAGAAGGAAATTAGTACATTTAATGATAGTTATTTAGCTGAGGTAAATATTTTATTTATATTTAGTATAACGTATTTTCTGTTCTAATATTTGATGAGATTTCAATAATCGTTTCTCCAATAATTTATTTTCTCTATAATTTTTTTTTAAGGTTTGCAACACTGAACTGACTCGACGCGAAGCAGTGTATATGCACTACAACACACTCCATTTAAAAATGACAGATTCACTTCACGAATTGAGTACAAGAACTGGCATGCCAATAACGCAAGAAANAGAACTAGAAGGAAATTAGTACATTTAATGATAGTTATTTAGCTGAGGTAAATATTTTATTTATATTTAGTATACGTATTTTCTGTTCTAATATTTGATGAGATTTCAATAATCGTTTCTCCAATAATTTATTTTCTCTATAATTTTTTTTTAAGGTTCGCAACACTGAACTGACTCGACGCGAAGCAGTGTATATGCACTACAATACACTCCATTTAAAAATGACAGATTCACTTCACGAATTGAGTACAAGAACTGGCATGCCAATAACGCAAGAAANTACACTCCATTTAAAAATGACAGATTCACTTCACGAATTGAGTACAAGAACTGGCATGCCAATAACGCAAGAAAATGGGCAAAGGCGCTATGGACCCCCACTCGACTACAAAGGACCTTCACCACAAAAAGGCATACACATACGGTCTTTTCTATTTGGTAAAAAATGTGTCTAAACTCCTTATATGTTTTTAGGATCTGAAATCTTTGTTGGAAAGTTACCCCGAGACTTATATGAAGCCGAACTTGTTCCAGTTTTTGAAACATGTGGAAATATTTTCGAGCTACGACTCATGATGGATTTCAGTGGGACCAACCGAGGATATTGTTTCGTTCAATATTACACTGCTGCAAATGCTATCCAAGCCATTGAGAAACTCAACGATCACGAAATTCGGCCTGGTACAATTAATACAGCCTTAGCTGCATCTATTTCTGACGTGACATCATTGTATTTTTATTTTCTATCTATACAGGGAGGTTCATTGGAGTTGTAAAATCTGTAGATAATTGTCGTCTTTTTGTCGGTGGACTCCCCAGGGATAAGTCCAAGAAGGACATACTTGAAGAGATCCAAAAGATCACGGAAGGAGTTGTTCGTGTCATTGCCAACCCATCCCCGGTNAAGAAGGACATACTTGAAGAGATCCAAAAGATCACGGAAGGAGTTGTTCGTGTCATTGCCAACCCATCCCCGGTAGACCGCACAAAGAATCGTGGATATGCTTTCATTGAATACGAAACTCACAGGTCAGATCAAATTTGCTCGTAAATTGTTTTTTTCTTCTTTGATCATCTAATCCTTTCATTCTAAACATAGGTCTGCTGCAATGGCTCGCAGAAAGATGATTCCTGGAAGGATTCCCANAAGAAGGACATACTTGAAGAGATCCAAAAGATCACGGAAGGAGTTGTTCGTGTCATTGCCAACCCATCCCCGGTGGACCGCACAAAGAATCGTGGATATGCTTTCATTGAATACGAAACTCACAGGTCAGATCAAATTTGCTCGTAAATTGTTTTTTTTTCTTTGATAATCTAATCCTTTCATTCTAAACATAGGTCTGCTGCAATGGCTCGCAGAAAGATGATTCCTGGAAGGATTCCCATGTGGGGTATCACCGTTGCCGTTGATTGGGCTGAGCCAGAACCTGATGTAGATTCATCAATTATGTCTAAGGCACTTTTAGTTTCATGCAGCATGAAATTGCATGATTTTTTCACTTCTTCATGTCGTTTCGTTTCAAATTCTTGTGACCATTGCTGTAGTTCTTTTTATTCCTTTTTTCACAATATATTGTGCATGCATCCGTTATGTCCTTTCTAAAATCTAAATACTTGGCGCTTATCAAAACTGACTACACCCTTTACCATTTAGATGCTTTTAGTAGTGCCCATGTAATGAAAACAATGCCTAAAATTTATTTCTGTTGCAGGTTCAAAATTTGTATGTCCGAAACATATCATCTGGCATAGCAGAGGACGAGTTGCGTGATATTTTCAATAAACATTCAGATAATGGAGTCGATAAAGTGAAGAAGATCAAGGACTATGCTTTTGTCCATTTTATTAGCAGACTTCAAGCAGAACAAGCCATGAATGAGCTGAGTGATACAGAGTTGGATGGTGGATTTTTGGAAATCAGTTGGGCAAAGCCTGTAAATAAAGTTGCTCACAAGGCACGAAAAGCAGCTGCCAAACAACTTTACTCTAATAACGGTGCACGGCGTGGTGAGTTCAAATTTAAAAACGAAACTAAAGAAAAGAATGAATTATTTAAAAAAAAATTTTTAATTTTTTTTAAATTTTGTTAGGGAGTAACGATACTGGGAAGACGAGTTCAGAACGAATCTTTGGACAATACAATCAAAATGCACTCAACTATGGCAATCAGCACCAACAACAATTGATATATCACCAGATGGCACACCAGTACACCATGGAGAGGGCTGCTTCATATCAACAGTATCAAAATTTTCCCCATGGCCAAGAACCCTTGACTCCACCACTCAGTTTACGTGACCATGGTGTTCACAGTGGACACCTATATCAAACTTCTGTCTCTCCTCCACAAAATGGTCGTGGTGAGTCTTATTTTAAGTATTTCTGTTTAGATAAATTTAGATTAAAAACATGTTATAATACTATGTCGTCTATTTCTAGGTGAAGAAAACAACGGAAATCGCATCTATGGAACTTTTCATCCTGCTCAATCCGCTCCCGGCCTTTTGCTTCCAATTTCACACCCCCATGCTGGTTATCGTAGCGGACCTGTCCTTAGTAGTATACCACCATACCTCACTCAAGTCGGCGTTGGATACCCTTACATTCTCTAACCAACCAAACAATATAAATTGGACACAAAATATGACCAAGACATTTGCATCAAGATTGGATATGCTAATAGGCATCTCGTTGGTTTGTTACTTGCTTGTCACTGCCTCATGTATACTTTTTAGTAGACAAGTATTTCTTCGTAAGTATTTACCACTTCAGACATTACTCTGTTCTACTGCTAAACTTCCAAGATCCCTTGTGGAAATTGTAACGTATGTTTAGCAGTAATAAAAAATTAATTCCCTGGGGCGGTATAACGTTCAGTAATCAATAGGGGTTATGGAATTTAATATCCAAGAGAGATCCAAGTATTTTCCAAAATCTAAATACTGGGATATTCAATCTCTGCTCACTAGAAAATGGACATTTAAAACGAAAAAACTTATGACACTCAGACGGTCCTTGAGACATCCCTTTTTCTGCTGCTTGATTAAAAAGTTCAAACAAACTAGATATATTTTTGATCTGATTTGTTATAGACTGATCAGCAGCGTAGGCAAGCAATGTTGGGTTTCGAATTTCATTCAATATAAGGTCAGCCAATGGAAAGTACATGTCAGGCTGAGCAGAAAACTCACAAATTGCTCTCTGTTGACAATATGGTTCAGGAATCTGTGAGTTTTCAGAAATTTTTGAAATTAATTATATGAAATTATTAATTATTCTCAATAATCAATAATTTATTTACTTTACCTTTATAAATTCAAAATATGACATAACTTTGTCAATCGATGGTTGGAGTAAGGGATCCTCTTCAAAAATAGAGTCTGTACTGTATACTTCATCAACAGTCAAACTCCGTGTGGTACGTTTGATATAGCGCCATGCATTGAAGAGATTTGACATTGGAGGCAGAACAATAGTAATTGGTATAGTCAGTAAAAATCCAACGTCGAGTGATCCATCAATATTTAGAAATAGAAATCGTTTGGATCGCTTCTTACTATTTTTATCGACTCTTATCGAACTATTTTTATCGACTCTTATCGAACTATTTGTATCGACATGCTTATCCGCTTCAATTACATTTTCAAATTTTTCCCATTCAACCTCACTCGTCAATTCATGTGACCTAAAGAAAATTGTAGGACTACTTAAATTAAATTCTCCCATAATAAGTCCCTGTCCACTTGTGATATCAATGACAATGAGTCCTTGAAAAAAGAAACAACCAATGAAAAGAAGACGTTTCATTTTTTCAAGTATTTTGAGTATAATAAGTTATTTTAGGATTTTAAGTGCGGCTTCTTCACAAAAGAGGAAGGATTTTATATTTATAAACTTTTGGCTCATGCCAAATCATTAAAGTACCGTTAATTATGATTCCAATTTTAACAATGTCTAGTTAATTTTTAGGTAAATGGGTTTTGAGATTATATCCACAAGGAAAGGAAAGAAATTACTACACAGTTTTTGTAACTGACCTCAATTATTAATCATCAAATTAAAAACAATTACAAATCCCGGTGCAAAAATGTTGAAGGAATGATCTTAGAAATGAATCAAATTAGTTCACTTACCTTAGATTTCAAGGCTAGCACTGCTAAAGACTTAAGAATTTGAAAAAAAAAGAAACTTGTTAGTCAGTGTTCTCAATGTTAAAAAAATGTTATTTGTTAATCTTTGTTCAGTATCTCTTACTAGGATGGAGGTTTTTGGGTACTCAGGGTCAAATTATACCAAGAACAAGAACCCTTAGTCCTGAAAAACTTGTTCAAAAGGAATTAGAAGAGTTTGAGCGCGAACGGGAAGAATTTGTCAAATCAAACTATTATGATGAGAACAAAATTCGTACAAAGCGAACGATTATGTTCAACGGTGCGGCACCAATTGACCTAGGACTTCTCATAGGAATTCCTCTCTCATTGGCTCTTCCATCATTGTCAAATTTTTTTCAATTTGACAAACCCAAACTCAAACGAAGTATAAATTATATTGAATTTTTTGAAGAGAATCCAATTCTTCAACCTCATGTTGAAAGAATTTCGGCATATTTTGAACTCATCAATGTAAGCTAAACTAAATTTAATAATTATTAATTAAGTTTTCTAACATATCATGTAATCATGAAAATTTTAATTGACTTACTTCAAGATTCCTGAACAAGAATGTCAAGAAAGAGCAATGTGTGAATTTTCAGCTAATCCTGAAATTTTTTATCCAATTTCGGAACTAATTTTGAATAGAATTCGTCATCCATCGACCCTACCACTAATGGGGATGCTAGAAGAGACTGAGACTAGTAAAGAGAAGGATTCAACCAATCCTAGACCTACTATTCTTAATACAAAAAGTCTCTTCTTATTATACACTGCTGCTGCTGATTTTGGACTTACTAAAGGACTTGAAGCTTGTGATAAAAAATTTTCAAAATCCTGTCCAATCAAAACTCAAAGACGGCTCAACATGCCCGTTTTAAATTTTTGGAAACTTTTATCCACATCTTTGAGTTTTACTCTAAAGGATGACTTGGAATTTCGTTAAATATATTCAAAACAAATTAATCAACAACCTTTAACATTTCGATATTTCGATCCTACTTTTAGTTTGAGGAATAATTATACCAATTTCTAATTTTATCAATCTATTATTGTACTTATATACTCTCCGTCTTACTTGATAGGAATTCTAGCAAAGGCATTGTAAAATCCATCTGGTCCTTTTGTATGTCGAGTGGAGATATGAACCTCTTTGATTTCCACAAATCCGAAATCGTAATCACCATATTTCTGAAATGATAGTAACTAATATCACAATCTATTCTTTGTTCCATTCCAACATTACTTTAGGAAAAAAAATAATTTTTTTTACTTCCAAAATGTTTTGAGCATTGAAAGAACCTCCTTTGACGAAACGAGTAGCTGCACGGTTTCCTCCCACTGAAGGTTCTGTTGAAGTTTCGCTGTCCCGATACCGTACATTCAACAGAGTTGCATGGAGTTTGACAGCATCTGATCGACCAATTTTTGCAAAACCTACAATACATAAGGAAGTAACATAAATGATTATTTATTGTATTATTATAACTATGTTATGTATTCATTAACTATAACCCTATTATCCAAGTGAGATTTAGATTTTATATACCTGTTTCGATGAATTTTTGGTGTATAAGGTTAGCCAGTACTTGCACTGTATTATCTTGAAATTCACATTTTGCAAATAGAATATTTGCCTGAGTAGCATCATCGTTCATAATTTCCAATCCTTGGAGCCTACAACGAAGGATTCCAAAGGAAGCTATTTCTCTGTGTGGAGTAACGAAATATAAATTCTCATAAATCAATCAAGTAATTGAATTTCAAGTTATGTAATCCAATCTCGAACATACTGGATTTTTTCTTTGAGTTGCTCCAAAATATTTGTAGCAAGTTTTCGTTCATTCTGATCCAAAAGCATTACAACACAAAGGGTCAAATGGATTTTTTCTGGTTCTTGAAAGAGTTTCTCCGTAATACCCATCGTTTCGTCCTTGAAATCTAACAAGACTTTTTCCTAACAAAAAAATAAAATAAAATTAGGAAACTTGAGACTTGCTAGTGACCACTAGCCCAAAAATTTCATAGAATACATAAGTTGAGTCTAATTATAAAATTATGCTTTAGGCATACTAGTCCCAATTAATAATATTACTTGGTTTGGTTTGGATAAAGAATCCGCTATTTTGATTCTCGTTAATTCTAATTTAATTTCTGAAATTAGGATTCCAATCACCTACAATTATTTTCTTACCTTGAATTCTTGAACATTTTTGATAATACTTTGAGAATTCAATGGAAAGCACAAGAAATGTGTGGCTTCTCGTTTGAATCGACCCTGTGATGTAATAATATCAATTCGACGCCTTGACCTGACCACATTTTGTCTTTTCTGACCACGAATTACTAAAACAAAAAAAAAAAAAAATTTTTTTTTTTTACAAAATTGGCACTGTTAACAAGACATGATGAAAGAATTTCTAAACAACTAACCTATATCTCCACTCTCATTGATCCTTGGAATGGTAATTTTTGTATTCGTTTCGTCTTCAATTCTTTTCTTGACTGCTCCTCTTGGACCGATGACAACTGCGTAAAGTGTATTAGGAATGTTCTGACAATATGTTCTAAAGCCACCTCCTTGCAGTTCCTCAATTTCATAATCACATCCTTCATCTATATGGTCATCAGGAGCATCAGGGTCACCTAAACATTGGTTTAAAAAAAAATAATTAGTATGACTAATCAATTCAAAACAGTACTATTTAGCTCCACTTAAAATACGTTCACTATTTACATCCTATGGAGTCATCGTACTCTTTGTAAGGAAGGACAGATTTAGGAGTTGATTGACATTGACGGTATTGATTGGCTTCATCTTTGAGTGGTAAATCACCAATGTTAGAGTTCCTATTGACAATACCGTAATTATTCCTCGAAGGATTCTTTCGATAACACCGGCCATCTAACCAAACCAATTCTGGATTTACGACATCCATGTTCATTCCACGTCTACCTGTCTTTCCGGTAATAAAAAAGCCACAAGTTAATATTCAATTCAAAGAATTAATTAATTAATAATTGTTAATAATTATTAAAATTTAATTTACTAACTTACCTTGTCAAAGAGAATTAGCCTACTGAATGAAAATTTAATAAAAATAACTCATAAATTAACCCGCCTTCAAATTTCAAAAAAAAAAAAAAAAAAAAAAAAAAAAAAAAAAAAAAAAAACCCATCCATCACACCCCACAACCCACCACAACAATTTAGATATCAAAATTCGAAAATCTAACAACAATTGAAATTTTTTTTATTAAATTGTATCTATCAATGAAAAAAAAAATCCAAATTATTTTATTCTAAATTCTGTTATGAATGGTATTATTCGTATGACTACAATTCTAAGGAATCCGCGTTAACAATGACAAATCTTTTAAAACAACCAGGAACATGTTTAGAAGATTTGACAATTTGAAAAAAATATTGCATTATGTAAGATATGTTAAGATATATCAAAAAAAAAATTATTATTTCTCTACGTGTCAGGTGTGCCGGAACTTTTTTGAGGGTCCAGGTCTCTCATCGTCACTACTGCTTGATAGTTCTCCACTTTCTCTCCTTCGAACTCTTTTCTTCGAATCCATCATAAATTCTCCATCATCAATCATTTGGAATTCGTCCTAATAATATACCAAAAAACCATCAATTACTAATTATTTTAGAAAAAAAATTTATGTTTTAAAATGAGATAATTGAAAATTTAAATTACCATTGTAACAACGGACTCTTCAATCACATCCCCTTCACCATCAGGAAAATTTCTACCAAATAACTCATCAGCACCCATTGAATATTCTTCATCATACTCATCATCATGAATATTTCGCTGAATGTTTGCTTCCAGCACCAAAAGTGGTTCATCAAGATCTTCTAAAAGTCCCTTTACAAAATCTAACACATATTTTGCATTTTGAGTTACAATATGTTCAGGACCATTAAATTTTTCGGAATTAGTTTGAAGGTATGTCAAGTCAGTCAAAAAATCGTAGCGACTAAAATAATTTCCATCTGTAAAATAAAAAAAAGTTATTTACATTATTTTAATATTCAATTGGTTATAATAATAATATTCCATAATGACCGGGTCTTTTATTGATCGTCCTTGTTGAAAGAAAATTTAGAAATTCAAATTCAACCAATCAGAATGGAATAAGTATTAAATATTCAATTCTGATTGGTGGAATTTAAAAAAAAAAATTTTTTTTTTTGAATTTTTCATAGGACATTCTTATTGAAAGACTCGGTAATCATAATCAATCAATCATCATCAACANATTTTTTTTGAATTTTTCATAGGACATTCTTATTGAAAGACTCGGTAATCATAATCAATCAATCATCATCAACACGAGCACACATTACCATTGAGCTTCCTCTCAATTGTTTCTAAATCCATTGGATTTGGAACAATATCATAGTAATCTTTGACAAGTTTCTTGTTTACAGGTTTGAGAAATGCTCCTGCTTGTGGGACTAGTTTAACTTTATCCAAAATTGTTTTCAGAATGTATGAAAGACGATGCTAGAAGATAAGAAAAAAAAAAGTACTTTTTAAGTTACTTGAGTGATTCAATGTAATCAAAATAAATTAAAAACGTACCTTATCATTTTCATCAAGGAGAGGATTGATTTGTTTCTCCAAAATAGGAACCATTTGACTCTGTTTACTCAACTTTGATTCTGCTATTTCTACCATTTTCTTTGCAAAAGCAGTAACAATATGAACTGGTCCTGTAAATAATATTTTCATAATAGAGAAAGAAAATAAATCAAATTCAATACACTATCTATTCCTTCCCCAAAAAAATTCGACTTGTGAACAACACTCATCAGTCGAATATCCATCAAATGCCAAATTCTTTGAAAATTCGNCCCAAAAAAATTCGACTTGTGAACAACACTCATCAGTCGAATATCCATCAAATGCCAAATTCTTTGAAAATTCGGCAACTCTTTTAGGTCAGATTTTCGACAGTGAGAGTATAACGACGAATTTTTGCATTACTACTTACATTACTCATTAAAATATTTTGGTGTTGCCCCGATGCGGGTAAAATTCGAATCGGCCGATGCGCCGATGCAGCAGACTATTGAATTGGCCGTCGCCGATGCATCGGCCGATTCTTTCTACTCAAAATGCTGTTTTTTAATTGGTTTTGGTTCATATTAAGGCAAATTAAGCAAACTTTGCAATAAATTATATTTTCTTTTTTTTTTGAATCGGCAACTGCATCGGCCAACTGGCCGATTCAACTTTTTTGTCGATGACGATGCCACGCCGATGCGACTAGATGATCGTAGGCGGCCGATGCACTGGGACAACACTAAAATATTTTCTATTTACCATTATACTGGATTGAATTTTCTCTCATCAGTTTCACGTCTGCCAGAAAATCAGCCCCAGTCTGGTAAATTCTGTCTCGATTCTTTGTACGCATTGTTTGTAAATCCATTGGAGTTTGTATTACATCATAGTATTTTGGAAANGGAGTTTGTATTACATCATAGTATTTTGGAAACTGAAAATTATTCACAAAAATTTTTTAATTTCTGCTTAATAACATTACTTTTGTTATAGTCATCTTTCATTCTTACTTTTGCGCTGACAGGGAAATGAAAATGTGAGCTGTCCGGCTCATCTCTCAAATCATTTAGAATGGTCTCAAATATATTGGTGAGAAGAACTTGTGGATCTATTCGTCTCCTATTTGTTCCTTTTGCTTTCCCTTCAAGATAATCTAACGACTCAGCATTCATCGATCGTTTTCGTCTTCCTTTCAGACTTGCAAATTCTTTTGGAACTTTGAGTACCAATGACCGTCGTTTGATTTCATCTGTTTGCTATAGAATATGAAAAGTAATAAAATGAAAACCTTATGCTTAATACTGAAATGTAAAATGAAAATCAATATGTGAATTATACCTTCCATAATTTTGACGAAAGTGCCATTTTAGTTCCTTCAATTTTGACACTACCAATATCCAATTCGTCCAAGAGCCTTTTTCCCATTTCTCCTTCTTCTTCTTCAGTCATGGCTACGTTGACAGAAGGTAAGGGGTCTTTGCTTTTGTCATAATATGGACAAGCTTTGTTAGTCTTCATATGACCCACCTAAAGTAAAAAAAAATTAATTAATTAATACAAAAAATNATATGGACAAGCTTTGTTAGTCTTCATATGACCCACCTAAAGTAAAAAAAAATTAATTAATTAATACAAAAAATACGTTGTATTTTTCAAAAAAAAAATTTAATTAGATTTTTGAATTTTTTGAATTTTTGATGATATATTTACCTGCCCACAAGCTCCACACTTGACCTTGAGTTCTGGTTTGAGCTTCACTTTCTNTTCGTTGTATTTTTCAAAAAAAAAAATTTAATTAGATTTTTGAATTTTTTAAATTTTTGATGATATATTTACCTGCCCACAAGCTCCACACTTGACCTTGAGTTCTGGTTTGAGCTTCACTTTCTTCATCTTTTTCGGAAATAATGGTCTCGCTTTCATAGTTCGATTTGGTTTATCTTGGTTTCGTTTGATTCGTCGTAACTGTTCTTGGATACGTCTCTTCTCTTTTTTCATTTCTTCTTTCACTTGATCATCGTTGAGTGTGAATTGACGAATCCAGGCTTCATCTTTTGTAGTACGAATTCTCACATAGATATCAATTATATTCGATTTCCGTACTATCTCATCTCGTATAAAAACTTTCCCATCAGAATTTTTATACTTTCTTTGAATCTTTAGAACACGTCCTAAAAAAAAAAATAAAAAATAAAAAATTCTTTCTGTAATCTTTTCAAACAATAAATAAAAAAACAGGTGAGTATATAGTTAAGAACCAGACCTACCTGGATGCAGCGTGAGGCCNAATAAAAAATAAAAAATTCTTTCTGTAATATTTTCAAACAATAAATAAAAAAACAGGTGAGTATATAGTTAAGAACCAGACCTACCTGGATGCAGCGTGAGGCCATTTAAATTTGAATTGTCTTCCTCTGTAACTTTTTTCTTCTTCCCTTGCTTGTCTTCATCTTTGTCATCCTTTCCCTCTCCCAAAATCATTTTTTGTAACTCCAATCGCTCCTGTTCTTCTCTTTCATGTCGTAACTATTCAAAAAAAAAA
Source organism: Holacanthella duospinosa (assembly GCA_002738285.1). Taxonomy (NCBI): domain Eukaryota; kingdom Metazoa; phylum Arthropoda; class Collembola; order Poduromorpha; family Neanuridae; genus Holacanthella; species Holacanthella duospinosa. Next base: position 233,225 of record NIPM01000004.1, on the reverse strand, counting down.
AAAAAAAAAAACATTTACAACCTTTGACCTTTATCAACCAAAAAAAAATTTTCAACAGTACAGTACCTGGGAAGTTGTCTTTGCATTTGTGAGCATATTCTCTATATTCTTTCCCATTTCCTCAAAATCCTCTTTTGTGTCTTCTTCTTCCTCTGAACTTTCTCCTTCATCTGTAGACAATACTTCACTCGAGTGAAGAACACGGTTTTGTAGTTCAAATATTCGTTGACACTCTTCCTTGTATCTGGAGGAATAAGTAAACTAGTTAGTGAGTTCAGTGAAGCGTTTTGAACATTTATTTTTTACCTTTCTTGATGCTCTGCTACAGAAAATCTGTTACCCCTTGAAAATTTATTCATTCCTTCCTTCCCAGCTTTTGCTTTCTCAGTTGAGAGAGTTCTTACCACATCAATTACTTCCCATCTAGAAAGTTTTTGAATCTGAAAATTCAAATTGAAAATAAATTTTAGACCATCTTTTTATTATGCTTAAGAGTTTCTTTACCTCGTCTTCAGGGACTCCAAATTTTCGGAGAAGAGCTTTGGCATTATTCAACGAGAGTCTGCGTAAATCAGCATCTGTTCCAGTCACAATTCGCTTCGGCTGTGTTTCTTTCTCTTCCACTGTAGTCTGCATTAATATTAAATAACAACTGGATACAAAATATATTTAAGACTGGAAGACATTATTGTTGTGCAGAGATTACGTCGGAATTCTTAAGATTAATATTCCAAACTTACTTGCGGTTTGTTTGGCATTCTAACATATGAGAATCCCTCACCACAACCTGTAGGATCTGCTGGACCATTGATCTGAAGAATACACTTCCCTTTGATAGCCTGAAGTAAAAACAATATTTAGCAAATTCAAAACTTGCATTCTAATCTTTGGCAGTTGAGTAAAACAAAACATTGCTCTGAATATGTCATTACCTGAATATAAGCCCGAGTTGTATTCCAAGGGGCCACTTTGACCTCATCATCTTGTTTCTTCTCTTCATTTTCATCTTCATCTTCAGGGAGTGGGGCCAAAATACTTTGTGTTCCATAACCTGCATCCTAGAAAGAAAATACAAAGTAAGCAATATCAACGAAAGGTAGAGGACTTAATTGGTAAGAACATAAAGTTAATATAAGTCCTAAGTATACCTTGAGCCTTTGCTCCGCAGCTGCAAGACTGAAGTAAGCACAACATTGTTCAGGTGACACCATGGCTCGTATCTCTTCTTCTGTTGGCAATCGAAACTCCGGTTTGATTACCCACCAATTCGAATCTACTCCTGTTCTTTTAAAATCAGCACAAAGTTTTAGTCTTTTTCTAATACTGCTTTCAGAATGCATCGGGAATGCTCTCTTAATGTCATCCATCCGAATCCTTCTCGGGACATCGCGACTACTCCAAAATAGCCTATAGATAAACACCTAAAAAAATAAATCAAGACTATCACGTTTACTCTTTGAAAGAAAATTTATACTATCATCATTTTTACTTGTAAAAAGTCTCGAACAAAATTGTTAGCTCTTTTGGAATTAGGACCTGGAACTTCATATAATGGGCATTCTTGTGCAGCAGTGAAAATTGCATCAAATGTTCGTACGAGAAAGTTGTTTCTGTAAATGAGTAGGAAATGTTAATTGAATTTTTCCATTGGTTGAAGAAATTCGTCATGTGATTATCACCTTGTGCGAATGATTAGAAAATCTGTTGCCCGAACATTGTGCGGAAAAATTGCGGAACGATACATATTGTTTTCCACTGTTTGTATAATTTGCCCAGGATGCATAGCACCTAAGAACGGAGATGTATGGGCACTTACAGTTTCTCCGTATTTTCGATCTTCAGGAGCATCGTTCTTTCCGGCCATTCGTTTGTAATAGTTTTTGATTTTGGAGCACATCCCAACCTAGTAATAAAATTAATTGAACACAATTAATCAATTTGTGAAATTTTTATGGCCATTGAGGTATCTTTTTACCTGATTCAAAAGTGGTGGATGCTCTTCGCAGTACTCAAGCAGCACTAGCTCTCCATCCTTTCCTGAGAAATCTTCAGAAATTCTCATGAAGAAAATATCACCTCCCCCAGCAGCAAGACGTTCTGCATCCCTTTGCTGAAAATAAGACAGATTTTGCAAAAGTGAGTAAGACGTTAACGTAAGACGTAGGGTAACGGGAGGTATTACTATTAACAGTAGTTAAAGTTTACTCAAATTCACTAGACCATTTACCTTTGCTTTCTTTTCAATATGTTTTGTAAGCGGTAATAGACCATGAGGTCCAGGACTGGCCGTAGTTCCATTGTTTAGTTTTCGTAAAGCTGGTCGATGAAAGTTCCTCAGTTTCATCAAATTCATATGAGTGGGAATAAAGGGAGCTCTAAGTTCCACGACAGGAGTTGAATGTTGGATAATATTTCCACTTGTACTAATTTTGATTAGGGCTTGCTCAGTATGTTTCGCTTGATAGTACTCATCCAAGGAAAGATTGTATGGATCCTTGCCATCGTCCTTCGGTGAAGGTGGCGGACTGTCTTCTTCAATTACATTGATCACACCGGCTTTCCCTTTAGTAAAAATTGAAATGAAAAAAAGGAAATATAATATTACTAGTTCATACTGATATTTATAAAATTTTGTTTTTACCGAGAAGAATTTTCGATTTTTTTACATGTGGATGAGGTATTTTTACTTTGACCGGAGCAGTAGTATTTTGAGTTGCATTTGGGTCAACGTCATCGGGGATGCACAGAATGATATTCTCATCGTTCGGATCCAATTCCAAAACCTTGGGTTCGGGCAGTACGTCTACATTGTCAACATCCCAGATGATGTCCTTTTCCCAACTGAAATAGGAAAACTGTGAGCCTAACTTTTTATAAAATTTGGTCAATCCGAATCAACCAGTCGCAGTTCTGCTGGGTGCCATAAAATTACTAAAAAATACTGAAATTTCTTATCATATTACAAGATGAACTCATTTCATGGCACTCTAGGGACTTTTATAAACTTACTGTCCGTTCACCAACTCTGTTGTCTCAACAGGGAAGATTGAGTACCAGGTGTCATCGGCTTGTACAGGAGGTTTATCGGTTGTTTTAGAACTAAAATTTTTGAAATAAATCTTATTATAGTATAAGCAACTACGAACTGCAGCTGAAAACTAAAAATTAAAAATTTGATACTTTTGGAATACCTTTTTATTCCCTTAGCAGGCGTGGTAGTTGAAGAAGAGAAAGATGAAGTAGAAGTAGTCATTTTCAATGGCAACGTACCAGGTGTAAGCATGGCACCCGGTGTCTTAGGTACATTTTGTACAAAACGATTCGAAACACTAGGCACCCAACCTCCTGTTTTGTTTTTTGCTAGTTTCTTTGTCTTGGCGTCCTGACTGTCCCAAATTATTTCCTCTTCCCAATCCGACTGTGTAACCATGTTAAAACAGTCATCTGGAAATACGAGTGTGGAATTTATTTTTGTCTTTTTTTCTTCGTCGGAACTTTCCTCTTCGGAATTAGTCTCTTTCTCTGCCTACAATGAAATAAGATAACTTGTATTCAACCATTTTAAAAAATAAACAGCATATGATATGAATCATACTTTTTTTCTGAATCCATATTCAAAATGATCAGGATTATCGGGGACCCCCAACATTTCAAACCAAATGGCTGCTGGGCCATGGCGCCAAAGATTCTTCTTCTCGGTGGTTTTGGATTGGCCATGTTCGTCTTTCTTATAATTTTCAGTACCTTCTTTGGTTGCATCATATGCTCGACAGAATATTTCCTATTACAGTAAACAAATTATTTTATCTTAACAAAACATGTGCATGATGAGATTCAGATATACCTCTTCATCTGGAACACACTGAGATGAGTCAGGAACCTCATCCTCTCCATAGTGCCTCTCCCATTCCACTCTTTGTCGTCGTCTCTCAGCCACAATGTCACCAAGAGTTGGAACCATAAATTGTGCGGATGAAATTTCAGGTAATGTAGAAGTGGAGGAGTCACCAAGACCTGGAAGTGAGGAGTTTGTACCAGCCAAAGCATTTTGTTCCTCCTGTAATTTTTCCTTTCTCCTCCGTCGTCGCATCTTCACATTTTTCCAAATTTGAGGTAGACTATTATATTTACCAGGTCCAAAGAGTCTTGAGAAGCGTAAGACTTTGTCTGCTCTAAAATCTGGAAAGAGAGTAGTAACACTCACTCCGGCATACTTGGACGGTAACATTGATGCCAATGGAGTATCCAATTTCTTCTCAACAAGTGACGAAGATTGTTGGACTTGAACTTTCGGTACTGTAGCATGAAACGGTGGTGGTGGAGGTGGAGGAGGCATTTTCCACATATCTGGATCAACAGCATCGTAATCATCATCATCATCGTCACGTGCTCCAAAAGGTTTGAATTCTTCACCGTTAAAACCAGTTTCTTCCTCTATATACTCAGTAATATCTGAGAAATCAACGGCAGTTGGAGATTTTACATCCTCGTCATAATCGTCAGAAATCTTAGAAACTTTCACTGATGATTTATGACCCCTGGTAGAATTTTCTTTATCCACTTCATCCTCATCATCTTCACTTTCATCTGAATCACCATCCGAACTGTCATAAGAGAACCGTTGTTTCTTCACTTTCCTTTTCCCTGTAATCAACATTTTTGTCCATCACATTATTAAACAAAAACATTTCAACCCCAGTATGAAGAAATAAAAGACAGTAACTCTTCAGTGCCAACATAGACCTAGAACATGAACTTAAAAAACAAAAGGCATATTTTTAAGGTCTGTATATTGCTAAGATACATAAGATTTAACTACACTACGCTAAGCCAAAGCTAAACAAATTTCTGACCGACCAGAATAACATCTCTAAATTGAAGATATGGAATATCTAACTCACTCTTTTCACTAGACTCCTTGTTCTCATCTGTGACATCACTCCCAACATCATCATCACTCAGTACGGTTTGGAATCCAAGCCCAAGATTTTCTAAAGCTTTAATTTGCTTGTCAGAATCTGTTCCAAATATTGAACCGTCTTCAAGCTTTCCAGTCTTCGTGTCCACATTTCCAAAGAGAAAACTTGTAAGACTAACGACAGGACCTTCGTCGTCACTCCCAACGTCACTCATTCCCAAGATTGTAGACTATCCAACGTTGATTTGATTAATAAATTAACTTAACTAAGTACTAGAGTACTCAATTATAAATAATTAATTTTTCAAAATAAAAATAATTAGCTTCCAGTCCAGCTGATTATAAAGTGACGAATGAGTCAGAATTTTAAAAATTCGCAAAATACAACGAAGAGGGAAGGAAATTCAGTTTACTTTTCTATTTCGGCAAAAAAGGCGGGAAACTGAGTTGACTCAACCTATTGTCATTTTTTAAATTTTATTCTATTGTCTTTTTCACCTTTTTTTTTGTTTATTTTCTCATTTATTTAATTCTTTCTGTGTAAAAGTGTGTAAACATTTTAGATGTAGTAATTTTTAAGTTAATTCCTTTGTTGTATACCTTAGTAAGCACCATCATCAGTATGAAAAACTGATTCCAATGGAGAATGGTCAAAAACAATACTATACTATCGATGGACAACTCAGACTGAGCCAATTACTTTACTATTGGTAACCTAACCCCTACCAAAATCTATTAATTACAAAAGAGCTGATTTTGGTAACAGTGATGTCTTCCAGACGAGTCGTATTCCCATCTGTCCCTATGTCTTATTCGTCCTTACATAAGAGCTTCACAGTGAACTCGACTTTTGTCAATGGAAACAGACGATCAGTCACTGGAGGTGGACTACAGGTTAGATTATGTTTATTTGATTTTTGGGTATGATACTAATTAGTATTGAATATTTAGTTTAGTAATTGGTTATATTAATAATATTTTGTTCCCTATATATTCTAATTTAATGTATTGTTTGAATTATCTAGTCCTTTGCTATACTGGACAATTCGTCATTCATTGAACGGGAATTGGTACGGGACTTGTTATTTATATTTCAAGGGATTGATGGGAAATTTATTCGACAAAAGAAGGACAAATCGTATGAGATTTTGGTAAATAAGCAAATGCATAACTTACCTATTATAACACAGTAACACAGGTTATGATTTGACCGTTGACTCATAACATTACTTGAACACTTGAAGCATAAATGAAACTTGTATTTATTAAATTAATTATATTTTTAAACTTTGAAACAGGCAGAAGCGTCAGCACCTATTCGGGAATTGGCATTGAAGCTTTGTGAGCTGGGACATTGTTACAACAAAATTAAATTATTCAAAGAAAAGCCGAGTGCTGGAACGATTATTCAAAGTTTCAAGCATGGGTTGGATCTTGAACTCCATGAGTACTATCGTATTTTAGCAGATATCAAATCACAGGCAAGTTGTTGTCGTTTTTTAAATATTTTTATTATTCTTTCCAACGGTTTTATTTTGGACATGAAGTTGATTATGAGGAAGGTTTTTATTTTATTTGATGGGAATTTTTAGATACAAGAATCTACATTTGATACTCCTTTAGCAGAAGAAAGTAAGTCAAGAGAAGACATAACACTTATAAAACTCGGAATTTGCATAACTGATGTTCGATCAAGGCTGGAAATATTAGCATGTGTAGTAGAAGCTTGTTCACCAGAAATTTCTACTACACCTGTTCATCAAAAATATGGTGGTGAACTATGTTCATCTATTCATTTGTACACTGAACATGGAGATCCTGTTATCAAGTCTCTTGCAGTGAGTTTATTAACGACAGTCACTAAGCCTCTCTACCTTATGCTTGGTCACTGGATTTTGTATGGAGAACTTGAAGATCCATGTAATGAATTTTTCATTGCTTCAGACAAGGATTGTCGGAAAGAGGATCTCTGGCATTCAAAGTATCATATTAGGTATATTTCTCTTTATTTTATTAATGAAAATGATGATCAACATAGTTTCTTAATTTAAATGAATCTTTTTAGAGGAAAGATGTTGCCCTCGTTTATATCTATGAAACAGGCAGAGATTATTCTTGCAACTGGAAAAAACATAAACTTTCTCCGAGACATTTGTAACAACTCCACTGGATATGAGGGTAGGGCTGAAATCAAGAAAACTATTGAGGAAACACCTGGTGAGAAGTTTACTAATTAACTCAATCTTTCTTTTAAATTATATCTTTTTCTTGCGTTTAGTTGAGTGTCTATTTATGGAAAATGATAAACTTTTGAGCAATGCCATCCAGAAAGCTTATAGAACAACTTCTGACATGGTACTCAAAGTTCTCATTCAAGATTCAAGACTAATTGATCACTTGAATGCTCTAAAGAAATATTTACTACTTGGTCAAGGAGATTTTATCCAGTATTTGCTTGAGCTGCTGCAGTAAGTTGAAAGATGAATTATATCTAAACATGAAACTTGTCATAACTGGCATAAATATTTTATTTTTAGAAAAGAGTTGGCTAAACCTGTTCCAAAACTTTATCAGCACAACCTTTCGGCAATTCTCGAATCGGCTATTCGTGCTACAAATGCCCAATTTGAAGACGATGACATTCTAAGGCGTTTGGACACTCGTATTTTGTATGGAAGTGAGAAGGAGACTGGATGGGATGTTTTTTGTCTTGACTATAAAGCCAATGGTCCAATTGGCACGGTGAGAATTAAGAAAGATAGTAAAAAACATTGGAATTGGAATTGACAATTTAGTATGGTTTCATCCAATAGGTTCTAACTGAAGACGTGATTGTTAAGTATAACCAACTTTTCAATACTTTATGGAGAACAAAACGAATTGAAGCTATTCTCTGTGCACTTTGGAAAAATCAAACTACTCTTTTCAAATATCAGAGGTCAATAATGCCAGGTTAGTTTCAATTTTCGGTTTACCCTTACCTAATTTTTAGATTTTGGTTTTAGATTATCGTGATTGGTTCCTCTTTTGAATTAATTATTTAGAAATTGGTCCTGTTCTTCACCAAGTTCAACTTTTAATTCAAGAATTGATCCACTTTGTTCACCAAACACAATATTACATCATGTTTGAAGCCACGGAATGTGCTTGGGATTCGTTAATGGTTAATGTAAGAACGAATTTGTTCATGTGAAACTGCAAGTACTCAAAAGTATTTGGGAATTATTAGGTAAACAAAGCTACGGATTTGGATGAAGTGATCAAGGCACACGAAGAATTTTTATCGACAATAATGAGTCGTTCACTTTTGGACATTGGGAAGCGTGAACTCTTGAATCAACTTCGGGCAATTTTCGGAACAGTTCATAAGTTGAATGATTTCCTCACAGCCTTTGATGAACGAGTAACTGCAGAGGTCATTAGCCGACGAAACTTAAAAAATCAAATTAATGAAACAGTAGCTCAGAAGAATTTCTTCTCAGAATATGTTACACAAGCCAAAGCAGAAGTTGAACAACTTCACACGGTATCTCAAGTACGTTCATAGTTGAGGAATGACTTTTAGTAAAAACAACTTCTTAGTTCTTATGTTACAATAATTATAATTTCTTACAGGATTTGGTGTATCGATTCCTAATTGTTCTCAATGGACAACAAGATTCAGACTCCATAACTCTACAGTGTCTAAGTTTCCGATTAGATTTTAATGAGTACTATGCACAACGAGATGCTAGGCTTAGTTTTCCATTGACCTACCTCTCTCGAAGACTTTCGTTCACTTCTGTCAATAGTCCACTCTACCAATCTATTCATACTTCCATGAATCTCTCCCATTCCGCCGTTGAATCCAATGGACTCCCGGTATCATTCCTAAGACAACAACCAATTCAAGAGAATTGATGAAAAAGTTCTCAAAAAATTGGACTATTGAAATTCAGAACAAAAAAAAATACTCTATAACCATGCTTTCACATGTTGTAATAATTCCCAGTTCATTTAATTATCGCCTCACATAACATTACGCCATTTTATTTCATTTAGTAGAGCTTTTTTAGTCCTTACGGACTTTCATTCAGTAAGTCTCAAATTTTATGTTAAACATTTACTGCCCGCTTGCTGCCATAATTTATATAAAAATCCATGTGTTCTAACATAATTACGGTAAATATAAATTACTACCCATTACAGTAATTGTATTACCATTTGTTGTGACGCGATATGTATCCTGACTAATTTGGATACTATCTGATACCTCTGTTGGTCTTTGTAGGTTTCGGATTATTCTTCTTGGCCAACCTTCGACAGTATAACCAGTAACTGTTATGGATGACATTGTACCATCACTATTGGGTTTATTGATTATGGAATCAACATACGGAGCTGATCTACCAAACTGAGTCGTTCCTCCAGTATTACTTACTCCAGGATTATAATAATTGATTGGATTAGTAACAGCAGGGAAATAACCTGGTTGACTGGATGAATCACGATAACTCACATTGACGGCTGTATTGTAAGTAACAATGACAGATGTATAACCATAAAAAGTTTTGTATAAGAGGGATGAAGATGTTGGATGAACAGTTCGGGTTCCTGGGGCCAAACAAATTCTATAATCTGTAGGAAATAAGACAGTTGTTTCTGCAGGATAGACGGTGGGACCAGTTAAGATGTAGATTGTTGTAGGGGGTGGAAATCGAATATATGTTGGATTTATAAAAGTAATACAAATTCCTGCAGGATAAAGTACACGAGATCCTTCAGGATTAGTGACAGTAGTTCCTGGACTAAAAACAGCAGTGTCACCAGGAGAAAATGGATTTGTACCAGTATATGTCCCACCTTGACCTCTCACACCGTTGTCTCTCATGTAGGTACTACTAATAAAGAGTATTAAAATACTCTGAGTTGTACTTAGAAGACTCATTGTTGAGAATGATTTGAAAGATTAATTGAGAGAATTAGATTATTACACGGTTCCTACTTATTCTGATGATTTTTAGAATCTATTTTCTCAAAATTTTTAGAAATGTTTATAGAAAACATAAATAGCATTTCCGCCTAATTCCACACCTGTGTTGCTCTAATGCAACAAAAGAATACGAACAGGAATAACAAATTCTGAAAATAATGAGATAATTTATTAATTGAAGTTTTAATTTATTATAATGCTCATTTTTTAGGTAATAACTTTCATTTCCAAATTTCTATATTATCATTCTAACCTTTATAAAATTATACTAATTTATTTGGTTCTTATTTTAGAAATCAATGGGTAATTTCACTTCCTGTAAATTCGAAAGTTTTTTTTTTCTGATAAGTGAGTATATGGAATATTTCAAATTTATATTCCATATTCCAAAGTTCCAAATCCAATGAATTCATTACTTTGGGTTTTTAGAGTTCATTTTCTAAAAATATCTTTTCTATGGGGTCTTTCATTATAGATGTGTCAAGAAATTTCAAATTGAGTCAATTTGATTGGCTCAATTTGGATTTTTGGATTTTGTGGATGAATATCTAAAGACAAACGTTGTATTTTAAACTTTTTTTTTTTTATAATACAGGCAAAGTTAATCTTATTTAGATTATAAAGTTTTATGTTTCTTTGTAAATTTTAGAAGAAAAAATTTCTTTTAACTTTTTAAAACTGTGTTGTGTGTAATGCATTTGGCGTTGATTTTGATATGACCGTGGCTGAACGGTTCGATGATATCCGGCATCCGATGCGTNTAACATGTGTAATGCATTTGGCGTTGATTTTGATATGACCGTGGCTGAACGGTTCGATGATATCCGGCATCCGATGCGTCTCATATCTACATTCCATTTATTCTCAATACACTCCAAATAAGCATTGTTTGGTTAGCTTTTTCCTTGGGATTGAATTTAAAAATAGAGCCAAATTTAATGAGTTGTTTCTATAAAAAAAACCCGAGTTCATTTTACAATTTTTAATTATTTTATAATGTTTTGTTTGTCTTCAGAACAATATGATTATGTTTAATTGAACAAATTTTATAAATTTTGAGTTTTTAATTGAGTTGACAAGGTTCGTCTTCATAAGTTAGNACCGAGTTCATTTTACAATTTTGAATTATTTTATAAATGTTTTGTTTGTCTTCAGAACAATATGATTTATGTTTAATTGAACAAATTTTATAAATTTTGAGTTTTTAATTGAGTTGACAAGGTTCGTCTTCATAAGTTAGTGACTGCTGCTAACGCTCAAGTTCCGATAAAACGACGGAAGTTACAAGGATCACGGAAGGTTTGTAATTCTGTAAATGAGTCAAGATAACCGATTCCAGGCACTATGTTAGTAACGATCACGATCAAAAGACTCCGGCACTTGAAAACACTGAAAACTTTGTTTTGTTAATTATTCACTATTGTTAACATATTTGAATTTGATTAGAGTTTTTAGTTGTAAAAGTTTTTGTGAGCGTTTTTTGTGCAGGGGTTTGTATTTGGTAAGGAATCGGTTATTTGGATTCTGTTGGTGTTTTGTTAAATTCATGTAATATTGTTATTTTTAAAGAAATAATCAGGTAAGTACTTCTAATATAAATTTCTTTTATTAGTTTTTTTTTTGCAAACGGGAAATTGTCAAATATGCCTGGAAGACGAACCCGTAAATCAGTAGATTTCCGAGAGATAAGTGACAGTGAAGGGGAACATGATGTCGCAGGTAAAATTGAAGATAGTGCTATGGAAGTTTCAGCAGATGAAGAACCTCCTGCTGCGGCTAGTGATAGTAAAGAAAAAGATGAAGAAGGTGAAGAACAAGAGGAGGAGTTTTATGTCGAAGCAATTCTAAACAAGAAAGTCATGAATGGGAAAGTAAAATACTTACTCAAATGGAAGGGATTTGATGAGTAAGTTTAATAAATAAATCCTCTTTCTTGGTATGGTAATTGGTTTGGTTTGGGAATAAAAAAAATTTTAATTCCTATTAGTTCGTATAACACATGGGAGCCAATTGAGAATCTCGATTGTGCTGAAATTTTGGAAGAATTTGAACTAAATTGGAAAGATAAGAAAACAGGAAAGAAAGGAAGACCTACAAGATCAAGTATTAGTGTGTCAAATTCTTCAGCAACTGTTGGTAATGATGAGCAGAATAGTAACACTGCAGCAGGTGAATCTGATGAACTAGATCATTTTGATGATGATGGAAAGCCTGGACTTGTCAAAATCAAGCCAAAGTCTCGAATTCTGGATTTAAGAGTAAGTTTAAATACTTTTATTTCTTTAACTGTATACTGTGTCAAAAAATGAAACTGAAATTTGGTAATGTTTTTTAAGCCAAGAGATGGTGAAGTTGAAGGAAAATTGTATGGTCTGGAACGAGGACTAGAGCCACGTTATATTGTTGCAACCATAGTAAATAGTAAAGGAAAGAAATTTTTTCTTGTTGTCTGGAGTGACTCAGAAGAGGGTGACATGGTCCCAATAGAAGACTTCAGTGCAAAATTTCCAAAATTTGCTATTTCCTATTTTGAGAGTCATCGGATCTGGGAACCAAGTATTGATCACTACAAAGATGAAGTTGAGTCTGAACCTGCTTCTGACTCCATTCCAGCCTAAATGTCAAGCATGAATCTTTTCTTTTTTTTAATTTAATTAATTAGCTTATTGAGCCAACCAGTTCCGATTCCAAGTTGTTGAGTTGATTATTGGAAGACTTAACTTTAGTTCAACTTACGAAGAATAATTATGGTAAGTTACTAATGAAACTAATTACCGTATTTATTCGATTAAAAGCCGCGGCTTTTATTTAAATTTGAACATTTGCGCTGCGGCTACTAATNCGTATTTATTCGATTAAAAGCCGCGGCTTTTATTTAAATTTGAACATTTGCGCTGCGGCTACTAATCGAGGTGCAGCTACTATTCGAGGGCGGCCTTTAATTTTAGAATCAAGGTTGATACTATTTCATTCATACGCTACTTACGTTTAACTGAGCACTGAATATGTTCCAAATCTTATTAGTAGTTAACTAAATAATTTAATTTTCCTCAGTATCGGTAGA
>NIPM01000004.1:104141-219628 GCA_002738285.1 Holacanthella duospinosa | reverse complement strand
TCCAAGAAGACGTTTCCGATTTTTCATTAAAGCCTTTTTCCTCTGAATAGAAGCACAACATCCTGGAACATAATGTTATTAACGGATGGTTTCCGACATTAATTTATTTTCATATTGCAAATTTTAGTTAGATTCATAATTAAGCACATGGCATTGAGATTTGTTAACTTACTCAATCTTTCTTCCTGTCGTTTCCATTCACGGACTCGCTTCTCATCAATATTGAATTTTCGTGCAGTCGCTCTTCCACTTGTGGTTTTTCAATAATTTACAACTTGAATTTTGAATTCTAATTTAAACTGTCGTCTTTTCTTTGACTCTTCCATGTCACATTCATATAAGAATTTTTGAGATTGTAAATTGAAAATTTATTTGAAACTTGGGGCTACAATTAATTTACCCCAATTAAAAACCGCGGCTTCTATTCGAGGGCGGCTTTTATTACAAACTCGGAGAAAGTTCTGCGGCTACTAAACGAGGTGCGGCCTCAATTGGAGAGCGGCCTCTATTCGAATAAATACGGTATACAAATATTATTTGTATTGCAGTTATGAATTTCAAAAAGAAATGTTAAGCCGTCAATTTGAAAATTTTACAATTTGTATCAAGGAATATTTAGAAATGAAATGACTTGGATGTAGCAGTAGTAGAGGATTTTGTACTTCCTTCTATTGGATGTTTTGTCTTCCAATTTCTAAATTGATTGAATTCCTCATAGGTTTTAGTAATTTTTTGAGTCTGGAATCTTGTCAATTTGAGACCCTGTCGATTTTCTCCTGTAATTTTTCCAATGAATCCTGCATTTCTTATCAATGCATCAATTGTCTCAACCTTTGTCCATCCTGAAGAATAAAGTGTTTTTATTGGTAATTTAAAAATTTCTAGGGTATTAAATTTACCAGTTTCTATAGGAAATTCAGGAAGGAAGGTTGCACTTCGTTTATCAGTAGAGTCTCGCCCTTCAAGAATTAGTTGAAGACCATGAATACCAACTGTCCAGTCCAAAAAATGAAATCCTTGTTCAAAATCACATAAGATTGCCACAGTCACTTGGAGATCAGGTATATCTTCATACTTAATTGGTCTAAATCGACTATCATGGAGGGCACTGAAACATTATGTATTATAGAAATTATAATCATCTTAACTTAATTTTTTTTTTTTTTTTTTTTTTTTTGTAGAATCCACTACTGTTACCTGGAAACTGAAAACTCTTGAAGTGCAGAAAGGAGTGGGACAGGTTCGTATGTTCCAGCACTACCTTTCACAGCGTCGTCATGACCCAACTTTGACCAAGATACGAAAACGGGTCTAATAGTTAGTAACACAGGTTAACAAGATCCATCACTCAAAATAACATATAATTACATTTCCTTGATTTATTAATTTTTTTATATAGAATTCTGATACTTACTGTTGAACATTTGGAATTTCAACACCCATGGTTGGAATAGTTTTTCTCAAGTTTGAAATCAAGAAATCAAAGCAGTGGTAGGCCATTTCAGGACTTACGAGTACTTCCTTTGGTTTTGGTACAAAAATTTTCCAGAGTTCAGTATCATTGATGTCCGCCAGTGGTAAGCGATTTAGTTTTCCTTTCTCAGACATTTTGAGTCTTAAATTATGTCATGGATATGATATAAGTCTTAATGATTTGACAACCTTTTCAGCGATACTTTTCCAATAATGGTTGTAATTGACAAGATTAGAAATATTTATTCAAAATTCATTATACGCATCTTGTTAGTTGCCAAGGAGACTCTAGAAATCATTTGGATAGTCATTGAACTAGACTGAAAGAGTCATGGGCATGGGCATGGGAAGGTCCAAGGTTACTATGAGAAATTTTGAACATCTTTCATGTGTTTTTTTTTTTTTTTTGTAAATTTCTAATAGCAACCTTGGGAAGGTCACTATGGACGTGGATCATATTAAAAAGATTATTTTCTCACTCTATTACAAGGTTAACTGATTTCTCGTGTGATTATGAATAATAATAATTGTAGTTCAAGAATAATTATTAAATAATTAAGAATTAAAAAATATATATATAATTTCATAATTAAGTAAATGCCTATTCTATTGGTATGTATGGCTTAATATCTGCAAGTCCTACGGATTCCCAAAATTTGTACCTCTCTAGTCGTGGCTCAGGAATCATTTTTACTTCATTATTAATTAAAAGTAGACTAATATTTTTAGGGTTTGTCACAGGTTTCCAAACTTGTGTCGCTGTCCCATTTTCATCTATGTAGAGCGGTAGACTAGAAAATGAGGATTATAAATTAATAATTTGAGGTTTCATTTAATAAAATAAGGGAACATTATTGTAATGTAATCCTTTACTTACCCTGTTGATACAAAAGTTGCAAGGAAATTGGTTAAGAGTTTGATAATTTTAAATTCAGGATCTGTTGTTTTGTAGCCAGTATAGTATATACTCATATTGAACAATATCGGAAGGTCATCCTGATCATAATATCCGGTAATATATTAATATATTAATACATAATAGTTATAAAAAAAAACAGTTAGAAACTTTTGAAGAGTTTACCGTATGTGAAACTCCTGTAATAAATTTAATAATATTTCATAGTAACTGGGAATTTATTTTTAATTTTAGTAAAAACGAACCATATTTATGAGGATCCAAACCAAATTTCGAAGTTAAACTCTCCTTAGATGTATATGCATAGAGCCATGAATACGTAGGAGCCACTTGAGAATGTAATTGAAGAGATTTATGAACACCATAACCAAATATACGATCCGTACAGATCTAAATCAAATAGAAATTATTACATAGTTAGAGAAACTTCTCATTGTATAAGAGTTAAATTTTAATTAAATTATATATTAAATCAAATTCTTCAAGAATCAAGGCTTACTTCAGCATAAATATTCCCATCCGTGGGAAACGTTTGGTTCCTTACGTAAAAATCTTGAATTTTTTCCGTAATTTCGTCTACATCCTTTGCAACAAATTGGTAGTCGAGGTAAATAGGTGCTAAAATTCTCCACAAGGGGCGTGTTATTTCATTTGAATCTGCCAATCCAATAAGGCCCAATACTGTTGAAAGTTATGATTAATATTGTTTTATTAAATTAATTAATGAAATAAAATTATTATTATTTTTAGAACTTACGGGAGAAAACAGCTTGAGATTCATTCATATTCATGCTACAAATCCAAGGAACTTTAGCTACTTCATTTCGAGCATAAATATCATCAGGATGTTCAGTGAGAAAACCTCCTGGAATATTAGGTTCGATGACAGCTCCAAGTGGTACGGTTGGGAGCGGTGGAAAATCCTAAATTATGATATTAAAGTTAAGTTTTCTAATAATTTATTTATATTCTTTAATATTTCACTTACATACATACCAAGGAAGTAGAAAGCAAGTTGACGTGAACTTTTACGTTTAAGACAACGGATAAAGGCTTCACTTGGTCGTTGTGGACATCGAGACATCCTTGCCAATTTACCATTACGATGAAGTAGACTATCCTTATTCATAATTGTCCAGGAGCTATAGGCATTACCACTCAATGAAACTGCTCTAGCAAAAAGACCACGACTTAGAGGTGACAACATATGAAGGTGAATACTGGCAGCTCCTGATGATTGACCTTTGTAAAGATTAAATTTTTATTACATAATATATAGGATATTATAAAAAAATTTCTTTAACATTGACGAGTTAAATTTACCTGAAATAGTGACTTGATTTGGATTACCTCCAAATCTTTTAATATTTTTTTTTACCCATTTCAGTGCAAGTGTTTGATCCTTTAGTCCTAGATTTCCAGGAAGGACTTCGTCGGCTGTACTCAAGAACCCTAGGGTACGAGAATAAAATAGAAAATTAAAATACTAGTAAGTAAGTAATTGAAATAAAAAATTTTACAAATAATTATTTTTAATTACCAAAAATTCCAAGTCTATAATTAATTGTCACTAGGATCATGTCATGTTCAAGGAGGTAAGCAGGTCCATATTCTGACCCTGCTCCAAAGTACCAACTTCCACCATGGATAAATACTAAAACCGGAATTTTTGGATTCTTCAGACGATTTGGTAGCTTCATTAACAAAAAAAAACAGGTAAAGAGTTATAAAACAAGATATAAAAATAACTTATGAGACTTTATGGTTTATATAATTCATTCCAGTAAGGCGAATAATTAAAATATTCTAAAAACTTTTGGAATGAGTTTTTTACAGATTGATCCAAGGTTGCTAGGAGAAAAGCAATCTTGATTGATCAATTGATCTCTCTTTTGACTCGACTACTAAAAAAGGTAAACCAATGGTTAAAAAAAAAAGGTAAAAAAAATTTCTAATGAAAAATAAGTAATTTTGAAACCTTTGCAGGAGTGTAGACATTGAGAAATAAACAGTCCTCAGATCCTGTCAAGTGAAAGACTTGAGCAATATGAAGTTGCATACACTTCTCACCAACCTTCTTTGCACTTCGGATTCCAGTCCAATTAGTTTTTGGTTTAGGTGGCTGAAGTAAGACAAAAATTATTATTGGATAATCTCATCAACTACTGTCCCCTCCACCAATTTGTCAACCCGATTTCGGCGATAACCTTCTAACTTGTTTACACGCTTTTAGCCCATTTAACCCAGACACAAAATTTCTAACACATTCTAGTTAGAAGGATACTACATTTTGACAATAATTACCATACTTAAGCTGAAAAGTCGAATTAGCGTCTCTATAGGTTAAATCGGTTAAAAACAACTAATCAACTTAGACGGTTATCGGCCGAAGTCGGGCTGATGGATTGGTGGAGGCACAGGTGAAACGTGGAAAAAATTTCGATACCGATCCACGATCCGAGCCAAAGGGCAACAAAAAATCGATACCGATCTACGATCCGAGCCAAAGGGCAACAAAAAATCGATACTGATCCACGATCCGAGCCAAAGGGCGAAAAAAAAAAATCGATACCGATCCACGATCCGCGCCAAGGATTGAAAAGTAGAGGTTTTGCGGATATCTGGCGCCTAAAACTCTGCCGGATAGACTATCCGCCGAATACCGGATACTTATAGGTATCCGCGCGGATTATTTTCTATACAATTTTTTCACAAATCCAAAATAAATGAACCAATAATTTTATTAGGTTTATTATATTGTTAGGTATTAAATGTATTAGAGACTTTAAAAATTGACTCCTGCACGTTCGCGTGAAATGAGTCAAAACGTATCNAAGGATTGAAAAGTAGAGGTTTTGCGGATATCTGGCGCCTAAAACTCTGCCGGATAGACTATCCGCCGAATACCGAATACTTATAGGTATCCGCGTGGATTATTTTCTATACAATTTTTTCAGAAATCCAAAATAAATGAACCAATAATTTTATTAGGTTTATTATATTAGTATATATTAAATGTATTAGAGACTTTAAAAATTGACTCCTGCACGTTCGCGTGAAATGAGTCAAAACGTATCTTTTTTTTAATAAAAATTATGTGCAATACGAGCTTAATCAAGCAAGCATGCCGGATATCCGATATTCGGCAATCAAAACCCCGGATATCCGACATCCGGCAAACTTGCCGGATATACTTTCTGCGATACCCCTATCGAAAAGTCTTTTGATACTGAGCCAAGGATCGAAATGTCTTTCGATACCGATCCACGATCCGAGCCAAGGATCAAACAGTCTTTCGATACCGATGCACGATCCGAGCCAAGGATCGAAAAGTCTTTCGATACCGATCCGCGATCCGAACCAAGGATTGAAAAGTCTTTCGATACCGATCCACGATCCGAGCCAAGGATTGAAAAGTCTTTCGATACCGATCCACGATCCGAGCCAAGGATCGAAAAGTCTTTCGATACCGATCCGAATGAAGGATCGAAAAGTCTTTCGATACCGATCCGAATCAAGGATCGAAGTCTTTCGATACCGATCCGCGATCCGATCCACGTTCATACGAGCCGTGGCTCGATTTTTGGATCGAGTTTCACCTGTCGANTGCACGATCCGAGCCAAGGATCGAAAAGTCTTTCGATACCGATCCGCGATCCGAACCAAGGATTGAAAAGTTTTTCGATACCGATCCACGATCCGAATCAAGGATGGAAGTCTTTCGATACCGATCCGCGATCCGATCCACGTTCATACGAGCCGTGCCTCGATTCTTGGATCGAGTTTCACCTGTCGCTGGAGGGGACAGTATTCAAGTCTTAAAGTCCAATCCAAGGTTGGTATAAGGGATTAATCTAAAATGGTTATGTGATAGCCATTTTAGATTAATTCCTCATATTAACTTTGGTCCAATCAATCAATTATATAACATACAATGAAAAAAAAGGTTAATTCTCACCATGAATCTGTTTTGTCTCCCTGTATCTTCACCATAAGGTATCCCTTCAAATGCCGAAATAGATCTACCTCTTATTGTCTTCATTATGTACCCTTCCACAGCTCCTGTATCTGTGAGAACAATCGGATTCATCCACATATCTCTCGCATCATCAATTTCATTTAGATCAAAGTTTCGTCCAATACGATCGGATATCAAAGGTGATACTTCTAGTTGTCTCTGANTATCTGTGAGAACAATCGGATTCATCCACATATCTCTCGCATCATCAATTTCATTTAGATCAAAGTTTCGTCCAATACGATCGGATATCAAAGGTGAGTCTTCTAGTTGTCTCCCCAATGGATCACTTGGGAAATCATATTCACAACGAAGAAACGCACAGAAGACGGTGGTGAGTATTTGAGGAATTTGCATATTGTTATAAAAACTTAATCCAGACTTACAACTTCACTTTTTTTGCTTCTACTTCACCTCCTATTTGGAATCTAAGTTTTGAGTAAGCAATGACTTTACTAATAAAATAACTATGTTAATACTTAGAACAGCTTATATAACTTTAGAAAAAAAAAAGCTAAATTTTAATTAACACTGGTCATTAATCCAGAATTCTCAGGATAAATTTACTCTTATTGAAGATGGAGACGATTAGCGAGATCAAGTTTTTTTTTTTTTTTTTTTTTTGCTGATANGCTTATATAACTTTAGAAAAAAAAAAGCTAAATTTTAATTAACACTGGTCATTAATCCAGAATTCTCAGGATAAACTTACTCTTGAACTTGAACTTACTCTCAGGATAAACTTGAAGATGGAGCGATTAGCGAGATCAAGTTTTTTTATTTTTTTTTTGCTGATCCCATTGACTTATGATTTCCTCTTTTTTATTTAAAGTCTTAAGATTTTCACTTGACTAGAGCTTCCTCTCAAATNCCCATTGACTTATGATTTCCTCTTTTTTATTTAAAGTCTTAAGATTTTCACTTGACTAGAGCTTCCTCTCAAATCCTTAGAGACACTAGTCAAGTAAAGTCAGTTTCAGTTACCTAAGTACTTTAACGAGTTTTTGAGAAACTGGAAATTATCAAATTTAATTATAAATAAGATTCTTTTAAAGGTTATTAACATCTCAGAATTTGATTTTTAATTATTTTTGTTACCATTGATCGAAAGTTGTTGATCTTGAAAGAATCACCTTGTTCTTGATATATTATTTAATTGACTACTCAGTTCCCATAATTAAAGGAAAGAAGCATAAGATCAAGCTTTTTTACCCAATATTTTCAATAATTGAAATTGAAATGTATTTAGTAATTCCTTATTATGTATGCAAATTGATACCAACAGTATGTTCTAATTACTAATCAGAAATTATTATAAAATATGAAATATGATTCTTACTTTTGACTTTCCATGACTCCTGTGTTTACNATTACTAATCAGAAATTATTATAAAATATGAAATATGATTCTTACTTTTGACTTTCCATGACTCCTGTGTTTACCTCAAAAGTTTCTGGAAGCCTTTTTTTTTTTTTAGTTTGAACTTCAACTTCTTTTCACGTAATTAAATTTACACCTGAAAGGTAGAAGAAAAAAAATTATTGATTTAATGAGTTAAGTGTGTTGATGTTGATGTTAACAATTATAAAATAAAAACAAGTCTTTGTTGTCGTTTTTTTTACATTGAAAACATTATTGTATAAAAACATTGACTTTATTTTTTATAAATTTTTTTTTTTTTAATAAAAAACAAAGACTTGTTTTTTGTACTGCAAGTCTTTGTTTTGTTTTTTTACAATGCAAGTCCTTGTTTTTTATAATGCAAGTCTTTGTTTTTTTAATATTTTATGAATAAATATTGAATAAATTGAGACTTAAGTAACTTACGAAAGTGCAAGATGGATGTTATTCATGTTCTTCAATTCATAATTTGACAACTCCTTTTTAATCATCTTCATCGTCATATCCCATTTGGTAGGCTGGAGCTTCAAATTTCCAACAACGAATATGTCCATCCGTACAACCAGTGAAGAGTGTATTATTATCAACACTCCAAGCAAGAGAAATTGCTTCTGGTTTAAATTTTGTATCAGTTGTACCTGAAATGGTCTGTACGTCGATAGCTTTCTCCAAACTGATATCCTAAAATAATCAAAATGAGAATTTTAAACCCAATTATACTTCATTAGATTAAGTTTTTATAATCAAGTATTTATTAATTACATAAACGTAAAGATGATCCCCGGCTGCTGCACAGAGTCGATATTGATGTGGGAAAAAATGTAAAGCTCGTACATCAGAGACCAAATTTTCAGCATCCCAAATTTTACTCATCAGAGTAAGATTCCACATGGTAAAGGACTTATCCTGATAAACAAATTAGTTGATATTATTTATTTAAAACAGAATGAAACTAATAAATAGTAGAAATTTAACCTTTGAACCAGTGGCACAGAGAGTGGCATCAGGTGAAACTGCCATACAGACAACAGAATCTTTCTGTGTATCAAACGTATGCTCAACGTCGAGAGTTGTTGTACTCCAGACCTAATTAATTAAAATTAAAATTAAAATCTTATCAACTTAGACAATATTTTGAGATTATTCAATTCAAAGTTATGAATTTAAACCATACCTTGACAGTTTTATCCCAACTGGTTGATATAACTTTTGGTGCAACATGTGTAGGAGGTGTGATATTAACAGCTGAAACCCAATCAGTGTGAGCAGTCATTGTATATTTACAATCTGCGAGAGTATTCCAGATCTTAACTGTTTTATCACGACTACCCGATACAATTTGACGGTTATCAGTTGAAAGTCCAACACTTAATACATCCTAAAAAAAAAAAAAAAAAAAAAAATTAATTAATCATTTATATAAATCTGTTCTGATATCTATTTAAATACTCTAATAAGTCTAAAGATTTACTTTTGTATGTCCTACGAAACGTTTTGATGTTTTTCCAGTGTTTAAATCCCAAAGACGAAGAGTACGATCCCAAGAACCAGTGAGACAATGAAGTGAGTCAGGAGTAGTTGCAATGTCACTGATGAAATGAGAGTGACCTAGGAGACGTTTGAACGGAATTCCTGTAAGTCCTAAATCTGGACTATGATGGATTTTCCAAATAAGAATACTTTTATCTAAAAGTTTNAACGGAATTCCTGTAAGTCCTAAATCTGGACTATGATGGATTTTCCAAATAAGAATACTTTTATCTAAAAGTTTAAAAAAAAAACAGTTATTATTATAAAAGTCCTTGTCATAAGAAATAAGATTTAAATTTAAAGGTCAATGACCTTACCTCTAGATGTAGAGATGATTCGATCAGGACAAGCTTGAAGTACTTCAACTCCTGTAACCCAGTCAGTGNTCTTACCTCTAGATGTAGAGATGATTCGATCAGGACAAGCTTGAAGTACTTCAACTCCTGTAACCCAGTCAGTGTGACCTCCACGAAGACAACCTATGGGCATAAGTTTCTTCTTCTTGCTTCCAACAATGGTCAATGTCGTTGTAGTCATTTTGTTTTTCTCAATAGAAAAAGATTACGAATTCGTTTAGAGTTTCAAAAAACTTTAAAATTCAATTACGATCAACGAACACAAGAAATTATTCAAAATGTGACCAACAACGAATACAAGAAATTCAAAATCCGATCAAAGAATACAAGAAATTGTTAAATAATAAAAAAAAAGAAACTTTTAGTTAACTGTCTAACGTTTCTTTAAAACAAATAAAAATTTCTAAAAACAAAATATGTTACTAAGGAAATGAAATTACGCTGCAGTGAAGTGTAATCAGTAGAACGGACGGATTGCAACTGATTAAATTTAAGTTCAGTTGTTCAATTTACATGTGATGGAAAAAAAAANTCAGTAGAACGGACGGATTGCAACTGATTAAATTTAAGTTCAGTTGTTCAATTTACATGTGATGGAAAAAAAAAAAGTTTTGACAAAAGTCAATGACCTTTGTCAAAACCATGTCAATGACCTTTGTTAGCCAAAACAAAAAAAAAAAAAATTTTTTTTCATTTTGCTTCTTGTAACTTTTTTGAGCGGGAATTTATAAGTATAAGATAACTATTATTTATTCAGCATATTTAGCTTACATGTNTCAGTAGAACGGACGGATTGCAACTGATTAAATTTAAGTTCAGTTGTTCAATTTACATGTGATGGAAAAAAAAAGTTTTGACAAAAGTCAATGACCTTTGTCAAAACCATGTCAATGATCTTTGTTAGCCAAAACAAAAAAAAAAAAAAAAATTTTTCATTTTGCTTTTTGTAACTTTTTTGAGCGGGAATTTATAAGTATAAGATAACTATTATTTATTCAGCATATTTAGCTTACATGTCAATATTGACAATAATTGTTTTGGTTACGTTTGCTTGAGTGATCTGGATAATTTTGGTTCAAAATTACTTGAGATCACTTTGCACTTTTATTAATAAAAAGTTTGTTTTGTTTTTTTTTGGCGATGATCTTACGATTAATGGATTTTGAATCTATCGATGAAATTCACTTGTTTATACTTCAGAGTCATATGGGAAAGACTTAGTATTTCCTCCTTCTACTGACTCTGAAAGTGGACATTTTGTATTGGAAATCCAAACTTCATGAACACTTGATGGTATTTGAGAAATTTGATTATTAGAAGCATCAATAGATTGATTACCATGTATAGTCGTTGATTCTAAGTTGTTCATATTGATCACAGTAGTTTGACTATTGTTAATCACTGGTTCTTCTGGTAAATGATGCTTCCGAGGTTTTTGTCGATATCTTGAACGTTTGGATTTTACACTTGATCTCAAACACTGTCGTGTAAGTCCAGAAGTTTGTAATTCTTCTAAACTCATCTCTGCTTCATCTGCCCATTCTTCTTCTGAATTGAGACTCAAATGTTCCATTACATTTGCAAATTGTTTGAGTGCACTAATAAAATTACCCGAGTTTGGATGAACTTCGATTGAAGGTATTATGTTGATTGGTAGAAAATTTTTACTCTCTTCTTCTTCTTTTCCAATCACTGACAAATAATCACTACTTTCCAAACTTTTACTAGTATTATTTCTCACTTGAATATCCAGATTGGTTGTATCTGTTCCATTTGAAATAATAATAACTGTTGTTGGTTCACTACTTTGTGGAACTGGTTTATCTGTGTCTTCTACACTAATTCGAATTCCAGGTGAAGTCAAATAGTCAATTTTACTTGTGAGACGACTTGATTTTGAGTCTGGAGGTAATGAAAATTTTCTAATGGGAGCATTTAGGTGATTTTTTCTAGATTTAGATCTCGGGAGTGAGAATGCACCATAACTGGTAGTAATTGAGAGTGCGGATTCGGATATACGACGTTTAGAATCAGGGGATTGAGTCTTTTCTAATGAGATTTGAGATGAACCACCACTATCTGATCCATGAGTTGCTTCATCACTTCTATAGTCAAGATTTGATGTTGAGGCTGTTGTAAAGTATTGATGAGGATCTTTACCAATTTGACGAAGATCAGAATTTAAAATATGGGGCATGGACTTTGCCATTGTAGAATCCAACCGTGTTAAGGGTGATCCAATTTGAGATTTTCGGACTGTTCCAGGGCTAGCAACAGAATTTAGTTTTATTGTCACAGGAGGTCGTACACTTCGATTTCTTCGGAGAGTACCACGTTCCGATGCTTCCATTTTATTCTTCTTTGCAGCCAATATTGTATAAAAATTATGGAAGGAACTATTTTGAGAAATTGCAGCAATCCATCGATCTCTGTCTTCTTTTGTTTTTGTTGCCAGATGATATCGAACATGTTTCCCTATAAAAACAAAATTATTATTTAATTTATATAACTGAATACTTACAGGATATTACATTAAACCTTACCAGCTGTGAGCTTCCCATCTGATGCCTTACAAGACTTGATATACTCTGTAACTTTTGGGTCACTGGACTTTTTGTATAGAGTAAAACAAAATTCTTTCCCAATCTCAACTGATCGTCTCACTTCTATATTCTCTAATGGAATGATTCCACGCGGATGTTTGTCAGTAGTAAGGAGAAAATAGTAGAGACAATTATTACTGAGAATAAACCAACGCTGCTTCCAAGTCTTGTAACGTCCACCTTGTTTCCACAGACGGCCTGAGGAATTATAATACAAAACCATAAGAAACCGACCAATCAAGGATTAATTGAATATCATTCAGGTTCCATTACCTTCGATAGCAGGATTGAAGAAAGTGAGCATGAGGTCATCCCCATCTTCTGGTGGGATTTGAAACGGCTCAGTCCGAATGGAATTGTACAGTGATGTAATGAACTTCCGGTCGAGTGGTTGTCCGTCGTCAATGTCTCGATTCATTTGTATAAACTGTTCGAGTGATGGTTTTTCCTTGTTATGAAAGATATAAATATATTATTAGTAAATGGTTTTTTGCACACTGATAAATAAATAAAAATCATCCCCAAAATGGTGGACCCGTGCCGAAACCCGCATCTGTTCACACTCCTGGCGCATCGTCCGTATGGTACTGTGGGAGGGGTCATTGGGTCATGCTCTTATGTTTATAAGTTACATATATAACCTGTCACGCTTGAATTTTCTTTTTCAATTTTTCATGTTAATTGAAAAAGTAATTGTCTATATGTTTCCAAATCTGAGTTTAGTTCATGTGGTTTGTTTGCCGTAGTTGCGGTTTTGCATAAACAGTAATAAATTTATTTTTAGTCAAATCTTACCTTCACATTTGGATTATGGAGGGAGGTATTGAGCATGATAATAGCAAAAGAGAGGAGGTAGCAAGTATCCGAATTCGTAAAGAGTGTTGGGTTACATTGAGTATATTTTTTAGCAAAACATTCCATCATTCTGTCAATTTTTTGTGCTTCCCCAGGAAGACGGAAACTCCAAAGAAACTGACGAAGAGCTTCTACTAAAAGTACATCAGTGAAGTCATGAAGGTCTACAAAAGCGTCGAGAATGTCAAGATTGAATTCATGATGCTCTCCAAGATAGTTCCCAATCATGGATTTGCTAAGTTGCTCTCCATGCTTCAGAAACTAGTGAGTAAATATGGATTTAAAAAAAATATTGAATTTAATTAACTTTATTACAAAAATATATTTAAAGTATTTACTTGAGCAATGCTTTCTGGTGTCTTCTCTAGTAATCCATTCAAAACTAAAAAGTCAATGCCTTTTTTAGGATCCATATTGAATTTCTTTGCAGCTTGAAGCATTAGTTTCATCCTTTTCATGCTAGCATCTTCATACTCTTGTTGGCTATTGATTGACTCACTTTCCTCTTCTCTTGTTTCGAGTTCATGAGTCACTGCTGAACTTTGACACTGTGAGTTGATACTGACATAGCTCTCATTTTCACTCACACTTGGATTCGTACAAGCACTTGAAAGGCTAGTTGTTGAACTACTTTCCACACCTGGTTCACTGTTGCACTTCTCAAGGAATTGATCATTCACATTAAGACTTTTTTGTCGAAGACGATCTACCTCTGTCTCCATATTAGGAGCACTGTGACTGCTTTTAATGCTAACGCTTCGATGTGTTGCGTATGATCTTGGACATGTAGCAACGCAACTGCTGCCGGCATACTCCTCGGATATCACTTCTTCGTGATGATCAACTGGTGATTGATCATTTTGTCGCTGGTGCTAAACAAAAAAAAATGTTTTTTTCAAAATTAGATTTACTGATTTTCGATAATAAGGTTACATTAAAATTAAACAAAGATTTTTACAATTATTGTTGTTCAAAATTAGATATATCTAGTAAAAGGTAATAAGCACTGCTAAAACAACTAACTGGAATAGTGGATGATTTATAAATGTATCAACATTAATTTTAAGCCACAAGTTCTTCAGCTCAATTATTAGTTTGACTTTGACATTGATGTGAAGATTATGATTAAATAAACCAAAATGACCACAAACAGAACCAACTTTGTAATTGATGTTATGTAACTAGATCTTTCTTTTTTATTTTTTCTAAAAACAATGCAAACAAAGTCAGTCTTCTCTATTGCGTGATTTATGAATGACTAATTAGAGATTGGATTCCACTAATTCTATTCCACCCTTTACTCTATGGTTAATCTCCACAAAGCCAACTAATCATTTATGTTCCCATTTATTTCTATTTCTATTATGAGATAATGCTTCTCTCTTGCCCCCCCCCCCCCCNTTCATCCTTGGATAAAACCGAAGCGTTTAGATTTCTACAATCATATTATCATTACTGATACTTACATTTGATGAAGCAAAAGCTTTCCTTCTAACGGACTTTGATCTGGAGATTCCAGAAACCAATGTGAACTTCGACACGAATCCTCGAAAAGATGGGAACGTCGAACTTTTCTGATTGGTTGGTTCTGGCCCATGTCTGGAATCTTGAGATACTGCTGAAAGAGACGTAGAAGAAAGACTAGAGGTACTTCCTGTGGCAGTTCCAACAGAGCTATGGCTTGGAGCGTGACCTTGAAAAAACTTGAATTTAGATCTTGGATTTTTCTCATAATCGTAAATTTCGGTTGGAGATAATAATGACTGTGGGCTACAGAGCACTTCATGAGCAGTTCCCAACTCAATTTTATGTAGATTTGGTGTGGATTTAAATGCAGTAGTCTCATCTGATTGTTCTCTTGATAGGCCAAATTCATGTTGGCTCATGGAAGCCTTTCGACGACCTTTTCTTCCAAGAGTTCCAAACAATGACATCCTGAATTCTCATTGGATAAAACTCTGGACGTTGTGAACGTGAACGAATACATTTACTCCCATCTTAAGTTCTGTATTATGTTACAAATTAGATCCAATTCAGTATTAGTATTAGTGTTCAATTTATCTATACAAAAGAAACTTACTGAAATAAGGAATTTTGATGTCTTGCCATTCTTGTGTTCTTCCATAATCTTCTTATCTTTTTTACTTACTAAAAATGGAAATCGGCAAACTCGTGGAAAATGGAGCAGAATTTTGTAATTTAATTAACACAGTTTACTTATAAATTTCTTGGTGTTATGCAGAATTTGATTAGCTAAACCTTCTTTTCTTGGTGAATAAAACCACAGAAATCCAGAGGCCGTGAGTAGGAATAAGGAAAAAAATTAAATTTTTTTTTGTGATTAAAAATGCAGAGAAGTAGTCAGACTTGTGTAACGTGTCAGCCTAAAGTTATAAAACTAACTTTTGCTTTTATTCCTTATCCAAAGAATGGGTCCGGGAGTTGAGGGTATGACTAATCAACTTGCTTGATGTATTTTTCGTAAACAACAAAGAAAACTATCTGTGGTTATCACCTTACTTGAGTCTGTATGTTGGTATCTTCATCTGATGAGTTGGTAACCTGTCCTGTATGCGTTACCTTGACAACTCGTCATGAATCCATAGTTTTATCAATAATAATAATTATACAACACTGCAAAAATGAAAAAAAAAATTTTACAGTTATTAAAACAACTTGTAATAATCCCAGAAGAAGAGCAATAATGAATAATAATAAATATTATTAAATATTATTAATCAGAACCCCTCAATATATTAAATTAAAAGAACCACTTTTAATTAGACATGATTGACGACGACGGTTCTGATCAGTTTCGTCCAGATTCATATACAGAGGAGGGAACTGAGCCAACAACAGCAGAGTCAAATGTAATTAAACCACATTAAATTTCTTTCGTTAATTTAAAATTTTTAATTAAAAGATGTTATGCTAATTACTACTATCGATGATAACTATTTCTACTATTGATGATACTATTACTTACTATTTACAGGAAGTTCGATTAAATCGTGCAATTCTTCTAAAGGGAATTTCAACCGTTAATTGTGACAAAAGAGACGAAGTAGAAGTTGATAAACAATTCTCTAAAGTCACTCATCTCCATTTACAAAATAAAGGAATTGATATTTTGGTAATTTCAACCTTCAGCGTCAGCCAACGGCTAAATCTTAGCTTGCAAAAAAAAATAAATAAATATTGTAATTTGTTCGTTATCTTTTCAATAGGAGAGTCTCCATCATTTCCATAACTTNAATAAATAAATATTGTATAATTTGTTCGTTATCTTTTCAATAGGAGAGTCTCCATCATTTCCATAACTTAACAGTTTTATATCTGTACGACAATAGAATTCGAGAGATTGTTGGATTAGAAAATGCTCGAAATCTAGAAGTCTTATACTTTCAAAGGAATAGACTTGAGAGAATCTCTGGACTTGTTGGATGTAGAAAACTACGAAAACTGTAATAAAAATTTAAATTTGGACAGGTTGGTGAGGAAATAAGTCTGATAATAAATTTTTTTCAAATTGTAACCAGTTACCTAGGACAGAATGACATATGTGTCGTTGAAGGACTTCACTCACTGAGTCGATTAGTAGAACTCCATGTTGATCACCAACGACTTCAGGCAGGAGAAGAACTCATCTTTGATCCGACATCTTTGGATACATTGTCGGTAAAGTTGAATTTAATTTAATTATTAATTAAATTTAAAAAAATGATTAGTTATGAATTATGATTATGTAAACTTTCGAGTCCAGACGAGGAAACGACTAACTTATTGTTATTCTTCCTGACTTAAATTTCAAATTTCAAAATTCAAAATTCAAATTTCAAAATTCAAATTTCAAAACTCAAATTTCAAAATTCAAAATTCAAATTTTAAATTTCAAATTTCCCACAGAATTCACTTCAAATTTTGAACATTAGCGGTAATGGAGTCATAAGTTTGGAAAATTTGGCGGGAATGAACAAACTAGAAACGCTTGAGGCACAAGATAACGAAATCGTTGATTTGGATAAAACTAGTCTCATCATTGGCACAATCAAGAATCTCAAGGTCATTGACCTCAGACGAAACCCTATAACTAAGTCAACCAAGTATCAAGAAAAAATGATCGGACATTGTCAAACTCTAGGTAAGATAACTTTCACTCAAAAGATGAACAAATGATTGTAATAGGAGATTTTTTTTCTCTATAAGGATACTCCAAAGAAATTAAAATAATTAAAATTCAAATCCAACCAATCAGATTTGAGTATTCAAATTTTACTCGAATCTGATTGGCTGAATTTGAATTTTTAAATTTCCCTTCACCCCTTCACCTTCGGACATGATTCTGATCGAAAAACTTGGTGTAGTGTAACTGCATTTATAATAAATTATTACGATTGTTTTATTGTTTCATTTCCAGAACTTCTCGACGGTAAATCATACTCGGCTATTTCACGACAGTTTATTCAAAAGTTCTGTGAAATGAAAGCTGGTCATTTAAAAAAGAGTTTAGCAACAATTAATCTCGCTGCTGCCAGGTCTTCTGAATTTTCATCAAAAGACTTGTCAGTAGGTAATCAAATTTGGCCGACTACACCGAAATATTCAAGTTCAAAGTCAACTCTTGAATCAACTGATGATGATGACGATCAAATTCGACAGTTATATCCACAACTGTCGAATAAACAAGGTCAAGGTTACTCTCGTACCAAGTCATCATTACCATGTGACGAAGAGAAACTTGATCAGCGCTTAGCTCAATTGAGTTTGATTGGTCAATATAAGAATCCAAATATCCAGGCAAAAGTAGTTGAGATGGTTCATTTACGTCGGAATGGTAACACACGATTGGTGAAACCACAAGAAATTACACTACCACAGTTTGTTCTTGCTCAAAAGTCACTGAGTCAATTAGAATTGGAGCAACATCGTTTTCGAAACACATTGAGTAGTTCATCTACGGACAGTTCTTATGAAAAACCGTTCAGAAGGTCAAAAGTTATCAAAGGATTAGCTAGTCGAGCAATTCCTAAAAACTTTCTGTCTGGACATGAATCAATTCACAATGTTTCGGCAGTATCTCGACTTTCGTCGTCGTCGTCAACTGGTGAAATGATGCCGATGAGTCGTTCATGTAGCAAGAATGTGACAAATATGAAAGAACAAGAACCATCATTTCAAATGGATTTCAAAGCGCAAACGTATCAACGTGATTCGACTCAAGAGAATGGAAAGGGTGACAATCATGGGGACATTGGAGGAAGTGTTAAAGAAAACGAACATCGGATGATAAAACCTCAGGTAAATTCTACTTTTCTTATACAAATTGATAAGAATTAAATAAAAACATTTATTTATAAAATGGTTACTGTTATTTCTAGATTGTCAAACTCCCACCATGGCCTCATATCATACGAAACGTGGGAACAAAAGAGGAAGTTACTTTCATGTCTTGAATTTTATAATTTCAAACAAATTAATTGAATTTCCTTACTCCAATGAATGAAGGTAACTAATTGAGTTATTTTAAATTAAATTCAAAAATACTGATTAATCTAACCTTACTAAAAATTTCCGCGGATCACTCTTTCGTTATTTCAAATTTGTAGGTTATGAGTTACTAAGAAGAGGATATGAATATGTAAAAAAAAAAAACGAACTTATTTCCAACAGCATAATTTGTATTGAATGCTTTCTAGATAGCCTATTTCTTGTGATNCTTACTAAAAATTTCCGCGGATCACTCTTTCGTTATTTCAAATTTGTAGGTTATGAGTTACTAAGAAAAGGATATGAATATGTAAAAAAAAAAACGAACTTATTTCCAACAGCATAATTTGTATTGAATCCTTTCTAGATAGCCTATTTCTTGTGATTACCAGTATTCTGAGGACATATAGTCGGTCTATTATTTGCATAAAATATTTACTTATCATTTTTATTTGGCAAATTCTGATTTTTATTTCCCTAGCAAAAAGTTCCGCTCAAAGTTATAACTTTTTAAGGTTTTATCTTATCAAGTCGTGTCGTCATATATAATTTCTTTTTTTACTTTTTGCAAACCGCTTGCAGAATTTAGTCCACTTCCTTATTATTTGACTTACCAAAGAAAGTGCGTGCGTAGAAATTGACAATTCTAAATTCAGTGAAATGAGTTCATTGGGTATTTTTTTTGTTTGAAGTCGGAATCGTTGCCCTTTGATTAGACGACTGTCTTAAAACTCGTATCATTCGTTGTAGTTTTCGTAATTAACTGTTTATCACGATAAATTAGGAATCACGAAATTATATCACATCCTTCTGAGAATTTTCGACGAGTCATGGACATGACCCTTAAGTAAATCTCATCGTTTTAGGGATTTTGTTTTGATATAGTTGAAGTGAGGGTAGTTGTGGAAATTGTAAGACGGCCAGATCGATTGCTGAATAGTAGAGAGACATGGTGATGTGGTATATAGAACGACTTTCGATGAATTCGGTTTAATTTGATTGCCTGCAATTTAACAATAAATAATAGAATAATGGTATTAAAAGCCATGGATAGGAAGAAGATACGAGTAGAACTTCAAATTATAAGAATTTATAAAAAATATATTTGACAATTAGGTTTGAAGCAAGACAACTTACATTAAATAATCAGGATAAATCACAAGAAGTACACAGATACATTCAGTGGAGTAGGAAGCAAAGGTTTAAAGCGACTAAATGAAAGCAAAGGCATGACAAGAGATATAATTATGAATGAAGTCTTAAAATGACCCACCTTTCTCATCCTCTTGAATATTTTTTTAATGGTAGGCCAACTGTTGACGATGACTCTGCACGTGAAGTCAGGAATAAGTGCTACGGTAGTGACGAGAAAGATGACTAACCAAAAGTCAATAAATCTCATTATGTTGAAGTATGCACCATGAAAATCTCCAGGGTTCAATGAGAAGGAAATTGGTCTCCTGTAGATTAAATCATAATTAAATTACTAAATACAAAAAGATTGTCCAGTTTTATGAGTTCTTACAGGTCAACTTCTGAAAAAATTCCAGTGAGACATATTAGTGCCACCAGGGAATAGAAAAATGAAAAGATGGTCCAACCACTTACAAACTTTATAAATTCAAACATCTGAAAGAAACAAAAAATTTTTAATTTTGATACATATATTTTTTTAAATCAAGTTTATAATTTTAATTACTTTGACATGTGTCACGGAGAGTACTCCACAGTAGATCATTGTCCCAAAAGATGCCCAGTCGTTATATTCCGCATTGAGAGTAGACCATGTAAGTCTTGGAACATAGTAAATTACCAAAGCATGGTAAATTGCTTGTAAATGCCAAATAATAAATTTTTCCCAGGTCAAGTAATTATTCCGTGTCAGTTCTTTATAGAGATGTGGTTTAGCAAGGAGTGTCTCTGCAGAATACGTTTGTTCTTGGAGACCATAGACGAAAATTGGACACGCCGAGAAGAAAATATTGTACAACGTCAGGAAAAATGCGTTGAAGAGAGACTAGATATAAAATTGAAATGATCCATTTAAAAAATGATTTTTAATGAAATTAATTATCTATCCAACATTCTAATTTTACCTGTCCAGAGAAGCCAGAGTCAATGCAATAGAAAAACTGCGGTAGTATAAAGACCAAATTTTTATAGAAAAAATATATCGACAAAATTGCAATTCGGACATAGAAGTAATGACCATGGACTAGAATCGCTTTTCGAAGGAACATAAATCGAGCTATGGCGAAATCAGAGCACCGCGCTGCTTGTCGACCTTCTTTTCCTAAAATACCTAAAAANAACATAAATCGAGCTATGGCGAAATCAGAGCACCGCGCTGCTTGTCGACCTTCTTTTCCTAAAATACCTAAAAAAAAAAAAAAAATAGCAGTTACAAAAAAAAAGTTCCGTTTATCCAAAATAATTTCCTTACTAAATTAATTATAGAGCTTACCAATTCCTATATGAGCTTCCTGAATCATTGCTACATCATTAGCTCCATCTCCAACTGCAGCCGTGATTGGTTTCATCGGACTAGACTTTACCATACCCACAACCTATAATCAATTAGAATTTTTAATTATAAAAATTACCAATTGTACTTCTTATAACTAGTTATACTTGAGACTTTTGAAGAGGTCCCATTCGACAACAAACAACACGATAGGCCTGCATGGAGACTTTACGCAAGAGTAGAGGACAGTGTTCAAAAGCAATTGCCAAGGTATCCCCATCGATAATCAATGTCGTGTTGTCACCAGGTATCATTTCAGCACTAAAAAAAATGTTTACAAATATTTCCATAATTTAAGCTACTTTTGTACAGCTTCATCAGTAACTAAACAAAGTATGAACGATACATACTCCAATTCTGCCATACGATTGAGGACTTCCTCTACTGATATATAATTTGTGGCAAATAATTGATTAGTAGCAGAGGTGACAAGACCACATGAAATAGCTACATTCACTGCAGTCTCAACTTTATCTCCAGTGATCATCCATACACGTATTCCAGCTGCTGAAAGCATCTGGAGAGTTTCTGGAACACCTTCCTGAAGTTGATCCTCTACACCTGTAGCTCCAAGAATGGTCAGTCCACGTTCCATAGAAGCATAAATTTCACGCATTCTCTCTTCACGATTCTTCACCATTCGTCTCGCTTGTTTTATTTCACGAGAAAATTGTAGAAACTCTGAGCGAGACAATTTTCTCTCTGCAACAGCTAAAGTCCTCATTCCCATCTGTAACAAAAGTAATCAAAAAAAAATAAAATTATTATAAGGAATCCTAAATTTAGTAATTTTCTTTATCTATTTGTTCATGTAATCAGTCCTTTTACCATAGCAAAATCAACAACATGTTTGAGGGTTGTCTTGATTGGTCCATGTTCTGTCTTACTAATGATACTACTTTCAGCTCCTTTACAAAGGAGCCATATTTGACCTTCTTCGTCTTCTACAATGACCGACATACACTTTCGATCTGAAAATAATCCAACCATTATTGCTGTAACAAAATATTTATAAGTACATTCGTGTTCTACTGTGTAGCACCTGCGTCAAATTCAAGGACGTAGTGTTGCTTGAACGTTTGCGTCCTTCCAAAGATTTCCAACGTCATCACATTCTCTTTATCACCCAAATAAATCACACCTAGTCTGTATTAATATTAAAGTTAAATTTTAGAATTCCTTTCCCAATTAAAATTAATTAAATATCTACCGTTACGTACTTGCAACAAGCCTCCAATAAAGCTTTCTCATCTGGACTGCTTCCTTGAAATTCCCAATTTGCCAAAATTCCAGGGATAGAATACTTACCATCTGTTTCTAAAGTAAACAGACTCGAAGCTGCTTTCATTTTTGTTGTAACTTTATTCTTCTTGAATGGAAATCCAACAGCGTAGTCAAAACTTGGTCTTCGATGAGGCATCAATTGAACAGTATGACATAAGGCAAGAGTTCTCAAAAATTTGGCAATAGATGGAGACTTTGAAGGTTCAACTAAGTCATTGACCCCAACTGAATCATCTACGAGATATAACTGGTCATCTTCTTTGAAATCATATCGGTTTTCATTGACTGAACAATAACGAAACTGCATCACATTCTGAGTAAGTGTTCCCGTTTTATCAGAAAAGAGATACTCAATTTGACCAAGTTCTTCGTTAAGATCTGAAGTATTACAAAGAGGTGGTTGACCTGTGACTGGACATCTCATATCAACATCATACACAAAAAATTTTGATCCAAAGAATTTTTGAAGTTCTAGAATTCAAAAACAAAATTTAAACTATTAGGTAATATGGATTATTTAGAGTTGACTAAGCTACTAAAAAAGACTCAAGAATGAATACTATAATTTACTTACCCATTGTGACATACAGAGAAATAGGGATAATATAATTGAACAAGACCAGAAACGTTGCACAGGTATTGAAGATGTAAAAAGCCGAAGTAGAATTTCCATCCCACTCTAGATACCATGCCTTCTTCCCATCTTTGAGTTCATTAATTAATAGTTGAAAGAAAAAAATTATTATAAATATGTGAGTTAATTAGCAGAATAATTACCAAAGCTGTCTGAATTGAGTAGAAGAAAATGAAGTCCCGTACAGACAGAAACAAACAGTATAAGTAATATGATAAAAAGGCACAAAAACGCGTTCACAGATCTGTAAAAATGAAAAAAAAAAAAAAAAAAAAAAAAATTTTAAGAAGTTGTAATATTTTAGAAAATTTTAACAATTATTACTTCTCCACTGTTGAGAACTTTGTGTTGGTAATTTTGGAATTTAGGGCAAGTCTTGTATCCCGTCCAGTGTAGATAACAACCCCATAAATATAGTCAGTATTTTTGAGCCGAGTACCTCGAAGAGCAATATTGTCCATAGAAATAGCGATTTGTATAAAATTTGATGTTGGGTTTGATAAGAATGACATTCCACTTGGACTCTCTTGTCTATTCCCAGAAATTGGAGACTGAGGTTCTGGAGGTGTTAGAAATTTATCATTCTGTGATGTTGAACCACCATGTATTAGATTCTGAAGAACACTTCTTGAACTTCCAGCAGTACTACTAGCCTTCCCACTCTTTTTCCTTGATCCAAGATTAAAATGGAAGATTGTATGCGACGTTATACTCATCTGTTGATTCGCCAATGTCTCCGACGGAATCAATATAGATCCACTGAAAATGTATAAATCTGCTGATGGTTGGTCACATTCAATTACTCCATGGAGATATTTAAAGTCTTCAGAAGCCTTCAAGGTTGGTAACCCACTAGGGCAGTAACGAATCTTCAAAAAAAAATTAAAAAAAAGAATTAAAAAAAAATTTTTTTTTTAGTTTTTAGATTTTTTGAAGTAAGAAATTGAAAAGCAATCTAGAGATTACCTTCAAATTCGTTTCTCCATCTAAATTAGTAGTACTAATTTGACATCTTAAAAAATCATCACTTGAACCAACTACTAAAATGTCTGCTGGTACTTGCTCTTCTGCTTCCACCTTCACTATATTTCCTACTTCTAATTCTTTTGCCTTTACACACTACCCGAGACATTTGAAAGTTAGATCGAAATTCAATTATTGTATTTTAGAAACTAAAAGATTTATAAATTTTCACTACCAGTAATATCCCATCTTTCACGATTGTCACGATACGATTATTCACTAAATCATCAGAACAATGTCGGAGCCAGTCTTCATAACCTTGTTTTAGAGCAGTCACAAGCATTACAAAAATTAAAGGTGTGGCAGTTGTCACTACAGAAAAAAAAATACAGAAAAAATTAGGAATGATGAGGTAGAAAAATGGACGAAGCATGGTTACGATCAAGGACGTAGGTTTTATACGTAAATTTTAATAAAATTCTCCATCATTTACAAAAAAAAAAAAAAAAAAAAAAAAAAAAAAAAAAAAAAAAATTATGCGCTATTATGCCCAGTGACTTAAAACCTTATATTGACTTTCTGATGAGTATCAAAACATTTATAAAAATTTGTGTCCGTATATATGCGGACGACGGACGTTCCTTTATTGAATATTAGTTTAATTAGAGCCATGAATTTCAAAAATTTGTAAAACGTGTTCGATAAATAAAAATCATCAATTTATTCGTATTCGAACAACAATTTACTCTCACTATGGTAAAATGTGCTAAAAGCTGTAAAAGTAAGACAAAATTATGCGTTTAGGTTGTGATNCAATTTACTCTCACTATGGTAAAATGTGCTAAAAGCTGTAAAAGTAAGACAAAATTATGCGTTTAGGTTGTGATTATGTGTTATTTATGTGAATTAACATTGCGTTAATTAATCGGCTCCATTTTTCATAATTCGTGAAGAACCTAAATATCACCAATAAAGTTAAATTTAAATTCTCTCTTTGCTTCGATGAAATTCATGACTATACCTAACAGGCCTGAGATAGATCAACTTGAATATATTGACGCCGTTTTTATTCATGAAATTAAAAAATATTATCCGGCATTTACAAAAAAAAAAAAAAAAAAAAAAAAAATTATGCGCTATTATGCCCAGTGACTTAAAACCTTATATTGACTTTCTGATGAGTATCAAAACATTTATAAAAATTTGTGTCCGTATATATGCGGACGACGGACGTTCCTTTATTGAATATTAGTTTAATTAGAGCCATGAATTTCAAAAATTTGTAAAACGTGTTCGATAAATAAAAATCATCAATTTATTCGTATTCGAACAACAATTTACTCTCACTATGGTAAAATGTGCTAAAAGCTGTAAAAGTAAGACAAAATTATGCGTTTAGGTTGTGATCATGTGTTATTTATGTGAATTAACATTGCGTTAATTAATCGGGTCCATTTTTCATAATTCGTGAAGAACCTAAATATCACCAATAAAGTTTAAATTTAAATCCTCTCTTTGCTTCGATAAAATTCATGACCATACCTAACAGGCCTGAGATAGATCAACTTGAATATATTGACGCCGTTTTTATTCATGAAATTCAATAATATTATCCGGCATTTACAAAGAAAAAAAAAAAATTGATGATCTTCTCTGCGGTGATTTAAAATCATATAATTGAATTTCTGATGAACATCAAAAAAAAACTATAATGAGCACAACAGACGTTGTTGCTTTATTGAATATTAGTTGAATTAGAGCCATGAATTTCAAAAATTTAGTTTCCACGACAAAGAAGCGCACCCAGATATTGTTAGAATTAACAAAATCTTTGAAATAAAATTTGTAAAATATGTTCGATAAATAAAAATCGTCAATTTGTTGGTATTCAATCAACAATTTGCTCTCACGATTGTATAAAATGTACTAAAAGTTGTAAAAATGAGTCTCAAAATAAATTATGCGTTATTATAGAATCAAGACAAACGACTTACATGGACTGACTGGACTATCTGCAAACGTCTAAAAAGACAACAAATCGATACATTCAATTTTTTCGTTAATTAAATAACTAATTAAATTAAACAATAATTTTCTTACTTGTACAAGACACATAAGGACAAAATATGTGTTAACAATTCGTCGAAGTTGTTCAAGAGCATTCTTGGGTATAAAATTGTACCAAGTATACTAATAATAAATGACAAAGTAAAAATGATAAATTCTTATAAAAATTGAAACTTTTCTCTAATTGATATCCTTGATTAGGGTTAATCGTAATAAGAACTTACACGAGATGACACTATTATGTTTGAAGGGAAGTGAATATTTTTTCCTAATTTTGGTGTTATAACGGTTTTTGTTTTTCCAGAACGAATACTATTACGTCGCATGGTCAGAGATCCACTACGACCTCGAGGTTGTTGTTGTTTGACCTTTGACAAATCAAAATCTGTCTCAGTCCCTGATTCATCCTCTTTTCCTTCCACACTTCCATTATCATCATCCGTTTCAAGTTTGAGTAGATCATAACTTATATCATCATCAATTTCTGGAATATCTCCGATATATATTTTTCGATGTTGTTCAACATCCTCATTAATCCCATTTTTCCAAAATTTCCATCGAAATCTCTATAGAATTAAATTACATTTAAATCATACAGTGATTATTACTATATCAAAATTATTAGCATTATCAAAAATAATAATATCTTACTAATTTCATTCCAGAAATGATCTAAAATGAAACCAGTCAGTGGTTGAAAATTCCAGAACCACGATCCTAGATAGTTAGTTGGTTGTGACTGGTGACGCTACTAAACTTCAACTCTTCAATCTATAAAGAATAAAAGAAAACAGAAATTGATTATCCAACCAAATACATTCACTACTAAACTAATAAAAATTAAAATTGTTCTGGTAACAATAACTGGACCTAATTTTAAGATTAACTAATACTCACGTGTTACTGATAAATTCGGCTACTAATATCATTATAAACTATCTTTAGCTTTGTAAACTGTTNTCTGGTAACAATAACTGGACCTAATTTTAAGATTAACTAATACTCACGTGTTACTGATAAATTCGGCTACTAATACCATTATAAACTATCTTTAGCTTTGTAAACTGTTTTTTTTTTGCCAATTTTTTATTTTAGTCATTATACGGTAGGAGGACAAGGTGTATATTTCTGCGCATTTTTGTTAACTAATTTAGTAACACCAAAATCCCACCCAGAGAGATCAAGTACATACAAAAAATATTTACCTTATTGATTTACATTTACTTGATTATCTCTAAATCCCTGACTACTCATTCAAGACTAAAAGACTATGAAGTTATTATTATTGGTATCTTATTATCAATAATTAGACTCTTATTAAAATAAAAAATTTACCGTAAATTTTATATAATCTTTCCAATTTTCAGTTAGACGAAAAAA
The DNA here is from genome assembly GCA_002738285.1 of Holacanthella duospinosa. Taxonomy (NCBI): domain Eukaryota; kingdom Metazoa; phylum Arthropoda; class Collembola; order Poduromorpha; family Neanuridae; genus Holacanthella; species Holacanthella duospinosa. The sequence goes on along the minus strand of NIPM01000004.1, from coordinate 192,136 downwards.
ATGATCCGAAGAAAATGTGGTTGGATAAAATCTGTCCAGGAACCATTTCCTTTCAAAAGGCTAATAAATTAACTTAGGCCATTAAACAACTAGTTTAACTGGTTTTTAGTAGAATTTTGACCTTAGTCAAACAAAACATAACAATAGAATTATAGCGCAGTTCAATGCATTGTTAGTTACTTAAAATACAATTCACAACAACGATAAACACATTTGTTGTCAAGGTAACGCTAACACCGATAGAAGAAAATTTTTTCTGAAAATTAAATTCTACGTTATTCGTTATTATCTCGTTATTAAAAAAAAATTCTTCACCTTTTAACTAACAAGATATTATACCACTGATGCCAATAATAATTGATGAAGTTCAATAATACTACTTATTAATTTAATTAATTGTTGGTAATGAATGATTGTTTTAAAATTGAGTGAAAAAAATTAAAGAAATGTATACTTTGTTATAAGAATTCCAGTGAATCTTTGAGCTTACTGAAAATGAAATTATGTGATTTTCTATAATTAGACATGAGTTGGAAAAAAGAAATTCAAGGTGATAAGGACACGCACACTCCCTTCTCATTGTTGTTTATATTGTTAATAAGGTCCAACAATGAAAAAATAAGAATAAAAGCTTCTCAGAAAGTTATATCTACTAGTGTTAATAAGAAACTGTTAGATTTTAGCTAAACAATTATTATTTTTTTTTCATTATTAACATACTCACGCAATAATTATGAAGTCTTCTAGATTACATAATCAAATCCTATGAACTCTTCGTCAACGGTAATAACTTAGAACAATGAACCAATTCACTTGGAATTTAGAATTATATCAATTATTTCAGAATTAAAAACCTCAAGCATAGTTTGACTACTGTACTGTAAGAACAATTACCACAACTAATTTTCCACTTATTAAATCAACAAGCTTGTGAAAAGCTTATTATTAAACTGAAGATGTGAATATTCTTTTTAGAGTTATTCGCATAACATCAACAATTAGCATAATATCAACAATTCGATCCAAGTCCGAAGAGCGTCATCTTCAACGGGAAGTTATTAAGTGTATTATTCCATGAAGCCTGTTAGGTAATTTACCTGAATATTAATTAAGTCTGATTATTGTACTTTAGTATTATCAATATTAATATTATTAGATCAAGGGCTGAATTTTTAGTATAAAATATAGGATATAGGATACGAAATGTAAATCGACTTTTTATTAATCATCCACCATCATCATCGCGTGAATGATTCTTAAGTTTATTGTTGTATTTTTTTTTTGGTATTGTTCCGCGAATTTGATATTTTATGAATAATAAAATTCGCGATATCGCATTAGGATCTTTAATCACCACCGTCGTTATAAAGAATTAGATGTTTGATTTTTTTTTTTTTTGCACAAAGTTGGAATTATTGCTTGTTTCTGATTGACTAAAAATGAGATGAATTTGAGTAGTTAGTTTTTGTTGTGATTATCTCGAAACAATTGAATAATTTTTATAAACTTGTGGACAGAAGATCTTTGTCAGTTTCTCAAAACCTCAGACAACGCAATTAACGCAAAAAATTTATGATTTTATATGCAAAAAATAACGTGTATAAAATTGTGTATAGAAAAAAAAAATAATAATGTCTTCTCTGCCGTGTCCTCCTACGCTCCGCTTCCCTTAGGATTATTATTATTATTTGCAAATTTACCTTAATGATTACTATAAATTTTCAAGGTCTTTTGTAATAAGAAAATGTCCTTAGGCATCAATCTGATGACAGGACAAGATAATTTTCTTTTTTTTTTTACAAATTTGCTTGTTCCTGCTTGTGTTTAACTACCGATTAATAACGAACGCTAAAGAAACTTTTGAATTCGCTTATTTCTTTCATCATTCTGTACTTTTTTGGAAGATGCTCAGAAGAACGAAATTATTGGAGTTTGTAATGTTGCAAACTGCAAAGATCGATGCTCTGCTTTCACTCTCATCCTCATCCTCATTTTTTTTACATCAAACTTTCACTTGTTTTTTTTAAGTTGAAAGAAAGTGGAAATTATCCGGGTAATTTTTTTTTTTTTTCGGTAATTTTGGCCAAATGGGAGCTTGGAAACGTACAATGAAGTTAATCCCAATATTTCNAAGATCGATGCTCTGCTTTCACTCTCATCCTCATCCTCATTTTTTTTACATCAAACTTTCACTTGTTTTTTTTATGTTGAAAGAAAGTGGAAATTATCCGGGTAATTTTTTTTTTTTTTTCGGTAATTTTGGCCAAATGGGAGCTTGGAAACGTACAATGAAGTTAATCCCAATATTTCNTTTTTTTTTTTTTTTCGGTAATTTTGGCCAAATGGGAGCTTGGAAACGTACAATGAAGTTAATCCCAATATTTCTTATTCTTCTTTTCTTTACGGGTGTACTACTTCTAGTTTACATCACCTGGACTACGTTTAGCCGGCGGTCGGAGTCGATGAGGAGTTTGTTCGGTCCAGAAGATGGAAGTCTTCAACAAGACGATTCATGTAGTAATTGTGTTCTCAGTTTTAATTTAAGAAAATTAAGTCCTCAGGTCAGAGGGTCAGGAGGTGAAAGTGACATTTGGCCTGATGGGATTAGTTCCGTTGACGAGGCATCACTATATGGAGAAGATGTCTTGAGATCTGCTGAGAGACTTCGAATGAAAGTTGTCTCGAATCTTCGAAGACATATCCTGAATGGTGCAAAAGTTTTGGGTAGGCTGAAAAACACAATAATTAAATCAAATTTACATTGGTAGAGAAGGTTCGGGAGAAACAAGACAAAAGTTGTAGATGCGAAGTTCTTTCGTTGTCTCTATAAATGGTCAGGCCAACTCGAATAAACTGTACTTCTGCATATTACAGCGCGGGTATTCAGAATGCTTATCTAAATATGTTGACGAGTTGGTCAATTGGTTCCATTCCATACTTCCATATGAAGGGTCAATGGGGGAAAGAATTCTCATGCGAAATTTTTATCTCGTTTTTCTGGAAAACGTGATACTTAAGGAGACACTATCTTATAGCGTAATTTTTATTGAATTACATGGAACAGGTCATTTAAATGGATACGGCGTCAACTTTACACAGTTACGCCCAAGGTCAAAACAAAACACTCAGAAGATAATGTGTCGTCTCAAAGCCGTCAAGTATGACTTACTAAATCAGGACACGAGTCCAATTTTTTTGGAAAAATCCTTTCCATCTGAACCACTTTTTGGAGAATTTCTTTTGGCAAATGTCAATGGGAACCCTTTGATGGAGAAAGAGTTGAGATTATCAGATGATACCGAATCCGAAGAACCACTTTATCGATCCTGTGCAGTTGTTCCAAGTTCTGCTGCTTTGGATGGTTCACAACATGGTCTAGATATTGGTAAAATATTTACTAGAATTTATTTATGGTATACATTATATTAGAATAGATAACTATAAGTAATCTTTCGATACTGTATGTAATATGTATTCATTCCATTACAGACTCACATGATTTCATTATTCGATTCAACAATGCTCCAACAATAGGGTATGAAGAGGATGTCGGGAGTCTTACTTCAATTCGAATTGTCAATTCACAAGTTGTTACCAAACCACAATTTCAATTCCCAACCTCTAGCTTCAACGAATCAGGAGAGAATGTCAATATTTCTANAGTTGTTACCAAACCACAATTTCAATTCCCAACCTCTAGCTTCAACGAATCAGGAGAGAATGTCAATATTTCTAGCAACATGACACAAAGTGACAAAGCTGCACTTGATGCCTTGTGGTCAGGAACTAGGAAGTACCTCATCTGGGATCCGTGTAATTTCACTTCAACTGTGGAACAAGTATAGAAACCTGTTGAGAATTATATAAGCATGACATAAATCACGAATCGAATTAACTTAAATTAAGTTTTTTTTTTGTTTACAAAAGTGGTACAAGAATCCAGATCATCCGCTATTTGATAAGTACTTTGAGCTCAATGGAAATCCAAAGAAGTNAGTTGTTACCAAACCACAATTTCAATTCCCAACCTCTAGCTTCAACGAATCAGGAGAGAATGTCAATATTTCTATCAACATGACACAAAGTGACAAAGCTGCACTTGATGCCTTGTGGTCAGGAACTAGGAAGTACCTCATCTGGGATCCTTGTAATTTCACTTCAACTGTGGAACAAGTATAGAAACCTGTTGAGAATTATATAAGCATGACATAAATCACGAATCAAATTAACTTAAATTAAGTTTTTTTTGTTTGCAAAAGTGGTACAAGAATCCAGATCATCCGCTATTTGATAAGTACTTTGAGCTCAATGGAAATCCAAAGAAGTATGGACGAGACAAGTACTATATCCTCAATTGTCACGTTCTTTGGAAATTATGGGAACTATTGTATGAATTTACATTTGCAAAAATTTATGGGAATCCGCCTACGTCTGGATTTTTGGGTAAGTGTGAGAGACTGCCAAATATTATCAGTTCAGTAGTTAGCCCATGTTATCAGTGATAACCTATCTGATGTTATCACTGATAACATGGNGCCAAATATTATCAGTTCAGTAGTTAGCCCATGTTATCAGTGATAACCTATCTGATGTTATCACCAAGGCCGACCAAAAAATGCGATTTTTTTTTCTCAGAAAATGCGATTAAAATCGTAAAAAATGCGATTNTGTATGAATTTACATTTGCAAAAATTTATGGGAATCCGCCTACGTCTGGATTTTTGGGTAAGTGTGAGAGACTGTCAAATATTATCAGTTCAGTAGTTAGCCCATGTTATCAGTGATAACCTATCTGATGTTATCACTGATAACATGGCATTAAGAAATTTGAAGAAAGTTTAAGTCGAATGGTATTGGTTGAAACTCAGCTTANTTATCACTGATAACATGGCATTAAGAAATTTGAAGAAAGTTTAAGTCGAATGGTATTGGTTGAAACTCAGCTTAGAACGCAAAAAAAAAATTTAATTTAATATTTTCTAGGGATCGTTTTAGCATTGCAAAAATGTGAACGAGTAAACATTTACGAATACATTCCATCAATCCATGAGTCGCCGCGGTGTCATTACTACGGTCCAAAAAATGAATCCAATCCATCTTGTACTTACGGTTCATGGCACCCTGTATCAGCTGAAAAACTTCTTCTTTTGAGTCTCTCTGATGCCACGGACAAACAGATCTTTATGGACGGAGTCCTCTCAATTCCTGGCGTGTCAAAGTTCAAATGTTAATAATTGATAATTATAAATTGAATTTTAGAAGTTGATTTTTTTTTCAATTTCAATAGTAAAAATGTAAAATCTTGTTTCAAAATTTTGAAATGCCCATACCTAAATTTGATGACCTTGAGTCAAGTTTAAATAATTATTGGCGGGAAATTTCCAAATTCAAATTTGAATATTTGCATCTTTCATTCTTAAACTTTTGACTTTCGCTTAATTTATTGCAAATTGCGATCTAAATTTCTACACTCGTTTTAGATTTTGGATATTTAATTACTAATTAGTAATTACTTATTTATAGAAAAAATTGCTAAACGAGATTAACATTGCAGAAGAGAAACTGAAGTGAATTCAAAATTCAATATTTGAGGTTTGAACTGTTATTCATTCAATGGAAGTCATGGAGGAACCTCCATTGAGCCCGATTATTACCACGACTATGCACATTGACGAAGAAGTATCGGCATCAGGTAAATTTTACTCAATAATCTTCCTAATTTTTAAAATGATGAAAATTAGTTTCAATTTTGCTTATCCTTTTGAACTAGATGCTGATAAAGAAGTTGTAAAGTTTGACGTACTGGAAAAAGAAGTCCCAGCCCAAACACAAGATTCACCAAAACCAGATACCGAACGAGACTCAACTTCTGAAATCCTCGCAGAATCAGTAATGTCTCGAAGTGTTTCACGTTCACGTAGTCGAAGTCGTTCACGTTCTGGAAGTCCACCAGTAGCCAGGTCAAGGAGTATTTCACGCTCAAAAAGCAGAAGTCGTAGCCGCTCAGGATCTGGTAGTCCAGTGGCTAAGTCTCGAAGTGTTTCACGTTCAAGAAGTAGAAGCCATAGTCGAGCTGGATCTGGTAGTCCAGTAGACAAATCACGGAGTGTTTCACGTTCTTCTAGTAGAAGTCGCAGTCGTTCACGTTCTGGTAGTCGAGTTGCTAAATCTCGAAGTGCTTCCCGTAGTAGAAGTGGAAGTCGTAGTCGCTCACGTTCTGGAAGTCCAGTAGCGAAGTCTCGAAGTGTATCTCGCTCTCGTAGTAGAAGCCGCTCACGCTCTGGTAGTCCAGCAGCTAAATCTCGAAGCGTTTCTCGTTCACGGAGCAGAAGCCGTAGTCGTTCTCGTTCTCAAAGCCCAGGAGCAGTTTCTGCAAAGTCAAGATCAAGGAGTGTTTCTAGATCACGCTCAAGATCGGCAGGTTCTGCAAAATCCAGATCACGCTCAAAGTCACCTGGTTCTGCTAAATCCAGATCACGTTCAAGATCAGCCGGTTCAGTTAAATCCAGATCCCGATCAAAGTCGGTGGGTTCTGCTAGATCCAGATCACGCTCAAAATCTGCCGGTTCTGTCAGATCCAGATCGCGTTCAAAATCTGCTGGTTCTGCTAGATCTAGATCACGATCTCGATCTGCATCATCACATAGTTCTGCTGGTTCAAAAAAATCAGGTTTGTGTAAGAATTGTTTATCCTTTTGTTTCGATATCTATCTTCATTCATATAGTTATTTTAGGAAAAGGAAAAGACAATGAAGCAACGGCCGAACCCAGTGGTATAGCAGCTGTATTACCAGACGTATCGTCATCTGAAGATGAGGGTGTAGCAACTCATGGAGATGTGGGTCTATCTGATTTTGATATGATGTTGGCCAAGCGTAAGACGGAACAGACACGTCGACGGAAGAGAAAGGACATAGATCTCATCAACGACAATGATGATCTTATTGCAGGGCTTATCAATGAAATGAGAAATGCTGCTGATGTAAGCTTAAATTTTTGAAAAATGTAAACTTTATGATTTATTAACACTACTTTTTACTAAAATGATCAGGATGATCGTGAATTGAATCAAATAGGGAAACCATCTACAAAGAAGATTGCATTATTAAATCAAGCACTCTCTCAACTCAAGAAACATGACCTCCAAATGGCCTTTCTTGAACATGGAGTGCTTAGCATATTAACTGATTGGTTAGCACCGATGCCTGACAGAAGCTTACCCGCATTAAGAATTCGAGAGAGCCTTCTCAAACTCCTTTCAGAGGTTGACTAAAAAGTTCATTTTCTTCTACTATGAAAATAACTGATTTTTATAATATCTATTATAACGCTCCTACAGTTTCCACAATTAGAGCAATCTCAATTGAAACACTCCGGAATTGGAAAAGCAGTGATGTACCTGTACAAGCATCCAAAAGAAACCAAACCCAACAAAAGTATTGCTGGGAGACTTATCAGCCTCTGGGCTCGACCAATTTTTAAACTTTCTACAGACTTCAAAGGTAACTAACTACTCTTCCTTAGATGTATTCACAANTGGGCTCGACCAATTTTTAAACTTTCTACAGACTTCAAAGGTAACTAACTACTCTTCCTTAGATGTATTCACAACAGGTTTTGAGAATTTAAACTCCTCTTCACGGTAACTTCTATGATCCTCACGACAGAATTTCTGGAAATCCTGTAGTGGAAGCTTCGCGCCGTTAACGCGCATGCACCCACCATTGTCCCGTGACGCTACAGGATTTCCAGAAATCTGTCGTGAGGATCATCCGAGTTACCGTGAAGAAGAGTTTGAAGTCAACATTACCGGATGGAAAAGGTTAAAAATTAAGGTTTTGAGAAACAAAACTAATTCTGTTCNAGAGTTTGAAGTCAACATTACCGGATGGAAAAGGTTAAAAATTAAGGTTTTGAGAAACAAAACTAATTCTGTTCGTAAAACTTTTCTGCAGCAATGTCTAAGGAAGAGAGGGAACAGAGAGACTTAGAACAAATGCCGAAGAGACGTCGACTCTCCGATGACCCCTCAACTTCCAGAGACATCAACAAAGCTATGAGTAGTGGAGAAGCTGGGTACATAACTCATATTAATATTAATACAAACTAACAAATTACTAATCAAATCAGCAATAATTAATCTTAATCATTGATAAATTTTAACAGAGGACTTCGTCCAGGCGACCCCGGTTGGATTCCTAGAGCACGTGTCCCACTGCCCTCGAGTAAAGATTATGTCGTTCGCCCCAAGTGGAACAGCGAAATTGACATTAGTCGTGTAAGTTATAAAATAGAAGAAAAAAAAACTATAATGAAATCCATAATATTGGATTTAAATTTAAATTACTCTAATGATTTTGTAGTCAAATCGTAAACAATCGTCCAGATTAGACAAACACGTGCGCTCCTTTGCTGAGAAAAAGAAAATGGCTAAAGTTCAAAGAGCTGTCACTATTTCAGTTGAAGGGAGAAGGATGAACTTGTAGGAAACAAACTTCCTTTGTAAACTTTTTGAGTATTTACTTATAATTTACAAATTAATTTTACAATAATAATATGTTCAGTCTCTACTAATTTTTGTCAAATTAGTATAAGTTTCCTGATGCTGCTTTGGCCCCTCACCCATGAAATGATTTTGTTCAGGATTTTGGTAATCATAAATAAAATTTTTCTTTTAGTTTCAAAATCAAAATCGCTGTAATCTTTAGTATTATTTGACAAAACTTAGAACAAACAATCAATGATTTCATGAAAATGGGCAGAGAGGGTGGGAGGGTGCACGACTAATGATCTAGCTTACTAAGATTGATTCGTAACTAAAAAAAAAANATGGGCAGAGAGGGTGGGAGGGTGCACGACTAATGATCTAGCTTACTAAGATTGATTCGTAACTAAAAAAAAAAGTAATTCTTTTGTTTACTAAACAATGTAAATACTATTGACTTTTTGGTTTGAGCTTTCGTTTANAAAAAAAAAAAGTAATTCTTTTGTTTACTAAACAATGTAAATACTATTGACTTTTTGGTTTGAGCTTTCGTTTAGATCCTGCACCTGTACTCTGAAGGTACCTGTCAATAGCTTCCTTGAGATACGCCGAAAGACGTTCGAAGTTAATAATAACAAAGAAAACAAAGATAATAAAGGTAAAGGCAAGGTAAGAGGATTTCCCTATTTCTTGATCGTGATGTATCACTTCGACAGTAAAATCAAATGAAAAGTGTTTGTATGCTTCATTTGCTGTAAAATTAATTTGTTGTGGGAGATCGTACTGAAAATTGGATTTGCTCAGACTTGATTCAAAGACTATAAAGTAATCCAAAGAGTCTTTGGGTAGTGGTGGTAAGATAATATAAGGGATTCCATTGAATGAGACAGAATGGATAGGTGTGTCTGGAGACTTTGAAGAGTAGACCAGTGCTTTCAGGGATTCTAAATTACGGATATTTTTAGTTTTACAACGAAGACTCACATCAATCCGTTTCACTGGTTGGATTATCACAAAAGTTACATTTTGAATGTCCCCCATGACCTAAAACAAAAACGATAATCAAATCAATCAACTTCAAAATAATTAACTCTTTCTAAACTTTTAGATTTTAACTTTTAAAAGTAATGTGGGCGTGGGCTCACCTTAACATCCAGAATTTCAGGGATAGTTCGTTCAACGCGAAGAGAGTAGTCCTCTTTTTTCACCACTGTCACCTTGTACTGACACTGTCCAGCAAAAAAAAAATATAAGTATTATAATTGAATGTATTCTCGGTATATTCTGTTTTCGCTTGTGAAAAAAAAAATATATGAACTCTTACAAAGGACTTGAGTGACCAAATCCTGAAATTCCCATTTTCATCTGTAACCCCTTCTTCTGCATATTCTGAACAATTCCCTTGACCTTGAGCTGACAGCATCAAATTTGGCATAACGTCACCACTTAGTGACGATAATTGTCCAAACATGCTGAAAGATTCCCTGCGTGCTCTAAACAAAAAAAAATAATTTTTTTTTTACACAAAATTTAATCAAGAATGAAACGATCAAGAATTTCTTGTAAACTCACCCTAATTTGACTTTTTTACTTTCTTCTNAAAATTTAATCAAGAATGAAACGATCAAGAATTTCTTGTAAACTCACCCTAATTTGACTTTTTTACTTTCTTCTTCTTGTAATTCAATATGAAGTGCACTGGGCTCAAAAATAAATTCTGTACCAATTAGAACGTAAAATCAAAACGTATTTAGAATTTAATTTAATTTTTCAATGATTTGATTTGATTACCTTTGAGTAAAGCCTTGAGAAAATAAGTTCCAGGTTCTAAATCTCCAAAGACAAACTCACCGTTTGCATCCGTCACTTTATTCTGACGATAGGCATTGGGTCCGGATAATGACAAGAGAACAGAACCTACCGCTGATTGGCTATCTATCTCCGCTACATTTACTTGAATCTTTGCAAATTGGAGTGCATTGAAGGAATATCCATCTCCCAATGATTTGAAATTGTAACCTGACATTCTTGGTGTTACTTTGAATCCTTCATCATGAATGAATGGTCCAGCAATATATTCTCCTTTGGAATCAGTCGTCACGAATGTTGTCGACTCAGGATCACCAATGAGATCAATTCGTATTTCCACACCTCCTAAAATTTCAAATTCTAATTAATTTCTCAACTCATTCAATTGACGATATTAGGTTTTATATAAGAGTTCAAAGTTTGTTCCTAATCCTACTGGTTAAAAGTGAAGGAGTTACAATTGAATTAACCTTACCAATTGGTGGATCAAGTTTTCCTTTGATAACTTGTGACTTTTGTCCCGTTACTTGAAAGACATCTGTTTGACAGTCCGATGCACCGACAAAATTGATAACTTTTGGTGTAAACATAAAATCATAAGAGAAGAAATGGAGTGTTATGGATTCTCCACTTTTACCAACAACTTTGAAATCATAGTTAAACTGGCCATNATAAGAGAAGAAATGGAGTGTTATGGATTCTCCACTTTTACCAACAACTTTGAAATCATAGTTAAACTGGCCATTTTTCTCTTCTCTAAAGTGTAGTTGTTCCGTCTCTTGAATTTGATCATTTCTTTTTGCTTGTAAATTAGTAAGAGGAGCATTAGTTTGAATCATCCCAGAGTATTCATGTAACACAGCNATAAGAGAAGAAATGGAGTGTTATGGATTCTCCACTTTTACCAACAACTTTGAAATCATAGTTAAACTGGCCATCTTTCTCTTCTCTAAAGTGTAGTTGTTCCGTCTCTTGAATTTGAACATTTCTTTTTGCTTGTAAATTAGTAAGAGGAGCATTAGTTTGAATCATCCCAGAGTATTCATGTAACACAGCCAAAAGTTTGATATCTGTTGGCTCATTCTTTTCCAAGATGAAGTTGTAAAGTGTCTTTTCGAATATATGACAGCTGATCGGTTGAAGATCATAACCCTCTGAAGAGTACTCCTTGAGACAGAATTTCTTAATTTCATCCTTGGCAAGTAGTACTTCTTCCAAGATTTTTACTTTCTTCTGTTTTGTTGAAATCTTAACTTTTGTAGCATGTGAAGATGTGAGAGTCAATGCAAATCCGGTTTGAATGAATTCAATGCTCTCAATATTAGAATTTCTCAACTTTGTAACAATTTTCTGGTTATTCCAACAATAGTTAGTATTTAAAACTCTTATTTCATATTCTCCTGATTCCAGTTGCGTGAATTTGAAGGTTCCATCTTTAGATTCATCTTCAGCGACAATTGCACCTGTTCCTTTCAATGTCAGTTGGATCTTGACTTCACATTTTCCATTTGGGAAGAGTGGACATAAAACTTTACCACTAATAAATCCATTAAATTCTGTAAATGTGAATCTCTTCCCAGTAGGAACTTGTAGAAGTTGAGTTTCCGGTATGAAAAATTTCTCTGGAATGCTTTCAACTCGTACTGAATAATTTCCAGCTGAAAGAAAGTAGCAAAGTTCTTTCGATGAAGTATCACTGACTATCTCACGTTGAATTTCTTTTGCTTCGGCGATGACTTTCTCAAAATTTAGAAATAGTTGTGCATTGCTCGATTGCCGGACTAATTTAACAGTGCCACAAACGAGGAATTTTGATGGTAGGAAGTCGGGTAAGATTGGATTCGAAGCCATTATCTTAATCTTTTGTTTTTCAAATTGAAATTTTTCTGAAAATTCAACACAAAAATTATACTATTTGCACCATAAACAAGATTAATATGCCATTGTAAACAAGATACAAGCATAAAACAATTAGTTTCACCTGCGTTGATTTGAAAATCATAGGTGCCTTGCTTCATCTTTGGAATTGAAAATGATCCATCCTGGCCTGATGTCGCACGAATTTCCCCATCAACCAATATGGTAGCCCCAGAAAGTCCTTTCACCTTTCCGATGACAGTGAATCCATCAACTTCAAAATTTTTTAACTCAATAGACTTGTGGTTTAGGTCGAAGTCAATACGATCAGGAGAAACATTATAAACAATATTGTTTCCTCTAGAACAATAAATTAATCAAAATGAAAAAAAAAAAACTTCTTCAAATTATAAGCTGTCAATAATTGAAAGTGACTTACTTATAGACAGGAATCACAGTGTATTTTCCTGGCGTTACATTCTTGAATCGAAAAATTCCCACTTGGTCCGATGCTTGATGACATATAACAATTGTTGGTGTATTTTCTGGCAATGTAAATCCTTCTATTGGTTTCCCTGGTTGACAATTTTGGATTCCCTTGACATCATTATCCCCTACAAGTACCAGCGTAACACCTTCAACTCCAACCTTGTCACTTATCACTTTCCCGTTGATTTCATAACCACTGACTATAATCTGAAAAAAAGTTTTACAGAGATAAAATATCCGAAGGTGTTAACACCTTCGGATATTTTATCTCTGTAAAATGATAAATAATTATTGGTTTACCTGATTTTCCACTTTGAAATTTTCTTTCACAGTAAAGGTAAAAGTATCCTTGCTGAAAGTTACTCCAGTATGGCTAGATCGAAGAGTAAACTCTCCTGGTGGAATACTGTCAAATGCAAAATGTCCTCCAGCCTTTGACCTTGTTTTGAGGAATAAGTCATCTTTCCCAGTTAGTGTGAACAATACACCTTCCGGACCTTCTACAAATCCTTCTGTAAAGATTTTTCCTGATACAGAGAATCCCTTGAAGTCAAAATTGATATCAATTCCTTTTGAACACATATCCGATACTCCATCAAACTTGATTGAATATTCCGGTGGGTCAAAAGTCCATCCTTCTGGAGGACTGATCTGTGAGAAAAAGTTATCGATAAACAATCTTCAATAATTGAATAATACCCACTATAATAAAATTAGTTTCTTAGCAATATTTAGTACAAGTTTTACTTTTAATATGTAATCTCCTTTCCCTTCAAGAGGAATGAAGTAGTAACCGGTCGTAGGTGCACATTCAGTTTTCATTTTCAGACTTCCTTGCTTTGTAAACCTTTGGAGAAAATCATGCAATTAATCCAACAATATAGTTCAACAATATAGTTCAACAATACTACTAACAACAAATTATTTTTTTCATTTTTACTAAAAATAAAACATAACTTACAGTTTAATTTCCATTTTAGTCAAGTCTAGTGAATGATGACTTCGTACGAATCCTCCACACCCAAAAANAACTTACAGTTTAATTTCCATTTTAGTCAAGTCTAGTGAATGATGACTTCGTACGAATCCTCCACACCCAAAAATTTCCAACTCCTGCTGATGGTCAGGTACGTGAGCGGTGTCATGCTGACCATTGCTAAGGGAAATTCTCATCACAACAAGAACAACCCATATGAATATAACTCTCCTACTTTCTAACATCCCTAATTTTTCGATTCCTAAACTTCAAAAATTAACTGATTTTTTTTGATTACTCTACAATTTACCAATAAATTATGATTATTATGAATTAAATTAAAATTTTCAAAATTTTGAAATGAATGAATTTCAACTTTGTCGGCCTCTTCAACCAGACAGACACTTGTTTTAATTTTCGCGCCTTTTTCTCTCAATTCAAAAAGTTTGATTATTCTCGTCATGTTTACAAATTAAAAACCCATAAAATTATAATTACCCCATAAAAAAAAATTTCATTTTCATTTTACACTTTCATTTTTCCTTTGTAAAAGCCGCTTTTTTTTTTCTTTTTTCTGCAGTAATAGGTTAAATTTATTGAAATTTGAAGGAGTATATATTATTGGAATAAATTATTTAATCTCCTCAAATGCTGACCAAGCTTCGTTCAATTCGATAAAAATAGCCTTTGCTAAATCTTCATATTCACTCCCAACTTGTTTGTCAGGATGAATAGCTAAACAGGCTTTTCTGTAAGATTTTTTTACCCCTGCCATTGTTACCATTTCTGCCATACTAATTTCTTGCCAACTACACTCTGTCCATGTAATTGTATGTAAACTAGAGAGTAATGCTCGAATGTTTTTTGTCTTCCCTTCCTTCCAAGCATTTACCTGAACACAAGAAATACAATTTTGTTACATATTTGGATATTTCTATTAAATTATATGAAATTTTGTAAAAATTTTAAATTTTTTAAATTTTTTTTTTTAATTTTGGCTTACTTTGATCGAAATAGGATCCATGCCACTGTTCAACATGTCTTGTTTTCTTAGTTCTTGAATTGTTTGGTTTTTAGAATTAGAAGAAACATTGAATCCTTCAGATTTGAGAAATTCTCCAAAAACGTCATTTAGATTACTTTTTCTTTGTGAATCTTGCTTCTCAGGTGGCTCAAATGCTGCGCGACTGTAGTTGGGTTGATGATGAGTTGAGGANTTTCTTTGTGAATCTTGCTTCTCAGGTGGCTCAAATGCTGCGCGACTGTAGTTGGGTTGATGATGAGTTGAGGAGGATGTGGTTTGACTAAACTTCGGCGGTTTCTCTTTTTCGGTGATGAGGTCAGTAAGATTCGGTGTAGAGACNGAGGATGTGGTTTGACTAAACTTCGGCGGTTTCTCTTTTTCGGTGATGAGGTCAGTAAGATTCGGTGTAGAGACATTCTTTACTATACGTTCTGGTCTGAGCTGAGCAAGAGAACTAAACGATGAGCTCGTAGGAAGCTACAACAAAATAAAATCTATTACAAATTGACAAAATTTTGTCAATTTTCATTTTGAAATTATAAACGGTTTTGTATTTTTGCTAATTTTATAATCGAACATACGGAAGTATTAGTAATATCATTTCCAAATAGATCCAAATCGTCCAATATATTTCGACTTTTTGATGTTAATATCGTTGTTGTAGGTTCCGGTTTGGAAATATGTTTCTCTGGTTTTAAAACTGGAATAGTAAAATCACCGAATATATCATCGTTGTTATCATGTCTTGAAGTATTAATTTGAGGTCGCAGTGGTGGTTCTGGACCACCAATGAGTGAAGTCGAATTTCCAAATAAATCGGCAAGTAAATCCATATTTTGAATTCCTCCATTGACTTGACCCTTCTCAATTATTATTGGTTGTGACTCCTTTGGATTGCTTTGAGATTCACCAAAATCTAGTAAAACGCCTTCTTTTGCTTCCTGTCCATTTTCTTTGTTCGCTTCCTCAGTAAGGGCTCGCGAGAGGTTATCTTCTGGTGAGCTCTGATGATTCACACGATGTGGAATAATATTATCTTTAATAATCTCTTCTTGGTGAGGAATGACGGGTGGTTGTGGTCTCTCTTTTATAGAACTTGGCCTTGGAGGTCGCGGTGGAGTAGGAGACGAAGTTATTGGCTGACTCAATCGTGGTGGCTCAGGACGAGCAGGTGGTAGGTCGGATCTGGCCGGTGGCGACGGTTCGGCTGTTATTTCACGGAGATTATCCTTAAGGTTTTTAAAGAGTGACTCTGCTCCACCTGTAAGAATTAGATCATTTTTAACAAGATATTCAAATATTACGACTTCGTAGATAGGCAGGCTTTGACTTTGAATTACCTCGTAAGGAACTAAATAAACTTTTCTCTTCTTTCTTTCCTTCTGGTATTGGGGCAGTAACTGGTTTCTTGAATTCTAATTTTGTAACTGGCATGCCTGATAAGTGGTTGAATATTGTTTCAAAATTCATTCTATCATCTGGATTTGCTTGTAATAGTCCACCTTGGAGGAAAAAACAAAATTACGAAAATTAGCAAATTATTAACTTTTAGCAAAAATTTGATTTTGATGATGTTGTACTTACGAATAATTGGAGTAAAACCATCCTCTACTTTCAATACATACTTTGCATTAATAATTGCCAATTTGCTAGAATCTGGGAACGGATGTGTCCCATAATCCAATAAGTATAGTAAGCACCCAAGAGCCCATAGATCAACCCGAGTATCTATTTGGTAATTCTGCCAGAGATCAAGAAGCTCAGGCGAGCGGTACCTAAATAATTAATATTGATTGAATTTATCATTCTTTTATTGGTTTAAGATATTTTAAATTGTATTACATTGGTGTCGTCTTTGCTGCTACCCGCTCTTCTACAATGCCTCGCTTCGTTGCATTCCAATCAATACTAGGTCTAATTATTTCTCGAGTTGCCGAACCAAAGTCAAGAAGTTTCACAAAACCATCAGCACCAATTAGAAAATTTTCCAACTGAAACACAACCAGGAAGTTAGTTGCTATGTGACATGAACTATCCTAATCAATTTTTGTGGTAAACTTATCTAAAGCTAAAACATTAAACCTTACCTTAACATCCCGATGGGCAATGCCTAGATTATGCATATACTCCACAGCATTACAGCATTGACGGAAAACATTCCCAACCAGCGGTTCGTTTCCGTCAGTCTGTGGTAGTGGACAACAGTACTCCATAATGATGTAATTCTCTACATTGCTTGTCTTCACTCCCAAAAGCTTAACAATGTTTCGATGATTGAGCCGACTCAAAAGATCAATTTCTTCAGCTACGGCTTCACCCGCGGCTTTGTCAGGAGTTAAAATTTTCTAAATAAACACAACAACAAAAAAAAAACATATTTATCAACATCAAAACTGATAATTTTACCAATAAATCCGCATGTAAAGAAAAATTAAACAAACCTTTACTGCGACAATTTGACCCCCGAAATCACCAAAGTAAACATACGAAAATCCACCTAAAATAATACATCAGGTAAATGGTAAATCAAAACTAATAAATAATTAGGACAAAGTTTAAATTCAAATAAACACTTCTAATCAACACAAACCACTCACTCTAACCTTAAACTTTTACATAATTATTATTACCTTCTGCAATAAGTTTTGTAAGTTTCAAATTCCTCCCTTCGAATTTAATTGTTTCTACAGTATTTTCAGTGGGTACTTCACTTGAAGTAAAATAACTCCGAAATGCCATACTGTCTTAGATAAATAGAAACAGATGAGAAGTCTCAGCTGTTCCAGTTGACAAACGAACACAAGTATCGATAAATACTAGAACACATCAGATAAAGAAATGAAATGACTACCGAATTCTTGTCGTACTCTCTAAAACAGTTTTAATTAATTAAGTTAAGAGATTCAAGAATGAATTTTTTTTTTCCAAATCAAAATTCAATAAAATGAAAATCGAAATTAAATACAAAATTAAAAATTAAAAGATTTAGAAACTTAGAAAGTGGGAGGAAAACTTTTGAAATCTGGTTCAATTTTATGATTTACCGCCCAAACTTTCACTTTTCTTCCGCCCCTTCACATATGGTAAAAACAATGGTGAAAGACTTTTTTTTTTCATCGCATTGGGAGAAAGTTTAGTGTAAAAAAAACTAGAAGATATTAAAATTTCCCTTTAATTATTGACCTTTGGAAGGTCAATCAAAATTTTCAAAAAAAAAAAATATCAAAAATTTAATTAATTCAAACCAAATTTTACATAAATATTCCATTAAATCGGTACCCAATAGGTTAAAAAAAAAAAAAAAAAAAATAAAAAAAAAAAATATTTCTTTCTTTCTTCTTTTATGAGCATTGCAAAAATCAATATCTTTCTTTTGGTTTTACAAAAAAAAAAATATGAAACAAATAATTGTAATTAAAAATTAATTAAAGACCCAAAAAGTAATGTAAATACATACATTATAAATCCATACACACGTCTGTCTTTCGTGAGTTGGTAACCAGGCAACTCTAAATTCACAACTTTCTCTTTGACTTTNAATAGGTTAAAAAAAAAAAAAAATAAAATAAAAAAAAAAAATATTTCTTTCTTTCTTCTTTTATGAGCATTGCAAAAATCAATATCTTTCTTTTGGTTTTACAAAAAAAAAAAATGAAACAAATTATTGTAATTAAAAATTAATTAAAGACCCAAAAAGTAATGTAAATACATACATTATAAATCCATACACACGTCTATCTTTCGTGAGTTGGTAACCAGGCAACTCTAAATTCACAACTTTCTCTTTGACTTTCACTGAACTAAATATTGATAGAGGGAAAAGTCGATGAAAGGGACAAAACAATAGTGAAACTAAAAAAAAAAAAACTGTCGTCGTGTGTTAGGTAGGTAGAGTCGCATGAGGAGAAAGTGGGTTGGAATTTTGGGTTCTCCTCAAGAAGAATCCAAAATGTGTCACCAACCAATCATTCAACAACGTCGATGACAGAGACTATTAAGGTAAATTCAAACAAAAAAAAAAAAAAAATTTCAATTTTTTTTCTCTTACTTTCTCTATTATTTTCATATTATTGTCTGAGTCCGCTGAGAGTTGAAGAAGGAGTTAAAAAAAGAAAAAAACACCCAAACGTATATCATTACACAATTGAATCAATTGTTATTCAGAAACATTGGTTTTGTGGAAATTGAAACAACTACCTTCAACTTCATTTGAGAGAGGTTCAACTGAATAATTTAAGACTTGAGAGTAGTGAAGGTTAAACCCTAGTAGTAATGTCTACCTTAAAATTGATTGAAAATTTATTTGTTTTAGTCGTCTCTTAGTAGTTTTAAAACGACTAAATATTATTATTTTTTTTTTGGTTCTTTTAGTCGAATTGGAGAAAGTAAGCTTTCACCATAGCTCCTGTCAGTTTCTTCGGCTTATTCCTGGATCGTTCTGGGAATAGGTAAGCATAAGCTCTCATTGATTCTAATCTAGTTCAAATATTTTCATCAAATCTAATTTAATAATATTGAATTCTTCACCAATTTCCATAGATTTTGGATTATTTACAAATTTTATGTTTGCTTTGGACAGACTAAAAATTAAGAATTATTATCTAAGTAAACTTTACAAAACGGAACTTCTCAATTACTTACCCCATTATTGGTTGGTATCGAGAGAAAAAAAAGTTTCTCCAATAACAATAACATTACAATTACAATTTCATTACATTACATCAACCAACTCTGAATTGGTAAAAATTGTGGACAAACACAATTAATAATTATTGTCAATTGTAAGACGAGGAATAATCAAGATCACAACAGGCAAATGATAAGGTAATTTAAATTTTCAATAATTCAAAATAGCAACCCTTTACGTTAATTTTCTAAATTTTGTGGTGGAATTACAGTGCAGCCATAATTAAAATTTCCACTACCTAATTTTGAATTATTTCCGTTTAGCTAAGGAATCAAAATTCAACTGAAATAGAAATAGAGGAGGTATTAAAGAATAAACTAGAAATGCAAAATTCCGCATTAAAAAAGTAAAGGTTACAATAAATAACAACCAAAAAAACTAAAGTGAAAGAAGAGAAAGTGGCTATAATTAAAGTTTCCAGTGGTTTTAATAATTTCTAGATTTTTACTAGGAATTTTTAAATTTTTTCAACACATTATAATTAACTAGTAATAAATCGATAATATCTGAATTATAAGTAATGCCTTGTCTCTAGGGACAGTATCAGTCGCAAAACGCAATTTAGTGAAGTTGATAACGGGAAAATTATTGTTTTTCATTAATTCGGTGACTCAATTTGACAAATTTCTAGTTTACTTAGCAAAAACACATCCCTACATCAATAATTTCTTAAAGAAAAGCGAAAACCCGAGACCCAAATTGAAACCAGGGCCTAAAGAAAAACTTTCACCACGGGACAAGTGTGAGATAATTATCTCTAGTAGCAAAAAATTGACTTAATTTGAACTTTTCTGTATGTCCAAAACCGAAAGCTGCACTGTAAATTAATTTTGAAAAGATTCTTAATTAAAATCTTTGTTTNTTTCAACACATTATAATTAACTAGTAATAAATCGATAATATCTGAATTATAAGTAATGCCAATTTTGTCTCTAGGGACAGTATCAGTCTCAAAACGGAATTTAGTGAAGTTGATAAGGGGTAAATTATTGTTTTTCATTAATTCGGTGACTCAATTTGACAAATTTCTAGTTTACTTAGCAAAAACACATCCCTACATCAATAATTTCTTAAAGAAAAGCGAAAACCCGAGACCCAAATTGAAACCAAGGCCTAAAGAAAAACTTTCACCACGGGACAAGTGTGAGATAATTATCTTTAGTAGCAAAAAATTGACTTAATTTGAACCTTTCTGTATGTCCAAAACCGAAAGCTGCACTGTAAATTAATTTTGAAAAGATTCTTAATTAAAATCTTTGTTTATGTATCATTGTTGTCTTGAAACAAATTGAAATTTTATAAATTAAGTAAGACAAAATGAATGTTTTCTCCACTTTCTCCAAAAAATAATTATTAATCTTACTCATGTATGGGTTAGAATTTTGAAATGTAAAATGTCAAAACCTAAACGAAAGTTGATATCGAGCGTTTTAAGCATTGCTATAAGCATTCACGAACCTCATGAATGTCGTGCTAACCAATGTCATGCCAATTTTTTTTTTCTTCCCCTTTAAGAAGAGAATATTGAATAATTTAGCAGTTTTGTACTTCCTATTGGTGGTATATAAAGTAATTTCTTATGTTACCATCCAAAGAAAACTATCAAGTACATTGGAAATCTATTATAAAATCAAATTGGTTCCANACATTGGAAATCTATTATAAAATCAAATTGGTTCCAATTTATTATATAATCTAAGCAAATCTTTAGTTGTCTAGGATTTCATTTTCTTTTTACAAGTTACAAATTAAACACAAAACGATTGGATTTGATTAGGAGGAATAAAAACCAGCTGTAAGAAGAGAAAGTATATTCAATTCACTCATGACTTTGAGTTGAATTGATTCAAAACATGAGAAAATACTGTTTCATTGTTATTGATTATTGATTGTTAGTTTTTTGTTANCGAGTTGAATTGATTCAAAACATGAGAAAATACTGTTTCATTGTTATTGATTATTGATTGTTAGTTTTTTGTTACCATATTATAGTCAAAACTCAAAAAAATTATAAGTTTAATTTTGACGAATATTCTCACTTGGAGAAAGTTTCTTAACATTTCTGAAACGGAAAAAGTTCCATTTTTGATTTATTCTCAATGTCAAAGTGATTATTATAATAATTTATTTCTTTTTACCTATTTTTGTCACTGTCACTGCCAATCCTTGTTACTCTCGTCTCAACCCAAACCCCTTGTAATCTTAAGTTACTTCTTACGTCGTCGAAATTATTGAAATCATCGAAAATTACGGACAAGGTGACACACACCCCTTTTATGTCATTTAATGAGCAAACCCCTTGGCGCCACTACTTTTTTCAGTCGTGGAATTCTACCCAGTATTTTCTCCGTTCGTCTTTGGAACTTTGGGTATGAAAATATAAAAAATTAAAGGTCAATGGCAATAAGTGAGAATTCGGAGAATATAAATTAATCAGCCATTGATGTCATTTTTTTTTGTCCTTGAAAATAATATAATATTATAGTCAATTAAGGGAACAATTTGGACCTTTCTTTCATCGATATTGTGTTTGAATAGTTGATAAGTCAAACTCTNATAGTCAATTAAGGGAACAATTTGGACCTTTCTTTCATCGATATTGTGTTTGAATAGTTGATAAGTCAAACTCTTTCTAATGTAATCAAAAAAAAATCAATATAAAGGTTAAAGTCAAAATACTGTGTAATTAAAATAGCACTGGACTCAATTTTAGTTCATGTGGCAAGAGTAAATTAAATTTTAGTTTTAGTCTTCTTCAACATTTCATGGGACACTGTTGTTGGTGGTTCCAGACCCAGATAGAAAATTAATAAACTTGAGTTTGAGAAAAATGAAGTAAACGGTTCAAATTTACTTAATAAATGATGAAAGTAGGTTGTTGGTGTGATACGGTCCTCTAATATTTTTAATTAATTAATTAAGGTCAAGTTGACACTTTATTTTTTTTTGTTATATGCATCCACAAATTCTTCCGCACCTTAATAGCTTTTACATGTAAGAAACCAGTTTGTAAAATGATGTAGGTTTCAATAATAATTATTATCTTTTGTTTTCAGTTGATAATTTACGATAAGTTATTTTCTATTAACTACTATTAAGTATTAATTTGATAAAATTGTAACAAAAATTTGAAATTTTTTTTTACTTACAGCCGAACAACATCGAAGACGACCATGGAGCGATACGAACGACTAAGTAAAATTGGTGAAGGATCCTACGGTGTTGTGTTCAAATGTCGAAATCGTGAAACGGGTCAATTGGTAGCTATCAAAAAATTTGTTGAATCTGAAGATGATCCATTAATACGAAAAATTGCCATGCGTGAGATACGAATGTTAAAAAATTTAAAACATCCTAATTTGATTAATCTAATGGAAGTGTTTCGACGGCGGAAGCGACTCCATCTTGTTTTCGGTAAGAACTTAGAAACTTTACATAACTGTGTAATTTGAACGAACAACTAATACAAAATTTGGTTGGAGTAAGGCAGCAGGCAGCGGTTGTTTGTAGATAATGAAATGTAGTTTTTCTTTGTAATTAATCTCAAATTAAGTTAATTAATTAAATATTATTAAACTTAACGTTGGATGTTACAATAAAAAACGTTAAAATGAAATGTTAGAATTTTAAGTACAATTAACAGATGTTCTGCCAATTCTATACAAAATTTGAATATTCAAATCTCAATGGCGGAATTTGAATTTTTGAATTTAGCGGTTCAAAGGACACGAGACATGGCGGAGATTTAAAAAAAAAATTTTTTTTTAATTTGTAACGATTTTTGAACAAATTTGAAAAATTTTGAAAAAAATTTCACACAAAATTAATTAAATTAATACATACTACAAAAACTTTTATTTATTAGAATACTGTGACCATACCGTTCTGAATGAACTTGAGAAGTATCCAAAGGGTGTACCTGAAGGACTCACGAAACGAATAATTTGGCAAACACTCCAGGCACTTGCCTATGTTCACTCTCATAATTGCATTCATCGAGATGTCAAGCCTGAGAACATCCTTCTTACCAAGGACGGAGTTGTCAAATTGTGTGATTTTGGATTTGCACGAATTCTCAGTCCTGGAGAAAATTATACTGATTATGTTGCCACACGATGGTAAATATTCTATTTTTTTCAACAGTTTTTTTTTGATGAAGCAAGGAGTTTGGTCAGACGTTTGGAATCAATTATTAACTTTAATCATTATTGATTCAAAGGTATCGTGCACCGGAACTTCTGGTTGGCGATACACAATATGGTGCTGCGGTTGATGTTTGGGCTATAGGTACGTGAGATATAAATAATAACCATTGTCCAAGAAATCAATCTTAAGTTAAAACTATGAATTGACAATGGATGACGATTCCTAACCTTCTTGCTATCATTAATATTGATTTCCGTAAAGGTTGTTTCTGTTTGGTCAAGGTTAAGTTCACATGGTAGAAAAATAAAATTTTAGATTCTAATGACAGGTTGTGTCTTTGCTGAGCTTATTAAAGGGGAAGCAATTTGGCCAGGAAAGTCTGATGTTGACCAATTGTACCTCATCCGGAAGACAATGGGAGATCTTATCCCTAGACATATGCAAATATTTCGGGTATTTCCACTTCAGTATTTCTATATATTTACAAAACAATATTTTATATTTTTCTGATCGTTTTAAGGCTAATGAATTTTTTGCTGGAGTGACATTACCAATGCCAGATGTAAGGGATCCACTGGAGGCAAAAATGTCAAAATCAACTACCCGAGAAATGTTGGATTTTTTATACAAGTGTTTAGACCGTGACCCTGTCAAACGTTGGACCTGTGACCAACTCATGCACCATCAATACTTCAATGGTTTTAGTTTTAGACTACCCACCTCAGATATGGAAGAATTTGAAAAACTTCGTAGAAGTAACTATAGTAACAATGGTTCCACAGGTGATACCACCACACATTTCCCACATTTGTCACAAAATGGTGTAGGAAGTCCTGAACAGTACCAACATCAGGCCCCATCATCACAGTATCATCAACAATATCCTTCCGGAAATACTAATAACAATGGAAAATCACATCCTCCTCAGAAGGATTCGAGAGAAAGCTTTGATCATTTACCCAATATCTGACGCCATGGTAAAGTTGGTGGATTTTTTGGACAACGAGCTATTGGAACCCCACAAGTAAAGCACTTAAATAAGTAATTAACTTAACAATGGAAACATTATTGAAGGAAGTAAGTGTAAGTACTCTTGCACTTAACAACAGTAAGTACTCCGTCCATAATTCACAGTAGACCTAACTAAAAAACAATAGTGTTGAAGTTAATCAGATTTACAGGTAGTTCAGTTTCGAAAAAAAGTTCTAATGATTGACATTCTGCTTATCCATAAAAAAATTAGATCGAGATTTGAGACTTTACAATTATTAACCCTTCTGGTTAATAACATATACTTAATTAATAGTAAATTTGAAAAGTTAATTTAATAAATTAAATCTTAAATTGTTCTCCTGGGGGGTCCTGTCATGATCCTCATTCACGTGATGGAACTTGGAGTGTTACAAACAAGTATAATTTAATCAAAAAATTTTAAAATAACATTATCTTTTTTAAAAAGTCTCTTTTTTACTCTCTCTCACCAGAACCTTGTTCTTGAAATTGCTCAATGAGCACAATAATTGAATTATAACTCGTTTTGTGAATAATTACTTATATTACTAAAACTTGCTTAAAATCTGATTGGTTTATTTCAAGATCAAGTTCGTTTTTTGGAGAAAGTCGTTTAGAGAGTGAGAGTGTGGAATTAACGACGACTAAACTAACCAACCAATTAATTAACTATGTATTAAGGTAACAAGTACATAGTTGTTTGTTAGTTTATTTAGTCAGCCGTTTTCAATTTTCATTTTTTTAAATCTAAAAACCATAACGTAACCAAAAATTTTTTAATAATTTGACAGAAATTTTGTTACATTACAGTAGTGAAAGAAAAAAATTTTTTTTTGTTTTTTGCCTTTCTTTTCACTTTTTCCGGGAGAAAATTTTGAATTGAAAGTTACTAGATTTTTAACTCCTGCGTAGTGACAAGGTTTAGAAAAAACCTTGTTCAAAAAATCAATCTTAATAACTTTATTTATTTAAAATTTTAAAATCAAGTTTACTAATTTTTGGATAAGGAATTTATGTGTTTTTTTAATTTAGCTAATTTAGTACACTCAAAATCATCATATGGATGAAGTATCGATCTAAACACTCGTAAGAATTCAAAAGTTAATAATTTTAAATCAAACTAACATCTAATTTACATACGAATTTTTATTTTATTTAGATTTGGAATGTAACATGAAGAGAACAATGCCAAAACCACTGGAGAGATTTAGTACATTTTCATTGTTCTTCGGAACAACAATAGTCACATTGTTTCTACTTCCAATTGGAGCTAGTAGTTTGAAGCAAATTGTAAAAGGTAAGTTATTAATAAACATTTAAAATAAAATAATAATTGTTTAATTTAATAATGACATTTTGTGATAGTTTGATTTGACCTAATTTTACTACTAGGAAGTTTCTGTATTGGTACCACTGATACAAGAGGTTGTGACAATGAATTGACAAATCTTCATTGTTACGAAGGGAAGTGTCAATGTCCTGAGGCCTTGACAATGCCAAATGCAAATCTACAAAGAAATCTTAATACATGGTGGTATGAACCACTCAATAAGTGCTTTGCAGTCATTGGTTCAATGTGTGACCTTCATCGGAGTAAAAAACGTGTAGAATGTCTTCCTGGAGTCAAATGTATTCCTGATCCAAAGAATCCTGATGCAGGAACCTGTACTGGCTCAAAATTTCGAGCACTTCTAAGTCTTCCTTTTTTTCTCTTCTTCAGTTTTCTTCTTCTTAACTAAATAATTTCAACAATTTACTTCAATTTTAGAAACATTAGAGTTTTTAGAAAAATTTTAGTATAGTATCAATATCAATACCAATACCAATACCAAATTAATTATATTAATTAAACTCAATAGTCAAATTAGGAAAAAGTATAGGAGAAAAAAAAACCTAATGTCTTTTTCATGTATAGGAAAATTCTTCATGATCCAAAAATTTTGGTTCCATAAGAAAGGTTTTTAGGTAGGATTTAGCGGTGAGGTATGAAAAAGTCCCGTTTTTAAAACTGAAAGGGAAATGTTTTACAGCTTGTTTTTTTTTTTTTTTTTTGAAAAAAATTAGGACAGAGTGTGTTACTTTAAAAGCAAAAGTACTATTATAACTACACAGAGAGATAAGTTGTGAAGGGCTTAAAATAGAAAATGAGGTAAAAATTGACAGACCGGAACCAAAAAGGGTCCAAGGAACCGTAACAAAGGACCAGGGCTCTTATCAATGGGAAGATAAAAAAAAAGTTATCTATATAATCTTTTTCTAGACTCATGGAAATGCATCCCAAATACATATATTAAAAAAAAATGATGAGATTAAAAATTTTTTTCTTATATTTAAGGTAACTAATAATAGGGTCAACCCTTTTACCTGTCTTCCTGTCTGACCTTAACTAAATTCCACGAATGTTATTCTAGACTCTTGAACACGCCGAGAATATTTATGAGTCTTGTGTAAATACATAACAACCAATGGGAGTGTCCAGAAAGTCTGTATTGTCAATGAATAACAAACTAACATCTTTGGGGTTGTTAAAGTTACCGAATGACCCATAAAACTTGTATTCATAGAACTTAGTATGTTATATCTATGTATTACTTACGAAGGTTTTAAATTTTATGAAATTTTATTCCCGGCTTTTTCCCCCCTCCTTAGCAATCTACCACGATACTTCCGTGTGCGCCATTTAGCCCTCAGCTATTTTCGCACCATTATCACTTCCGTTATCCTCATGGGGGGAAGTGATGTATGCGGCGAAGGCGCCTGGGAAGTGAAGTCTATGGCGCAGGCGCCTGGGATGTGATGTTTGTAGCGCAGGCGCTTGAGAAGTGATGTCTGCAGCGCAGGCGCCTGGGAAGTGATACCAATGCAAATGATACCCGGGGGATTGACACCGCGCGCGACGAAACAAGGGGGGGGGTGCAAGCGATGGGATAAAGACTTTAGGCGCTAAAATAGACACAACAGGACACAGACCACGACGGAAAAACTCATGTTATTACAATGAATTCATATATTAATATGAGCACTAAAATTTTAAAAATTGACACAAAAGCGCTGAAATAGTCCTGAAAATCGGTACAATGACCTACCTAGTTTAGAATTTTTGGCCAAAAAAAAAAAAAAAATTTTTTACATACATACATGTAATTTGAATAGTTAGTTAATACATCTGGGACATATTTTTGTATGCCTATGAATTTTTGAACATAGTGGAGGGTTCTTAAGAGTAGAAAGATAGTGTTAGATGATGATGTCGGAGAAAACCTGTCCTATAAATAATCCTGGTGATGAAGGGGTACTTTTCTAACCAAGGGCTCATCCCTTTTTTTTCTCCAGGTTAATTTACATGCATGACCTAATTTTTGGCTTAAGCTCGGACAAAGGGAAACAGGATTCTGAAATTCATTCAGTGAGAACTAGAGAAGATGAGGGATTTATTTTTTTAAATATTTTTTTTTATTTTTATTTTTTGGTAATAAGTAAGTGGTTGGTGGGTTTGTAAAACCGGGACAGAATGTATGAGATGACTTGCTAAGATCCTTAAGGTGTAATAACAATAATAATAATAATAATAATCCTTTCAAAGGTTTTGTACCTCATTCCCTAATTATATTTCAAAAGTCTACGAATCCTGCGGCGAATTTCACGTTTTTTCACGCTTCTCATGGAGTGAAGATGAAATCAGGGTGATGGAGAAGTAGAAGAAAAAGAAAAAAAATCAAAAGTATAACCAAATTTAGTTTTGATGATAAACTCATAATTTCAATCTCTATAGTTCGTGTGTACCCTTTGGTGTTTCGAGAATCAATTTCTAGACTACTTTTCATAAATTTTACCTAGGGGTTTTTTTTCTCCGCGCTGAAAATTTAGGGAATTTCAACATAAATTTTTTTTTTTTTTTTTTTTTGTGTTTAAAAAATTTATTTCAAGGTTATTCATTATTCATTCAGGTGTACTTTTCTTAAAAATTATACTACACTACCACCAAGACTTTCTATTTTTGAAAAATTAAAATGAGTTACGTTTACGTAGCATGACTATCAGTACTGACTGATAGCATGACAATGTCACCTTACCTTCTTTTTTTTTCAACTTCGTGACATTGATTGGGCAGGAATGAGTGGAAATTAGGAATTTAGATGAGTAAAAAGTGAAATTTTGACAAAAAAAAAATTTTTTTTTTTGTTCTTTTGTTATAAAATTCATCTTTTGAAAAAAAAAAAAGTAAATGAATGAACGTAATTGTGTAATGGAGTATGACTTATTACTTTTTTCGATTATAGAGAACAATTGGGAGATTTGGAAGTCGTAATAGATGAACAGTTCCCTTTGTTATGGATTATGATTATGACTATGAATTTGTAAAAAAAAAAAATTACTGGATTTACACCTCAAAGAGTTGATAAATCAAAAAAAAAATGAAAGTTTTTTTTTTTTGATAAAGTTGTCATTGTAGTATATCTTTAAAATTTTTTTAACAATTTGTACCACTAATTCTATGGTTAGGTTTTTATTAAATTGTTTTATTCTTGCATGTCACCGTATCATTTGACTTAAAAGACCGTGTAATAATTAGCTTTCACTTCTAAACCTATCTACTAGTAGGCATTACATAAAGTGTACTCAAACTCACTTTTGAGAGTACTCAATTTTAAATTAATTATAATTATTTTTTCAAAACAAAATTTTTTTTGAGAAAGTCAGATTATAAAAAAGAAAAAGAAAAAAAAAGCTTAATCATGGAAAAAATTTTGACCTATTTTTGCGTTTTGGAATTTAATAAATTATTAATGATTAAAGTAAATTAAAACTTTAGACATGAATAATCAACTGAAAAATTTTATTTTTAATAAAATTTCAATAAAATTAAATGATTATTGTTTTCAAACAAAAATAAAAAATATTATCAAAACGAGTAAATTTTTTTTTTAAATCAGTCTTAAAATTTCAATTTTGTTGACTTTAGTTATAGTCAACTTCGTTTATAATGA
Organism: Holacanthella duospinosa; assembly: GCA_002738285.1. Taxonomy (NCBI): domain Eukaryota; kingdom Metazoa; phylum Arthropoda; class Collembola; order Poduromorpha; family Neanuridae; genus Holacanthella; species Holacanthella duospinosa. The sequence goes on along the minus strand of NIPM01000004.1, from coordinate 162,664 downwards.
ACTTTGCCTATAGTGAACTTCTGTTATGACGAACTTCGGCTACAGTAAACTTCTCTTATGATGAACTTCGACTATTTAAAAAAAGTTTTCTGATGAACTTCGACTATTTAAAAAAAGTTCTCTGATGAACTTCGACTATTTAAAAAAAGTTCTGATGAACTTCGACTATTTAAAAAAAGTTCTCTGATGATGATGAACTTCGATTATTTAAAAAAAGTTCTCTTATGATGAACTCCGACTATTTAAAAAAAGTTCTCTTATGATGAACTTCGACTATTTAAAAAACTTCTCTTATGATGAACTTCGACTATTTAAAAAAGTTCTCTGATGAACTTCGACTATTTAAAAAAAGTTCTGATGAACTTCGACTGTTTAAAAAAAGTTCTGATGAACTTCGACTATTTAAAAAAAGTTCTCTTATGATGAACTTCGACTATTTAAAAAAAGTTCTCTTATGATGAACTTCGACTATTTAAAAAAAGTTCTCTTATGATGAACTCCGACTATTTAAAAAACTTCTCTTATGATGAACTTCGACTATTTAAAAAAAAGTTCTCTTTTAGTAAACAAATAATGTCTACACTAGAACAATGTCTAGAAAACAAATATTAAATGTTACATAAGAAGTGCCACCCTTCATGTAGTTGATACAAAAAGAATTGATAAAATTTTTGAAAAAATTTTTTTTTCGTAGAAAAAAGAGTCCATGAAACAACTAGGTTTATAGGTGAATTTTTGTCTTGTACGGATAATGGTAGAAGTGAAACATTTCTAATCTTTCGGCTCCTGTTTCTTATCTAAAGGGTTGAGACAGAGGAGAAAGGGTTAGAGCTTCAATACAGGTGGTAAGGTAAGGTAAGTACAAGAAAAAAATTACTATTTTTTTTTTTTCGTCTTCATCATTTTCTTCTTCTGCTGGGGGTGAGTGTGTCTTTGAAGTAAAGAATAATATAAAAATTTCTCTCCAATTCCCATGGAATCGTTGTTGTCTTCACCTTCATTAACATAGAGTAAAAACTCCGTCAGTCACTTGGTCACTTCAATTGTTGACTCCGTGGCATCATCAGACTCACCTTCCTCAGTACACACACTGCCCTAGTAGAATTTAAAATTGAAAAAAACGTTCAAGAATTTTACCTTTTTGAGGTTTGGTTTGGCCTACAGAACCTGAAAAGTCACTCCACGGCTCATCATCACCGTTAGAAATAAGAAAAAAAAACTTGTCTTTTTTTTTCTATCATAATTTCACTTAAATTCTCTGGGCTTGTAGAATTCAAAGAAATTTTCCCTTACCCACCTTCTCCTCTTGAACCAAAAAGACCAGTTTTCATCATCCTGCTTCATAAACAATCAAGAGAAAGAGTTATCAGTAACTACAAAGGAATCAGAAAAGATTTTTTTTTTTAACCTTACTCTGTGTGATGAAGTGAATTTTTGTGATCACTGATCAGTAGATCAACTACATAAAAAAAAAATAANATCATCCTGCTTCATAAACAATCAAGAGAAAGAGTTATCAGTAACTACAAAGGAATCAGAAAAGATTTTTTTTTTAACCTTACTCTGTGTGATGAAGTGAATTTTTGTGATCACTGATCAGTAGATCAACTACATAAAAAAAAAATAATTTTTTTTTTTAGTAAGAAAAATTTTCTTAAAGATTTTATTCATCTTTGTTATGTGAAGCTTTGTGTGGCGTCATTTGGGTTAAGAATCCTCTTTACTTTATTCATTTGGGACAATTACAACTTCCGGTTTCTGGATTCAAAAACAGACCAGACGGACTCAACTTAACCTAGTTTTCATCGTAGAAATTCTTTTTATTTGTGACATTGTGAAACCAGGAATATTTTCGGCTTTTGGAAACAAAATTCAAAAAAATTTTTGGGTATCAAAGAGACTGAATTTTTTAAGGGTAATAATTTGGATATCATCCATTAATTAGGTAAGTGCGTTTTTTTTTTAAATATTAAATATTAAAATTTACATGTATTTTATCGTATAGAATGATAGTAGTGATTAAAATTGAAATTAACCAAATAGACGACTTGTTTTCATAAATTTTGAATATAAAGAATCAATAGGGAAAGAAAATAATGAAAAATATGAGCTATGATGAACATATCGGTTATAATGAACCAAAAAAAACATGAGTACTATGGTCTAATAATAAAAAAAAAATTGTATTAAAATTTCTTTTTTTGTCAAAATTTTGAAAAAAATAAAAACTCAAAAATTTTTATTTTATTTTGATTCTAAGCCAAAAATTAGTTACTTTAATTTTATAATCACATTTAAATTAATTCTTGCTTAGATTTCACTTTCAGTACTAAACAAAAAAAAAAAAAAAAAAAAAAAAATTTTTTATTTTTTTATTATAGTTGTATGAAATTCTATTAAAACCCTACCCCCACCCTGACAAAATAAAATTTAAACTTAAAATTTAAAGTTATGATTTTCTCTGATTTTTTTTTAACTACCACAAAAATTCTAATCTTGCAGAACAGAAGGTGAAAAAAGAGATCATTGTTAGAGCATTGTTGTCTCATTTGACAGATAGAGCACAGAGTTAGTAAGGCAAAAAAGGTAATGATAAAATATAGAATAGATTAAATTCTATTGTTTGTAAGACACTTTCTGTTGTTCTCTTGAGGCTCTTCCATTACTGTGAATCATTAAAAATTTTGAATTACTTTGATTCATAAGAGCATGAATCGTGAAGATGAGCTTTTAGTGAGAATTTTCATATTATTCCTCCAACAAGTTCCACTACAATGTGCAATTTTCATTGAATTTTTTTTTTTTCTATTATTTTATTATTTATACATTTTCTTTACTATGTACCTTTATTAACCCATTAGAATCTGCCCTAGATCAACCAAATTATAACTAAATAAATACTAAATTATTCTCTTCAAGGTTAACTTTTCTTTACATTCAATTAGATTCAATTAATGAAAATTATTATTACAATAATTGAATTATTCCACCTGGAAATTGTTTTTTTTTTAAGCTTTTCTTTTATATCCATTAACCCACCGGAAGCAACCATCATCCATTAAATTATGACAAGATTTTTATCTAACTTATTACAAAGAACATCAATTTGTAAAAAAAAAAAAAAAAAAATCTAATAACATAAAAATTTTTTTTTTTTTTCTTTCGCAATGATAAGAATTCGCACACTTTTGTAGCATTATTGTAATATCTTAATAATGAATGACTAGAATGAGAATGACTAGAGCGAAACACATGGACCGATACACAAAAAAAAAAAAACATAAATATTGCCGGCTTTACACATATTGTGTGTACTGCATCTCATTTTTTTTGTTACATTTTTAGCACATCACGTGCTAAAAATTAGGTCGAGAAAATCCTTAAGAAAAAAAAATTCACTTTGACACTAAACATTTCTATCAATGTCAAGGTCAACAATGTAAATTTTAAGGTTAGGTTTGACCTCATCTATCCGATAGATTTGAATTTTTTTTTTTTTTTTTTTTTTATTTTACACAATAGATTTTATAGACAGAATTTATTGAGGCAATTAATTTAAAATTTCCTGACACACTTTTTCTTTCTAATGCCAATTTGATCAAATCAGAATCGCATGTTATGATCTTTATTTTATTTTATTTTTTATTTTATTTTATTTTGCTAGTATGATTTTATGGTATTGAGTTATTAGTAGGGATACCTTAATAGAGAACAATGAAAAGGAAACAACAGAATCAAAAAAAAAAAAAAACTAACCATAAATGAGACCTTTTGAGTATGAATGAGATCAATTTGCAAACAGTCATAGTTTGCAATTTCCTAGTGGTTTTCTAAAAGTATAAAGTAATTGCCAATTGTTACACAAACGACAAACCGTTTAACAGTTTCCTTTTTTGCATATTTTCAGTGAAAGTGACATTATCTTTAATAATAATTATTATTATTCTGACATCCGCTGTAGTCAAAATTGTAATCAACCAATTTTAGTTTTTGAAAAAAAAAAGGGTTAAAAAAAGGGGGTAAGGGTTAAAAAATAAAGTTGTTTGACAGGTAATTTAAAAACTTTCTGTGCTTTCGTTTTTAGAGAAAACGTCTCGATGGATTCTTTTTTTTTTTGGTTATAAAATTTAGGTCATCAATAGAGTCAAAAGTAATAATAATTTGATTACAAATTTTTTTCTCCTCACCTAAAAGAAATTTGATAAGATTTTATCAAAAAAAAAAAAAAAAAAAAAGAAAATGAAAATGAAAAATATGATGAAAAATATAATGAAAAACAAATCAAAATTTTTTGCTTTTCTTTTCAACTATTATTTTGTTATTAACCCCGTTGTTTCTCTTTCATTGTCAATAATGTAAATGAGTGACGCTTTTTATAATTTGTAATTTGTAATTTGTAATTTTGAATATTCGCCACAAGGAAGTTTTGCACTCAGCGTGAGAAAAAATATTTTCACTTTTTGAAACTGTAAACTGCAAAGAAAAAATATTACATGTGTACAACATGATTTATGTTTTACGTTATTAATAATTTAAGCTTAAGAGTAATTAACACAAAAATGTATCATTTCTTTTCTTCTCACAATATAGTAGTAGTGTTTAAATTAATTTACGAAAATGAAAGAATAGTAAGAGATGTGCCATTTTTTTGCACTAACGAATCTTTAGTCAAAAACAACGCAAGTGTGTGAGAAAAGAAATTGCCGAAAAATAAAAATGAACATTCATAATCATAAGTTGTCATTTTTTTGAAATTGACGAAATGTTAAAAAAGTACCGGTGAGAGTGAAGTTAGCCGAGAAAAAAAAAATTCCAAATTTAATAATGTTATTATATACTTGTCACTAAATACACCTGTTGACGTTGTTACATTGTTACTACCGATTAGACATTAATTATGGTTAGTTTGTTTTAGAGAAATTTTTTTTTTTTTTACTTTGAATGAATTCACGAAAACTGATTCTGATCCTACTAACCTAGAAATTCATAAATTGTAAAAGGTAATATTAAAATTCACTTTTTAAAGGTCACTATACCACACCACTGCACTGTAGGAAGAATATTAAAACAGGATTTTTGCTCTTGTACATTTTTGTCATTTTTGCAATAACCCTTTATCATCATCATCTCTTTCATCTTAACTTTTTCAATGTTAAAAAAACACATATATTGAGACTCAAGGATGTGTGAAGAGGTAAGCAGTATGTATTGTTGTAAAAATGGTGAGAGTTTATGGAAATGAGTCAAAAAAAAAATTATTATTTTATTTTATTTTTTTTTTTGCTTTGAGGGTATAGAAATGAAACAGAGTGTCAAAGATGTCAACGATATAATCTCATTTTCGTCTTCACTCTCCCTTTAATTAACTAAAAGAAAAAAAAAATGTAAAATAATAGCAACAATAATGCAACAATGAAACCAATAATTAAACTAAAGTGTTTTAAATTTTAACNAAAAATGTAAAATAATAGCAACAATAATGCAACAATGAAACCAATAATTAAACTAAAGTGTTTTAAATTTTAACACTTTTTAAAAAAATTAAAAGCCCTACAGTCTTTAGCTCTTAATTTTTATTTTTTAATTCTTTTGCGGTAAAGGAAGTGAAATTTATTACTAAACGGTATGAAAAAATTATGTCAATTTTTATGAATTTTATCAATTTTAATCAATTTTATGAATTCCCAAAATTCAAAATTTTAAATATTTTATTTTATTTTATATTTTATAGAAATATGATATTTATTGATAATTTTGAATTCTTTTTTTTTACAGGAATTTCCATTGTTTGACGGCAGGCTATAGGAGCCCTTGCCGAATAAAAAATTCTCCCCCCTTCATCACTGACAATTTGTAACAATGGTTCTGTTCAAAATTTTTCCAGTATTTGTTCTTCTCCTATCAATAGTCACGGTAAGAAACAACAAATTTTAGACTTTAGATTTTCAAATTTTCTTTAAAAAAATAGTTAAAACACAATCAACCTCCTCAAAAAAATAATATTATAAAGTTATACCTAAAATTTCACAATTTCTAAAAATTTCATACATTATATTATCATTCTTATTGACCGGTCTTAACCTTTGTTTTCATAAAAAAAAACTTATTGGCAAGCGCCAAGAGCAAGTTTTGGCAAATAAAAAATTGAAAACTTTATGCACAGTGAAGTCCGGTTATAGTGAATTAGTAGGGACCGTCACCTTAAGAACATGAAAGTGCACAACCATTAAGTTACTTTTAAAGCATCGCGGGTTTTGAAATATTCTTACGATAATTGGCTTCTACTTTTCCGATCTAGTCACATTTACGTACAACAACACGGTGACATCGTTGAATGAACTTCTTCTCACCAGATCGAATTCTTCTTAAGTAAGCAACAACGAAAAATATTTCGTGACGGTTTGACTTTAAAACTGAAGTGTGTTAACAAAAATTCACTCTAAGGATCAAAGTCAGGTGTATAGATGTGGAAAGAAAAATAAGGAAGAATTCATTCAGGAATTCAGACATTTCATGCGTGTTCACTATAACCGGACAAAATGACTCTCTTGACAGATAGGTTTTGTTCAGTAACTATAAGGCCGAAAGTTTAGTATAGCCGATTTCATTATAGCTGGACTACTTAACATATAAACTCCCATTAGCTTGGCAGGGACCGGACAGTATGGTTTGCTATAACCGGAGCTTTATTATACCCGGTGTCACTATACCCGGACTTCACTGTATTTTGCAAAAAAAAAAAAAAAAAATTGAGATTGGGATGAATAGTATGGTAATTTAAGACAAATTAATGATTTTAAGTTTACATGAGTCAAAAAAAATTAAGAGGTTATAGAAAAAGTTGTAAAACAATGATTGGAAATTGTAATTATTTGCTACTTTGAAGGTAATTCCTTAACTCGTTTCCTATCCCTTGAGGCTCAATGGGTGTACTAGGATCTATAAATTTCCTATTTCAGACTTTATTAATGAATAATGAGTCTTCAAGTGATTTGAGACTTGAGACTCACAGGGGGTATAGTTAGGGTCATTTTTAAAAATGCGGTCAACAGAGACAGTAGACAAGTCTGACCAGTTTCAAAAAATTCAAGATCATATATAGGAAATCTCATTATTCTCATTATTCATTGCAATTTGCAATTTCAAGTCATTTCATTAGCTATCACTGCAAATAAAAATGCATTACCAAGAGAAAGCATTATTACATATGTAAATGTAGGTATTTTATATGCAAATTCAAAAAGCAAACAAGATTTTTTTTTGTTGGTAATTAATTTTAGCAACGTTACATATAAAGTGAGAATTTAATAAAAAAAAATAATAATAATAATAAAATTACAAGTAAATCTCACCATTGTTGTTTGTTGGTAAAAGTTCTGTTTTTGTGTATATATTTATGATTCTCATCATATCCAATTCCAATTTCAATTTCAATTTTATACACCTGTCCACGCATCCTAATATCCTTGACCATGACATGTGAACACTTGACATTCTATTGACCATAACTAAAAAACATTTAAATTTAAAATTTCAATTATTAATCCTCTTCATAATGAACCAAAATTCTTATGTGACAATGCATGACTTGACATGATCTTTGTAGATAAAAATAAGAGATGAAATGGATAGGAAATTAATTTTGACAACTTACCACCCGTCACTGTCATTGGTGGTGCCGCAGTCGGTGGTATACTGAAAAAAAAAATCCACATGTTTAAAATATAGGTTAGTTACCTCTTATGGCAATGGCAATGGCAATGGCAATGACTATGACTATGACTATCACTAATGACGTGATTGGGACATGGGATCAAGGTCTAAAAAAACGAAAAAAAAAAACGACAACTTCTTATAACGTTCTCATATTGTAAAAGGATGTGATGAGTTTACAATTTGAATAAAAATGGCACATGTTCCTCAAAGTGTCGAAATTAAAGAGCTGACAATGAGAACTTGTAATTCATTATTCTTAAAATAAGTTATAAAAGGAATGAACCAAGAGTCTGGAGAAATGTGCCTAAAAAATATAGAATAATCGTGCCGTAGTGGTAGTGTTACATTGTTGAAGATGTAGTCACGATATTTCTCAAACCATGGCATGTGGTCATGATTAATGAAAAAAAAAAAAAAAAAAAAAAAAAATTTGCAAGTTTGCAAAAAAAAAATTTTTTTTTTTATAAAATTAATATTTTAGAATTGAACTCTACTGTTGAATCCGTTCAGCTAAACCCTTTGGTGACATAAATATGCGTATAATTGTAATTTGACTAAAAAAATTAACACGGTGACAACGACGATATGGAGTGAGAAATGTACACAGTGACAAAAATACATAGTGTCAGTATAACTTCTCAAATGTATCATTTTTTGCTTGCTTTTTTTTTACTCTATAGCTCTAATAAACTTATTGTACGTTATAGCCGACTATTATTTATAGTATTTAATTGAAAAGTTGTCAAACCAAAGTAATTGATTGATAAAAATATAAATTGAAATTAACAATAAGTAGAATCAAACTAATCCCTTTCATGTCACACCATTGATTATATTCGCAAGATCATAATATACATTATACATTATACATTATAAATTGCAAAATTTTCATTGAGAGTGAACAAAAGGTATTTCATTAAATCTTTACTAAATTTATTATTATTAGTCGATAATGATAATGATAGATAACATAACCTCCTCCCTACACTTTTCATTAAGTTTTGTTACTCCTCTTTAAAAAAAAAAAAATAGTAATAATAGTGACAGGTGAATCAACAGAGAAATTAGGCTACTAGGCTCTTTTACAATCTTTGTTAATTTTAATTTATAAGATGATCATTCATTTGTGTAAAAAAAGAAACAATTCTAAAAATAATCATCTAACAACTATAACTATCTACAACTACACCTCTCTGGNTACTAAATTTATTATTATTAGTCGATAATGATAATGATAGATAACATAACCTCCTCCCTACACTTTTCATTAAGTTTTGTTACTCCTCTTGAAAAAAAAAATAGTAATAATAGTGACAGGTGAATCAACAGAGAAATTAGGCTACTAGGCTCTTTTACAATCTTTNAAAAAAAAAATAGTAATAATAGTGACAGGTGAATCAACAGAGAAATTAGGCTACTAGGCTCTTTTACAATCTTTGTTAATTTTAATTTATAAGATGATCATTCATTTGTGTAAAAAAAGAAACAATTCTAAAAATAATCATCTAACAACTATAACTATCTACAACTACACCTCTCTGGCTTTACTCTTGTAATTTTCAAGCTACTCTTAGCATGAAGTCAAGAGACTTGTTCCGCCTAAATGAAGTAGTTTAAAACCTTCATTTATTCACTTTTAACTAGAATTATCTCCTTGTGCTTTGCTTTCGACTATGTAAAATTGACACAAAAAAAAATAAAGATTAAGACTTTGCTGGTTGTAGAAAATTTGTTCCACCGACTTCCGATGGGTTAGTTTTTTTTTTTTTTTTTTTTTTTTTTGTTGGTGGTGGTTTTGATTAGTAGGGTGCGGATCGTTGAATGAATTCATTCATCTTAAGATACGTGAGCCAAATTGGCATGATTGATGATTTAACAACAATTGGGGTTTTTTTTTGGTCATATCAATGGCCAAGTACACAACAATGACCAGCGACCGTCAACAAATTGACAACCTACATAAATTGGATTACACTCAATTCTTATCGCTCCATGCCACGTGTGTATCTATATAACTCATTAATCATGATGACACAAGGGTTAGTAGNACTCAATTCTTATCGCTCCATGCCACGTGTGTATCTATATAACTCATTAATCATGATGACACAAGGGTTAGTAGGAGAATCTTTATCATTTTTAGAATCAAAATGAAAAAAAAAATTTTTTTTTTGTATAAAAAAAAATGTCGATGAATTTGTTCAAAATTTGTTGGAAAAGGAGCAAAAAAAATTTTTTTTTTTTTTTTTTTTTGATTTTCCTAATGATAAAAAACTCTTCGAATCGTTTCTGGGCCGGGCACCAAGATAAAACTAATCGGATTTGATACAAAAAAAAGTTAGTCTTTTGTTTTCAAAAAGTAAGTTAGTGGAATTTTTAAAATCAANACTCAATTCTTATCGCTCCATGCCACGTGTGTATCTATATAACTCATTAATCATGATGACACAAGGGTTAGTAGAAGAATCTTTATCATTTTTAGAATCAAAATGAAAAAAAAAATTTTTTTTTTTTGTATAAAAAAAAATGTCGATGAATTTGTTCAAAATTTGTTGGAAAAGGAGCAAAAAAAAATTTTTTTTTTCGAATCGTTTCTGGGCCGGGCACCAAGATAAAATTAATCGGATTTGATACAAAAAAAAGTTAGTCTTTTGTTTTCAAAAAGTAAGTTAGTGGAATTTTTAAAATCAAGACAAAACTTTGTAATTAGGACAGAATTTTTCATTTAGAAAATCCTTTTATCTTCTCACAAAAACAAAAGAATTGCAAATCAATTTTTGGTTATTTTTCACCTAAATTTCAACCTCACGCTCAGAATAAGGCTAAAGCTTTAAAATAAAATCATTTTCAACTATTATCCACACCTTTTTTGATTACTAAAAATTATTACCATTTTATATTGGATACATTGTGTGCCTTGTGTCCTGATTTAAAGATAAATAACCTCTTTTATTCCATTTTCGGGACACAATTTTTTTTTACCTCTGTTAACAACACCCTTTACATTGTACATATTAAAATAATTTTCACATTAGATAAATTTCGTGATCATAAATTTTCCAGTATTGGATTTTCATAATTGTGTCAAAAGAATTGTCAAAAACGTAATACATTTTCTACTTTCAAGACAACAATAATACTCTTCAACAAAACAAAATTGTGCAGAAATTATTAACAATTTACTCAAAATTGAGTAAATTTCAACATTAAATAGAACCATATAAATGGAGAAGAATACACTCAAATCTATTNATTTACTCAAAATTGAGTAAATTTCAACATTAAATAGAACCATATAAATGGAGAAGAATACACTCAAATCTATTCAATTTAAACTCTCATGAACTAAAACTCTTTGCAAAAACCTATAGCCCCGAGGCAAATTTAATACTTTATAATGTAATCTAAAGAGATTGAGTAACTAAAGACCGAATTCACAGAGTAGATTAATTTACATATTGTGATGATGATAACTGTACTTTATGAACATGTGAAAACATATCCAACTTCAATTCTTGTACCTTAGTAAATAAGTAACAGTCTTAATTTCCCAATTTTCTTTCTTTGACACTACTACCCTCAATTTTTGTTATCTTTGTACACAAAAATTTTCGCACAGTGCTCATATTATGTGTAAATATTGTATTGGTAGGTCGCAAAATAGGTTATTTTCTTAAAGNAAATTTTCGCACAGTGCTCATATTATGTGTAAATATTGTATTGGTAGGTCGCAAAATAGGTTATTTTCTTAAAGCAAAGACTGAAAGTGAAAAAATATATAATATAGATTGCGGTTAGCAGGGTTAAAGAAAACAACGGAAATGATTTNAAATTTTCGCACAGTGCTCATATTATGTGTAAATATTGTATTGGTAGGTCGCAAAATAGGTTATTTTCTTAAAGTAAAGACTGAAAGTGAAAAAATATATAATATAGATTGCGGTTAGCAGGGTTAAAGAAAACAACGGAAATGATTTNTAAAGACTGAAAGTGAAAAAATATATAATATAGATTGCGGTTAGCAGGGTTAAAGAAAACAACGGAAATGATTTTCATCTGTTTATAAATCCCTTTAGTCTATGTCAATTATAATAAAAGGGTTGAGAATTTTTGACAGAGTTGAGACAGCAGGATGTCAATTGATAATGATAATTTGGAAACTACATGATTCCCCCAGTACCACCGGTATAGTATTTTTTTTTGTATCTTTTGTTTCTTAAAGGTAACTTTGAGCTCATTAAAGTAACCCTTTGGGTTGTTAATCAGATGCTAATGAGAAAGTGTGATGATGATGATGATGATAGGAACCNATTTCAAAAAAAAAAAAAAAAAAAAAGACGCGCTGTCACAGATACGGTCTCTATAACACAAAATTGAGATTGGGGAGTTCAATTTTTTTCCAAAAATAGTTTATATTGCCCTGAAATACTCAATTTGTATAAGTATATTTATATATTTTTTTACCATGTCATGTGAGATGATTTTAAGGTAATTATTAATATTGGTTACTTACAGGTATCAAAATGTGAAAGTAAGGAGACGGAAGTTGCTGGAGAAGTATCCAGTATAGAAAGTAATTCAAATGCTCAAGAAACATTTGCCAAAAAACAAGGTCATTTTGGAGATAATGTGCCTGATCAAATTGCAATTGAATCCCAACATGAACCAGTTGGACATCGTGGTGAAGGTCGACCTTATCCACTACCAATCCCAATGAAGGGATTTACAGGTTCAGTAGTTTTACCAATGCCACCTGGATTTTCTCCACAAGGTCATGGTCCATCAATAGGAATTCGACTACCTCCTGGACAACATTTTGGTTAGGAATTACTTTTTTTAGTTTTAGTTTTAGTTTAGTTTTAGTAAATTAAATTTGACTGATTTGTATTGACGATTATGTAACTTACATTTAGGTCCTCAAGGATCACATTCTGCCCCACATCCCCATTTCCTTCCACATGGTAGTGGAGAGATTAAATTTCATAAAAGTAAAGAAGTTTACAATGGTGGACCACCATCAATTCCTATTGGTCAACCAATATCTCAGCTTCATCAATTGAATCATCATAATCATCAACAAATCCATGATAATCTGAAACAACAAGTTCATCAACAGTTTCATCAGACTGTATCAGCTGAAATGGGTGTACATCCAAATCATAAACCACATGTTGGTGGTCTTAAGGTTCAACCTGGTCCATCACATCCTAAAATTATGGTACCACAACAACAACCATTTCCTATTAGAGGTGATCAAATGATGGTACCACCAAAACCTTTACAAGGACCAGGATATTCTGGACAAGATGCTCAATTAGCTAATTCTGTTTTCCGAGAATTATTTGATCGTCAACAACAAAAATTAAAACATCATGGAGGTCTTCGTCCACAATCTGTACTACCAGGACCAATCAGTGGACATAAAGTGGTAACAGGAAATGACTTGACTTCACAAAGTGGTCAATTCCCACCACCATCTGTTCAACAATATGGAGAACCAACATCATCACAATCAGTGAGTCCATCAGGACCATGGCCTCAAGGACCAGATAGTGACATGCCGAAAATTGTCTCACTAGAAGTCAAATGTGAGAAAAGTGTAATGAGAGTTTACGTTGCCTTTGATAAACCATTCTACGGTGTCATCTTCTCTAAGGTCTAAAAAAAATAATTAGTTTTAAAGATAATTTTAGTTTAAAATAATTGAAAGTAACGTTGGTTTGTTTTCTTACTAGGGTCATTATCACAATGTCCATTGTATCCATTTACCAGCAGGACTAGGACATACTTCAGCCAACTTTGATATTGGAATTGATAGTTGTGGGACTCAAGGAAATACAGAGAATGGACTGTATGGTTATGGTGTCCAATCAGGTTCTGGTTCATTCTTTGAGAATATCATTGTCATCCAATATGATCCTCAGGTTTTCCCACAATTCTGTCAAGGTGTGACCCTAAAAAATATAATTTTTTTTTACAAAGGATTATAATTTATAGGTGCAAGAAGTATGGGATCAGGCGAGAAAACTACGTTGTACATGGCACGACCAGTATGAAAAGTCGGTCACTTTCAGACCTTTTCCTGTTGACATGTTGGATGTGGTACGAGCTGATTTTGCTGGAGATAATGTTGGATGTTGGATGCAAATTCAGGCAAACCCAAATTTTTTTTTTGTTAAATTAAAAAAAAAATTCAAATCCTTTTAGTGTTTTAGTTGACTTGTGACGTCTTTTTTTTTTTAGGTTGGCAAAGGCCCATGGGCTTCTGAAGTATCCGGACTTGTAAAAATTGGTCAATCTATGACCATGGTTTTAGCTATAAAAGATGATGACAACAAATTTGACATGTTAGTACGGAATTGTATGGCACATGATGGAGTTCGAGCACCTGTTCAACTTGTTGACCAATGGGGTTGTGTCACGAGACCTAAATTAATGTCAAAATTTACCAAGATTAAAAACTTTGGTCAATCTGCATCTGTTCTTTCCTATGCTCACTTCCAAGCTTTCAAATTCCCTGACAGTATGGAAGTGCATTTCCAGTGTACAATTCAAATATGTCGCTACCAATGTCCAGGTATCATATCGTCACTAAAAATACATGACAAATCTTGTTCAATAATCAATACTTAATAATTTCTTTACCTTGATATCTCCAGAGCAATGTACCCAACCAGCTGATGGTAGTAGTCCAGGTGGGTATGGTGGCCATATTGGAAAGTCTGGACTTCCTGCTGAGCGTGAAGAAGCTTCAAGACGTCGACGACGAGCTATTACCAATGGAACAGAAGATGAGGTTATTGAATTTTCTACAACCTTTAAAGTTCCAACTGATGAAAAAGATGATGTTGGACTCAATAAAGTCATCACAGTTGTTACCGAAGGGGATCTTCATGACCTCAAACAAATGGCAGGAGATTCTGGAGATGAACAAGAAGAACTCTCAGCAGTGCCAGTAGTAGAAGCATCTGAAATTTCAAATGATATTGTATGTATGTCAACATTTGGTTTTACATCCATGTTGGTTGTCCTCATTGGTACACTCATAGTTGCCTGTATTTTTTCGGCGGTCATTGTTTTAAAAAGGCCACGAAAGTATTGAGGTCACGGTGAGAGAATTTGTACTGATTAATTTAAGCAGTAAATCTTTAAGTTTTGAATTTATTAAAATTATTCAAGAATTCACCAAGGAGGTTTAAGAATTTTTTTTAGAAATTCTTTCCAAAAAAAAAAAAGAATCCCAAGGCTCAAAATCCTGCCGCTTGTTTTCTTCCATATTAAAAGGCCAGAATATGAAACGAAATTAAAAAAAAAAAAAATTACGTTTTCAAGTTCAAAATTTGAACAGTGTGTTTGGATTCATGAGCTTTAATAAAACAATATTATAGTGTTGTTTAGTAACATTTCAAGCATTGTTGAAATTTTTTTTTTTAAGAAACTTCAGTAAAAAATCTAATGCTCATTTCATGTCAAACTTTATATAAAACTAGTGAATAACGCTCTAGAGATTAATTTAATTTATTTTTACATGTAAAATTCGACAGTTATAATACTATAAGCAAAATTTGGTATAAATTTTTTTTTTTCATATGATCAAAAATTAACAATAGTTTAATTGTTAAATTTAAAAAAAAAAGCGTGTATGATGTTTTTTTAATAATAATTTTTGTAATTTGTTAAAATATGGTTCTGTCCTGTCACTGTTTTCCGGGTAATGTAAAGTTTTGTTAATATATTTTTGTTACATATAAATTGAGGTATGGCCGTGTAAGAAAAAAAGCGTCTACTTATTTAGATTTTGTTGATTTACGAGTCGATACAGTAAAATTTTGAAACAAGGTCTTTTTACAGTGAAAAATTTATACTCATTTAAAAAATATAGTCGATTACAACGATAATTTAGGTTCTGACAAGAAAATTTCGTTTTAGGACAACATTAAAATGTTGTTAAATGTTGCATTCCTTAGGCAACATTAAATTTTAATGTTGCCTAAGGAATGCTCAAATTCTAACAGTAACAATTACACAAAAACTCAAAATTTAAATAATAATTTTCAATTGAATATTACGAATAAGTATTTGGCTGCTCAAGGTTCCTTGTTTAGCAAGTACTTTCGGGACGTTTTCTTTTTTTTTTGTAAAATATGCTCTAATTATTTTGAAAACTGTTTTTTTTTCTGTAATAAGAGATTTATGGAATGAGTTAGAAAACCGTTTTGTAATTTGAATCAACTTAATTTGTAATCATGCATCCAGCAGCACGACCACCACCACCACAAAGAAGAATATTAAAAAAAAATGTTCAAGAATACTTCCTAGATGAAATTGAAAGTCGAGATTCACCGTAAGGGTTGTTACTCTTATAAAAAATAAATTCTACTAAAATTTAAAAGTAAAAAATAAGTTATCAAATTTTAGAAATCGAATTGAGTATGAACGTTTTGATTACTCAAATGCTACGGATGTCTTCCGATATCGTGAAGAAATTGGTTGTCTTGATGAAATGTTAGCCAAAGAACGTGAAAGACATAAAGAAAAACAACAAGAATTTAGAGATCGTTGGCAAGCTGCAGCGAGACAGATGAAACAAACAGATGAATCCATTGTCAAATTTAATCATCACTATCAGGTTAGTGTTAGATTAATTCACTGCTGCTGGAAGACAAATTTTGAACAGTAGTTATTAAAAATCTTACCTTTTGTCAATTAAGGAATCAATTGAAGAGAAGGAGAGGAATTTGCTAATTGCTGCAAGACAAGAAGAGCTTCACATAATGAAACAAAAAGATGTTCAAAGACTCAATAAAGAGAAAGCAATCCTTACGGAAATTTTACAACAGACCAAAGAACGTTTGAAACATTTTAAACCAGTTGAAAAATACTTGGAAAAAGTACAGGAAATGAGTCAAGGAGAATTCAATTCAATTCGTGAACTTCTTGATCGTTTCAATCTCCTCAAAGATAGTCGAGATGCACTACTTGAGAGTGATCTCTACGATAATGAAAGAGTGAGACGACGTCAGAGCAATTTGGACAATCTCAATTTGGTAATCACCTGGAGATCTAAATTGACCAAAATAAAATATATCATAACCATGCAGTTAATTATAAAATTAGGTAATTTAATTACTAAAATATTATTCAACAGGTGAAAGAAAATGAGGCAGTTTTACTCAACAATTATATCTTTGATCTTACGGAAGAATTAGAAAATCTAGAAGAAAAAGAACATCGGCTCGATGAAGGATTGACCCATGTTAAAGAAACTGCTGCGAAACGAGCCATGAATATAGGCAAAGTTCGAATGGCGAGTTACAATCTATATTTGCAAACTTGCAAATTGATGAAAAGATTACCAATTGTATGAAACTATATGTTAACATTTCCAAATTTTACAATTTTGTTAAAGACATGATATATGTATTTTTTTTTCTTATATCTTACTTACCAGATTCCTCCAATTGACACAGTGAGGCAGTTGAATTATATCCAAGGCTCACTTTTACAAATTAACAAGCTCCGTAAACATCTTCATCGTATTCTCAATTTGGCCTTGAAAGCTCACCGGAAAGAACAGAAAGAAAAGGCTAGACCTCCTCGAGTGGAAGACCATCATCATGTTTCAAAAGATGATAAACATGGAAAGGAAACAAAACAGAACTTCGATGTACTCTTTGGTCTTGTAAAACCCACTAGCTCACAAGTTTCTTCAAAATTCGATGAGAAAATTCAAAATCGGGAGATGCAGAGCGAAAAGTCTTCTTATCAATCCAAAAATCATTTATCCAAGTATCCATCCAAGAATCCATCCAAGGATCCATACAAGAATCCATTCAAGGATCTATCCAAGAATCCATCCCAGAATCCATTCAAGAACCATTCCAAGAACCAATCCAAGAATCAGACTTATTCTTCTTTACCTTGAATCATGAATGAAGCAAGGACAAGGAGTTGAAACTAATTTTCTGGTACACTAACTTATTGAATCTATTCGTAATAATAATAATATGTTTGTTTTTTGTAATTATGAATGATTATTGTTATTCTTACTAATCGCTGGTGTAACCTCCTAGTACATGTAAACTTAAAACTTGAACATAACTAAACAAACGAGTGGCCCATTTTTTCAGAACAACACAGATGGTAATACTGTCACTGTAATATCGTACAACTACTATAAAAAGATGAAGTTACACTGAGGTAATTAAAATTTTTTGATCTCTTACATTTAAATTAATTAATTGGGTAAGGTAAAATAAAATGAATTAAAATTGGTAAAAGGTGAATGAACTTTTGAATTTATGAATGATTAAAAATTTTACAAGAGGGCTGACCCTTGTACGCATGCGTAGTCCACTGTCTGCTTTTTGCTCCACTCACCCATTCCGAAGAACTTTTTCAAATTTAGCCCGCGAAATTTAAATTTCACACGAGGGATTTGAATTTCAAAAGTTTATTCACAAACTCATGACTCAAGATAACCGTCTCTTACTATGACCAAACCGTAACATAGACTGACCTCCAAATGTTAGTAAATTTTTAAAATAAAAACAAAAACCTACAACATCTATTCGTCCAATTTCACGTTAGTACACTCATACACAAAATTATATACGAACTTTAATTATTTGAAATTGGAATAAGACAGTCAGAATTTAATGGATTTCTCACCATAACAGAGCTGATCTTTCGTGACTCAAGTCTGTATAATTCCAAAATTTTAGATGGTGAGCCTAATTAATTTATACAATTGAAAGTAAACCAATTTTAATAAATGTTGCCTCAAAAGTGTATACACTTTGTCATTTGGCAATATTATAATACAAAATTTTTACCCATAAAACAAAGAAAGATTTATTAACTAACATTGAAAACAGTTTGTTTAATAAAAGGCTGTCACAGAGGGGTTTCAGGAAGAATAAATTTAAGAAAAAGATCAGAAAGATTTTTCATCCCAAAATCAACAATTAAAATAACAAATTAATAAGAATATTAGTCTTTATAAGGAATGGGTCCGAAATTACTTTAAAAAATCTTAAAAAATTAAGAAACAGCGAGAAAGTCAAAGAAAATAGGGACTTTTTCATTGGTAAAGACTACTTTTTCTCAAGTAATTTGTTACATAACAGTATAAAATCTAAGACTCATTGCTCTTGACGAGAAGATGGAGGTTTAAGAATAATTTTTCGTGTCACGAGGGTCGATCTATGATACGCTTAGGACTCAGAGTTAGAGGCAGTTTTCCTAACTCTGGTTTCAAACACATGTTGAAAAATTGGTGTAATTGTTGATTTTTATTTCGACTTTTTAGTTTTTAATTTTCAAATAATTTTTGAAAATTTTAGTAAAATTTGTTGACAGTTTTTCTTACTTTGAACAAGAAGCAGTCCANATTTTCAAATAATTTTTGAAAATTTTAGTAAAATTTGTTGACAGTTTTTCTTACTTTGAACAAGAAGCAGTCCACAATGTCGATTTCTAAAAGGCTCTTTATTGGTAACATTCATTCAGAAGTACAAGAGAGTGATCTTAAAACACGCTTCAGCAATTTTGGGACAGTCCACAGCGTGGAAATTCGATCAAAGAATTCCGATTATTTCGNATTTTCAAATAATTTTTGAAAATTTTAGTAAAATTTGTTGACAGTTTTTCTTACTTTGAACAAGAAGCAGTCCAGAATGTCGATTTCTAAAAGGCTCTTTATTGGTAACATCCATTCAGAAGTACAAGAGAGTGAACTTAAAACACGCTTCAGCAATTTTGGGACAGTCCACAGCGTGGAAATTCGATCAAAGAATTCCGATTATTTCGCTTTCATGAATATAGAATTTGTTGACAGTCCTGCGATGAAGAAATGTAAGTCTATTTCTTTATTTATATCTTCATTTTATAAATCTAGGTTAATACAAAAGTAATTTATTACTTTACTTTAGGTTTCGATGTGTTAAATAACACAAAATGGAATGGTCTTACTTTGAAAGTTCAGTATGCTAAGGAAAGCTTTCTTGAGAAATTGAAAAGAGAACGAAATCAGCAAGGTCAAAATCCTGATACAACTACTAACACAACTTCCAATGGATTTCAACAACCAAGATCAATCCGTCACTATGAAAAGCCAAAGAAACCAGACAACTTTGATTTTGAAATTGTTTCAGCAAATTCAAAACCATCTGATCGACAACCTCCTGCTCCTCAGAACTCTGTACAGCTAACTCCTGAAGTTAAACCAGAAAAGAAGAAAACAAAAGAGAAAGTCGTAATTCAACATCAAAATTTTACAACAGAACATAAATCTAAATCAAACCTCACCACACACGTTGATCAAAAGGACGAGGTTGATAAAACTCAGAAAAAATTTAAAACTACTAAAATCAAAACAAAGAAGAAAAAGGTAGTAGTAACCTCAGATTCATCCAATTCAGATTCTGCTGACACAGACGAATCTTCTATTGATGAAAAAGATGGAATCCCCAGATTCCGTGGACTCGCTGCCTTTGCAAATTCATTCCCTACTATTGCACTAAAAGGATCCAAAACTTCTGAAACTGAAGCTATTAAAGTACCAATATTAAAAATAGAGACGAAACCCAAACTGGAACCAGCTCCCGAATTCATTCCATTTCGTAATGAACCAACTAAATTTAAGTTGAATTTAAATCCTCATAAGAAAGCCAAATCAGATGAGCAGAGACTTAAATCTTTATCAATGCGAGAAGAATTATCAGAAAAACGTTCCAAATTAATAAGTTCATCTCTTTTAAAAGTTGAAGTCCCATCAACAATACTTGTTGGTTCATCCGATGATACAAAGAAAACAAATTCAAATGATTTCTTGTTTGTGGATGATCCAGAAGAAGAATCTGAAATTTCTTTCAAAGTGAAACCCCAATACGAAGGAACATCAGGACAAGAAATGTTAAAACTAAAATCAACTTATGGAAATGATAAGAGATTTCAATTAGATGAACGATTTGCAGAGTCTAAAAACAAGGTAATGAATATAGATAATTCAGAGAAAGAAGTTCAATTAGAAATTTTACAAGATCTTTTTGGACCACTTGCTCCAATTACAACAACAACAACATCAAAATCACTAATGAAAGATGAGAAAAAATCACTTCGTTTTCTTCGTTTTGATCCAACACTCGATGCTCATAAAATTTACATACAAAATTTAGATGAAATTGAAATTATCAAAGAAGAGAAGAAAACAGATGATGAACTTCGACCAAAGTCCAAGAAACGAAAAAAATTAGAAGAAACTAAAGCAATTGAAGAAGAGAAAGGAAAATTGAAAGATCCTGATGTCAAGTCTAGTTTCAAAGTTGCAGAAAATCTTAAGATTCTCTTCAATAATACTNCGTTTTCTTCGTTTTGATCCAACACTCGATGCTCATAAAATTTACATACAAAATTTAGATGAAATTGAAATTATTAAAGAAGAGAAGAAAACAGATGATGAACTTCGACCAAAGTCCAAGAAACGAAAAAAATTAGAAGAAACTAAAGCAATTGAAGAAGAGAAAGCAAAATTGAAAGATCCTGATGTCAAGTCTAGTTTCAAAGTTGCAGAAAATCTTAAGATTCTCTTCAATAATACTGAGTCAGAAGCATCACCTTCAACATTCAGTTTTCTTCAAACATTTGGAAATCCAGAAAATAAGGAACTTGTACTAAATATAAGTACAGATACTCAGGAAATGAAAAATAGGGATTTCAAACCACGAGATGTTTGGAAAAAAAATCCATTCAAGTATGACTCTTCAGATGATGAAGATGAGAAATCTACAATCAAAGTCAAAAAGTCGTTAAATGTCTCACTTCCAGTTGAAACTAAAAATTCAACCCAAAATTTTTTCAAACAGGATTTATTTGGTAAAGAAAAATTATTTTTTAATCCAAATGATGAACGACTTAGAGGAATTTTCAAAGAATTTCTCTCATCAACTGAAAACTCAGTAGAAATCAATGAAATTTTCAATGGCACTGGACGTAGTGAACTCAAAGCAATTGCTCGAAGTAAATTAAAAAATTCAAAACGAAAGAGTGAAAAAAAAATCAAAGTTATGAGATTAATTCGAAAGAAAAAGAGACGAGATGCAATGAAAAAACAAGAAAATTATGAGTTACGGAAAACAACTAATCATTCAAGTAAGTTTGTATTTCAAAAACGTAAAAAAAAAACGTAATTCATACTAATTAAGTATAAATTTGTTGAATTAGTTTAGTATTTAGTTGCACATTGTAAATGTAATTCATCAAAATGTCTCATCAGTGATGATGATGATGATGATGATTCATCAGAGTTTTTCAATAATCTGATTATTGAAAAACTGACTGTATTCTAATTGTTATAACTTGAAAATCAACTCAGAATCTTCTAACTTTTTATAAATTAATCATAACTAATCTAAAAGTCTAAAAAACCACACCTTTCATTCCCACCATCAAAAAATTAAACTTGTACTTTGTAGACAGTGAGTCAATAATTTTTTGATAAATGAGCTATACAAGAAACAAGATGCGATTTTTTTTCACCTATGAGTTTTTACTTAATGTTTGTGTATAAAACTTTTTTTTTTTTTCTTCAAGTTGTTAAGTTGGTCGAAAAATTGAGATCAGACAGAGGATGATGATGTTGAAAAATCTCTTTAAGATTTTTCATCATCTTATAAAACCATGTTCACATTTTTGTTGAACATAGTGGGACAATTTCATTGTCTTATTCTTTACTCCTCTAGACACACCTGTTGCAGAGCATGATGATATGGTTTAAAGTAAAAAAGATGAAAATGACTATGAGATGAAAGACAACAATACTCAATATTACTTTTTTTTTCTTTTTTTTCTTCTTTTCTTTTCATCTCCNGATATGGTTTAAAGTAAAAAAGATGAAAATGACTATGAGATGAAAGACAACAATACTCAATATTACTTTTTTTTTCTTTTTTTTCTTCTTTTCTTTTCATCTCCCGTCTCCCCTTCTTACTATTGTTATTTGTTGTCTCTTCTTCAATAATAATAAAAAGGTCTAAAGATTTTTTTTTTTTGGGTATATACCTGTTCTTTCCTCTCCTGCTGCTGCGTTTGGTAAAAGTGCCGTTTGTTCGGNATTTTTTTTTTTTGGGTATATACCTGTTCTTTCCTCTCCTGCTGCTGCGTTTGGTAAAAGTGCCGTTTGTTCGGGTTCAAATCTTTATACTGATGATCCCTTTCTATGTCCTTAGGGATACTCCATGGTAAGACCATGTCTTACCATCTAAATCCTATCACAACCCAAATACTTCCCCATTGAGTAAGTTTCCTCATTGTCTTTCCAACATCCCGGTCCACTATTGTTCTCTTTTTCAACTCCAATTTTAGATTTTAAACTTAAAAATTATTTTTTTTTTGTTTGATCCAGAAAAAAAAATACCTCCAACGGGTGACAATACCGTTAGAAACTGGATTTTTCTGTTCAATCTAAATAAAAATTTTTGTGTTATCTTTCTTTATCCACTTTGTGAGTGGACTTGGACTTGGACTTTTGTGTAAAGAGCGTGGGTAAATTAGGCCAAGTGAGTATACTTTTCTTGGTCTCTACTTCCGGTTGTCCTAAACTAGCACAACTGTCATCATCTCTCCAAACCGAAAGTACTGAAAGTAACATCTAATTTTCTTACTATTAATCTACAGTTAATGTTGATAATTTTAAATTTTAGGTTCTTTTTTTAGGTCTTCTTATTATTATATTCTCACTTTGTAATTTGTTTAATCCTTTTTTCAGGAGTTGACTCTACCTAACAACCAAGAAGAATAGGCGGTATGGAATGGAAGAAGAGAAGTGACAGAAGTTAGTTTGTAATAATATAACACGAAGTTTGATTAAATAGAAGAACCATNGAATGGAAGAAGAGAAGTGACAGAAGTTAGTTTGTAATAATATAACACGAAGTTTGATTAAATAGAAGAACCATTACCAATTACCATTAGCATACTTTTCAGTTAGTTTTGTCTTTACTCCTGTCACTGTCACTGAGACCCACTGGTGACACAGAAAAAAAAGAAGATTTTAGTAAAAAAAAAACTCTTTTTTTTTTATCAAAAAAAAAAGAGTTAAGTTAATTACCTCTAGTTTGTGTGACTCCCATCGTCGTCTCAAATTTTGTCGAATTCAAGAAAATATTGTATAAACCAGTGGCGTGGTTTAGGTTTAGGTTTTTAGTGGACATAAAACTAAAACTGGTTACTCAAGGAAGAATAATTCTAAGGGAAAAGTTCATACTGATAGATAAATATTTCTTTTTTTTTTGTATAACAATCATTTTGTGAAGAATTTATTACATTAGTGAATGCGGAAAAGTTTTTTTTTTACAAGTGGATGATTCTCTTTACGGATATTTAATGACCTGTATCAAATACCCTTATCAAATTCGTGTTGTGCAAATTTTGATTGAAATTTACTAAATAAATTTTTGTAATAGAGTAGTGAAAGTGACCCTTGAATACACACCGAGGCTTGAGACTGTTAGGACTTATGTGTTGCAGTATCATAGTTTCATTCAGGTGAGTTTTGCAAAAAAAAAAAAAAATTTTTTTAGTTGCTAATAATTTAATTTATTATTATTATTATTCTGCTCTTGATTAATAGCCTACTCTTAAATCATTCTCATCACTTGGTTTCTAATTTAGCCGAAAGTTAAAATGATTTTTGTTACGATTAGTTGAAACTGTTCTTTTGTTACTTTTAACAAAAAAGAGTTCCAACTGTGATCTAATTTTGTTCACTTTGTTGTTCCATTGTTATGTCTTTTCTTTATCATTTTTTTTTTTACAACTAGGCTTTACACCTCATGGTCATTGGTTTAAATCAAATCATTCTTTTCTTACTAAGAATTAACCGGCATCACTAGCGAAAAATGTACAACTAATGCAAATTTAACATTGTCTTTAATTAAAGTAGTAATACTTAGGAGGAAATTAGGGAAAAGTGCTAGGAGGGTTAACGTACTGTTGTTAACTTACGCTTTAGTAATCGGCGATTTTGCAAATTACAGCATTTTTTTTTTTTTTGTTAAATTTTGATATGTGGAGTTAGCTGAGTAGGTTTTTAAAAATAATTGAGCTAAATTATGAGAAGGAAGATGAATGAGGTAATGATGTAACTAATAATACTGTTTCAAGTGCAAGCAAAGTTGATTAACCCAGTAGAGGATGAAAATTGAACATAGCAAAATAATTTTTACAGCTAATGCTAAAAAACCTTATTACACGTTATTACATTGGAAAAAAAAAACCTAGAAAATCTTTCTTTGGAACATAAACATCTTTTTTTTTTTTTTTGTTAATTTTAATTAAAGAGTTTAGAGTTTAGTTGAGAAGATTTTAAAAATGATTCAATCAGAGCATGTGAATATAAAAAAAAAAATTTTTTTTTTACATGTCTAACTATTATTATTACTTTGCAAACAAGGGCAAGGAATCCGTTATGAAATTGACATAATTATCATTATTTGTAGAAAAAATGAAGTTTTTGTAGGAAAGGCCATAGTTTAATTTAATCCCATTCACTTATTTTGAATATTTTTGCTAAATTATTTAAAATTTTTTGAATTCTTGAATATAGGTGTAAAGATTGGATGTATCATTTTTGATCACAAGTTTTTCATAATTAAATGCTAGCATTCTTTTTTTTTTTAAATAACATTTTTTAGGAAGAGTATCATTATCATTACATTTAGAATATGACCCANAAATTTTGAATTCTTGAATATAGGTGTAAAGATTGGATGTATCATTTTTGATCACAAGTTTTTCATAATTAAATGCTCTAGCATTCTTTTTTTTTTTAAATAACATTTTTTAGGAAGAGTATCATTATCATTACATTTAGAATATGACCCAATTTTTTTTTGTGGTTTATAAAATCTTGATTAATTATTAAACTGAAATTCAACCGTTCCAAATTTAATTTCCTTATCTTTTTCGTTTTTTTTTAAAGAAAATTAACCTTTTTTTAAGAATCCTTTTCTGTTTTTCTTTTTCTTTCATTGTTATAAGATAAAAATTATAGTGGGATTGGGATTGGATCCAGTAGAATTATTATAACAGAAATTGTGCCAAAAAAGTTTTTTTTTTTTTTTTTTTTTTTTTTTTTTTTTTTTTTTTTTTTTTTTTTTTTTTTTTTTTTTTTTTTTTNTTGATTTTGATTTTGATTTTGATTTTGTACATTTTTTTATAATAGGTTTTTGAATGACTTTGATAAGATTATCTTTTAAAATGTGACCAAAATCGTTAAAACCTCAATGATCTCCCTTTTGTTAAAAAAAAATTACTAAACCATGAAAAATTGAAATAAATCATATAAAAATGTGGGGTTGATGATGATGATGGTCACTGATGATGACCAAATTCCCTTAACTTATTTTAAACAATAGTTTCTATTATACCTTAACCTATGACTATGATATTAAAAAAAAATTTTTTTTATTTTTTTTTGGTCACTTGTCTCACTTGTCTCTCACAGACTTCATGTCATACTACATTTCTATGTCAATGTCAACTCTTTGAGTTTCTGTCAATCAAAATAAGATCGTCGTGAGAGACAAAAAAAAACCAACACATTACTACTACTCATGACCAACCTGTAAAAAAAAAATATTTTTTTTTTGTTACAATAATTAACTTTCGGCACTATTGAACCTCCTTCACCTGTTAGAATTTATAATAAGAGATNACCAACACATTACTACTACTCATGACCAACCTGTAAAAAAAAAATATTTTTTTTTGTTACAATAATTAACTTTCGGCACTATTGAACCTCCTTCACCTGTTAGAATTTATAATAAGAGATCCAGTAGACAAATATTTTACGATCATGATTCGCAAATCATGAATGACTCTTGTATACATTTTTTTTTCTTCTAAATTATAAATCACTATTCAACTCAGTAAGAAAATATAACAGGACTTTCTCATCCAATAGGAAAAATTTACATAACAAGCCAAACGTGATATTTTTCACAGATCTGGCCTAGCCAAAAAAAAAAAAAAAATTTAACCAACCAAAAGAAACCATTTTCCGACAAAGTCTCAAAACAATGAAGAAAAGAGCCAAATTGCCAATTTAAATCAGCGTTTTTTTTTCTTCATAACTTTCTAATTTCGGCTTCAATATTTTCATTTTTATTTTTTTGATTTATATTAAACGAAATGTAAAGTTTAGATCTTGCTTGACCTCTTTTCCACACCCGTTGAAAAAAAAAATTCAAACTAGTATGTACTATTGAATTTTGGAGTTAAAGTAAGAAAATATAAAAAAAAATTTGTTAATTTTTTAATCTCTCTGTGGTATTAAAAAATTTATTAAGGTCATGATTTCAGTATGTAGTAAGTTGACCTCGGATGATCTTATAAACTTATTAGAAAGTTATACTTAATAAATAATTATTAAGGTTAATTTTTCTTAATTTTCTTAATTTTCTTAATTTTCTTTTAGAATTTCTACAAAAATTGAAACCATTTTACTTTCAACTCAAGTAATGGAAATGAAGAAGATAAACTGAAATTTTGAACTTATTTCACTCTCATTCAGTGATTGTGGACTTAATTTTTGAAATAAGAAATAATTGTAAAATTTTACTCAGAACCAGGAGATGTGTGAATTGAGGGGTCATAGTTCAATTACACAAGTGGAAATTCCATTAACAAATCAAAAATTTGTAAATCATAAATTGACAAATCAGTCTGATAGTTCGAGACAACGATTTAAAGTTTCAACAAGATCTAATAGTGGTACAGGTACAGGTACAGGTACAACTACAACTCAGGAGCCATCATTCCCTTCATTATCAACCAATCAAAATCCTTCTCAGAATCCAACAACAATTGAGAACGTATATTCAGAACAAATGCTTGATCAAAATAATAATAATATTCGAATACCTCAAGAAGGATTTCAAAATCAGAACTATAGTAATAATAATCAATCACAAAATCATCCTGGAGTAACAACAAATCAACGGAAACGAAGTGGTGACAGTGGTGATGAAGATAGAAGAACAGATGGAATCATGAAACGATTCAAATGGACCCTAGCTCTTACTGTTTTTCTTTCATGTCTTAATGTAAGTCCCTTTTTTTTTAATATTTAATTAAATTAACATATGTGATAATGAAAATGACCTCAATTGATTATTTATTTTTCTATTCTTCATGTTTGGATTGACCTCTAGCAGAATATTCGAGGAGAACCACCAGGGAATCAAATTCAAAATTGGGAACGCCCTGGAGGTATGCCAAAAATAGCTCAACTTGAAGTCATGTGTGGAGCTCAACATATGGAAGTACATCTTACATTTGATGCACCTTTCCACGGTCTTGTCGCTTCAAAAGGGATGTATGGACAGCAAGGATGTGTTTATGTCCCACCAAGGTATATTAAACCTTAAATTAAATTAATTTGAAATTATAATTTGAAAACATCAAATTTCTTCTTAAAATCAAAGACCCTGACATAAGTACCCTGATTAACATATACTTAATTCTCTTATAGGAATAGTAGTAGTATACTGTGGGAAAAAAAAATCCTATTAAGTTCGTCTGATCGTCTGCCTGTCCTTGTTGACATGTTTCTTTACCTCCTGCACGGTTCATGAATTTATTAGGCAGAGACATAAAAATGTGAAATCTTGAATTGAATGTAAATAATTCCATTTATGGCTCATCCCATGTCCACACCTTCTTTATGGGTATTGTTAAATTGTTTAAAATTCAATAATTAATCATAGGTTTAGGAGTGAATGATTATTAGTGATGAGGTCTCTGAATCTTTGGGATATTTCATAGGGAAGGTTTTGTGTGACAAAGACTTTGTCCCAAATTCCACCTGTCTTTATCTTATTTTATTTATTTGACATACCTGGGAGATCCGGTAAAAAAAAAAAAGAGTGAGAATGACAAGATTAATAAGTGAGTTGGCGAAATCGAAAATGATGAGAAACCATGGAGAGATTTTATTTTGGGTTTCAACCAATCAACACTACTACTGTCTTTTTTTTTTAAAGAAGAAAATCTCTATTGTTCTTTTCATTTCATTGTTACTAGAATTATTATTTTACTCAAATCACTTAATTGAATCATTTATTGTTGTCGTTGTCATGTCTCTTGTCTCATGTACTAACTTTTTTCGAATGAATTGTTAGCTATAATTACTATATAAATAGTAATTTTGATTACTGCGTACTGATGACAAGTGAATTCCTGAAAATTATTATAAAGTAATTTGTCAAAATTTAAAATTACTAAATTAGATTTTGAAATAATTTCATAAATTTTTTAGAAATTTTAATATAATATTTAATAATAAGGTTTGTAATTTTGTGAAATTTTTTGTTAATAGGACAGGTCGAACAACATTTGCTTTCAACATTTACTATGATAAATGTGGAACAAAACCGGATAACCATGGAAAATTTTATGAAAATACTGTCGTTGTTCAATATGATGAAGAATTGATTGAAGCATGGGATGAAGCTAAGAGACTTCGTTGTGAATGGTTCAACGACTATGAGAAAACAGCTACGAAAACATCACCAATGGTTATCAGTGATTTAGAAATTGTTGAACTTAATTTTCATGGTGATAATGTTGATTGTTGGATGGAAATACAGGTAATTATTAGAAAAATTATTATTGTTAAATTTTTTTTTTGTCTATTGTTGTGATATTTTTATTTATTTTTTTTTTTTTGAATAATTCGTAATTTACAGGAAGGGAAAGGACCTTGGGCTCCACCGCTCAATGGAATCGTCCCACTTGGATCTCCATTGACAATGGTCGTTGCAGTGAAGGATCCAACAGGTCTGATTATTTTTAAAGTTAAAATTTGTAAATTAATTATATTTTTGTTACTTTGGAAGTATTTAAGAATTAATTTTAAATTTTGTACAGGAGAGTTTGATATGAGAGTAAAAACATGTGAGGCTTCAGATGGTCAAGGTGGACATGTTCTACCACTTAGTGATACTGATGGTTGCATTGTCCGGCCTAAATTACTTGGAAAATTTTCAAAGGTTTGATTCCATAATATGAAACTAGTTTTTATAAATTTAAACAATTTTGGATTGTACTGTTCCAAGTTTAGGTAAATTTTCGTTATTTAATTATGATTTCTATTGTTACTAGGTCAAATTGGATGACGGGAAAGCAACAGGTGAGTCATTTCATTTCAAATAACTATAAATGGAAAATTATAATTGAATTGACTAATTTGTATATTTTATTTACAGTCTTAACTTACGCCTACATTAGTGCCTTTAAATTCCCTGATATGCTCAATGTTCATCTTCGATGTACAGTTGAAATTTGTCGACATGGATGTCCAAATCATTGCTCTTCACAGTATCATCTTCCACCTTCAAAGGCACCTACTACTTCTGGTGACCACAATTTATTAGAACCTATGGCCTTTGAGTCTCAAAATACACAAACTTTTACTCGACCTAATGACATAATTGAAGAAAGACCACTACAACGTCAACCACAAGACTCACCGCTTAAACCGCTTCAAAGTTCAATCAGTCAAGGTCAAGGTCAAGGTCAAGGTCAAGGTGAAACCTTCTCTTTGCCTAATAACTTTCAACATCAGTCAAGTTCACATGGACAACCGAGTCTATCTCTAATTCCACCTCCACCACCTCCTCAACAAAGTCCTCTTGAACAGAATAGACCAAATCAAGGTCAAGGGAGACCACCACTAGCTCAACAATTACAAAGACCAGGTCAACTATTACAACCATTACGTCAAGGTCATGGACATCCATCTCAAAATCCTGGGATGTTTGGTAGACCCCATCAAAAATTCCCTCCAAGAAAATTTCCTAAACAACCACTTGGCCCAAATTCACCACATCGACAAGGTCTTCCTCAAGGAGAAGCATCAAATGATTCTACAAAGAATGATCCAAAACAATCATCTATCGAAGAAATTCAACCAAGGAAAATAATGGAAGAAGAATTAAATCAAACTAGTGAAGCCGGCTCATTGAATGAAGCTCCAAGACCATTGGCTGAATCCAATGCCGAAGAACTAAAAGGTACAATTCCTATCAATACTAACTTATAATTACTAGAATTAGGTTGATCGACTAAGGCTCGCGAAAACTGTTGATAGGAATTGATTATAATAATTATATTACTTAAATTAATTTATTTATTTTTTCTTACATAGGACCACCACCAATCCATATCGATACATTGAATATCGCCTTTCCCAAAGGTCCTCGTCAACTCATATTTCGACGAAGACGTGCAGTTGCATCCAATTCAGATATTATTGGTATTCAAGGGTCTTTCCGTGTCATATCTCAAGCTGACCTTGATTTTGCACTCAACTTGACCTCATCTTCAACTCCACGATCTTCTTCAATTCTAAAAGGAAAGATACTCAATGAAACTATTTATGGAGTATGTCTTCCAAGGATTGGTTTTGGAATTATATTCTTTGGTCTTGGACTAGCTACACTTGTAGCTGTTTTAATTGCTACTTTCTTTGCTTATGCTCATTACAGAGCTTCAATTATGATCAAAGATATTGGAGGGTGTAGGTCAGAAGGTCATCCTGGTCCACCTGGCCTCACAACTCATCCTGTCTTCCCTATGGTCATTTTACGAAATATGTGGTAATGGTAATAAAATGGTATAGTTTTATAAGAAACTCACAAAGTTATATATTCTTAAGTTTAGGTTAATGCTCCTAACAAACCTCATCAAGGCTAAATAATCTAACCCTAAATAATCTAAATTAGTTGGGAATTAATGCAATGCCAATCAATGCAATAATTTATTTATTTTGAATATGCAAAAAAAAATATTCATTTTTTTTTTGCAATTTTATATTTAACTAATTTAATTTAGTATAATACACAGATAAGTGATGAGTCCAAGTAATTAAATCGGACATGGTCATCTTTGGATTGGTAAGATAATAGACTTTGTCTTCAACCCTGCTAATTTATTTATTATATATTATTGAAGAGTATAATTTAAGTTTTAGTATAATTTAAGTTAAATTTAAATTAACAATTATTATTTTGGCTCTTTAAAAACCTTCCAATGGTAATTTATAACCTCCCTGATTTTGCTCAATGATTACAAAAATGATGCTGATTTAATTATTATTGACACTGTAATTCAGTAACATTTAATTTATTGGGGGATAAGCTGGACTTTCTTATAATTAAATANCAAAAATGATGCTGATTTAATTATTATTGACACTGTAATTCAGTAACATTTAATTTATTGGGGGATAAGCTGGACTTTCTTATAATTAAATATAAGGAGCTCTATAAACTTCATTGTTGTTTTCTTATTGTTACTTTGTTATAATAATATTTTTATTGTTTAGAATATCTAATTCCAATGTTAAGAAATAGAGTAATAAAATAATTTAAACTTAATGAGAAATCAAGCTCTTTAGACACACTTCTACTGTTCAATAAGTTAAAAAGTGAAAGTTGAAACTTACAATTTTAAAGAGGCTTGATTTCTAACTTTAAATTTTTTGAATATTTTCAATATAAAATGCTCAAAATAAGGTCAAAAATTTGGTTATTTAGGCTAAATTTAGCTATGGTTCCCGTATTTTCGATTCTAGGTATGTCGCTTGGTAGCAACTTTAGGGAAGCTGACATTCAGCGGACACATAATGGTAAATATTTCAAAAAAAAAAAAATTTTTTTTTAAATTCTTTCGTTTTTAACAATTTTTGTAAATTTTTTTAGATCCAATACCTCCAGACAACCAAAACCAAGAAGACTACTCTGGTTTGACGGTGGAAAAGGATAAAAGTAGTAAATATGGCTCCACCAATACCAACAATCAAGGAAAGATCCAACANGGTTTGACGGTGGAAAAGGATAAAAGTAGTAAATATGGCTCCACCAATACCAACAATCAAGGAAAGATCCAACAGGGTACAACCTTATTCATCGTTACGCATGCGTGAATATATCACTCTAAACCAAGTAGTATTTAATTCTAAATTTNAATTATTATTGACACTGTAATTCAGTAACATTTAATTTATTGGGGGATAAGCTGGACTTTCTTATAATTAAATAATAAGCAGCTATAAACTTCATTGTTGTTTTCTTATTGTTACTTTGTTATAATAATATTTTTATTGTTTAGAATATCTAATTCCAATGTTAAGAAATAGAGTAATAAAATAATTTAAACTTAATGAGAAATCAAGCTCTTTAGACACACTTCTACTGTTCAATAAGTTAAAAAGTGAAAGTTGAAACTTACAATTTTAAAGAGGCTTGATTTCTAACTTTAAATTTTTTGAATATTTTCAATATAAAATGCTCAAAATAAGGTCAAAAATTTGGTTATTTAGGCTAAATTTAGCTATGGTTCCCGTATTTTCGATTCTAGGTATGTCGCTTGGTAGCAACTTTAGGGAAGCTGACATTCAGCGGACACATAAGAATGGTAAATATTTCAAAGAAAAAAAAATTTTTTTTTTAAATTCTTTCGTTTTTAACAATTTTTGTAAATTTTTTAGATCCAATACCTCCAGACAACCAAAACCAAGAAGACTACTCTGATTTGACGGTGGAAAAGGATAAAAGTAGTAAATATGGCTCCACCAATACCAACAATCAAGGAAAGATCCAACAAGGTACAACCTTATTCATCGTTACGCATGCGTGAATATATCACTCTAAACCAAGTAGTATTTAATTCTAAATTTCTAATTAGCAGTTGGTGCAACTACTGATACTAGTTACAAAAAACCAGATGATATCCGAATGGAAAAGTCACACGACATTTTCTTACGTGATCGTGTAGTTCGAAATTTTTGTAAATCACTAGCAACATTTGCAAAAACTGGTTTTGTATTTTCTGGACCAATAAGAGCACAAGTTGTAGATGAGTTAGATCAAGGTCGATGTGGTTGGTGGAAAAGTGTATCCTGTGACAAGGATACTACTAGTACTACTCTAGGTAAAACTTATTTTGATTGGAAATCATTCAATAATTGCTGTAATTGGTCACTACAATGTCTACTTTTTTCCAGGTACATGTGGATTTCAATGGATTTCATGCAACCAAACTGAATCCGAAGTTGTTGAGCAACCAAATACAGAAAATCTTAAAGATTTGGCAGAAATATTAGCGAGTGACCTTGATACTTCACCAATAAACCCAAAAACTAATTCGGAAAGTAATCTCACCGTCGTCAGTACTGAGCAACCAGGTTCACCCGGAGATGACAACGATGAAGAAACAGAACTCAATCTTCACCTACCAAATTCTGCCGAACGCCAACGGTCTACCAATGATACGAAATATCCAAATGGGCCCAGACCCAGCACACCAATCAGGTGGTAAAATTTTTAAATCTTTTTAAATTTTAATTAATTGACGAATAAATCGACAAATCAACAACTGAATTATTTTCAAAACTCATCCTTGACAACATGGAGTAACTAAACCCAGTGGACGCATTATCAGGATGACATAGAGGAAAACCCTACCGGTTCCCCCCCCCCCCCCGGGGGGGGGGGGTCAAAAAAATTCGTGGGGTGGTCCGAATTGTCGGTAAAACAAAAGACGTTCTCTTACCCCATTACTTTTTGTCTTTTAATCTCATTAACCAGGATTCGTGTTAATTATCCACTGATAATTATCGAAAATGACAAATATAAAATAGAAGAAAAAAAAAACTCAGTCGAAAAGTAGCGCAGAGTCTTATTCCAAAATTTAATAATTAATTAATTATTATTAAATTAACAAGCTCACTTTTTAATTAGTACCGATTGTCTTTTACGTCCTGATCAATTTTTCTGCGCAACGCGAAAAGATTTGCAAANTACCCCGTTACTTTTTGTCTTTTAATCTCATTAACCAGGATTCGTGTTAATTATCCACTGATAATTATCGAAAATGAGAAATATAAATAGAAGAAAAAAAAATCAGTCGAAAAGTAGCGCAGAGTCTTATTCCAAAATTTAATAATTAATTAATTATTATTAAATTAACAAGCTAAGTCACTTTTTAATTAGTACCGATTGTCTTTTACGTCCTGATCAATTTTTCTGCGCAACGCGAAAAGATTTGCAAAAATGAAAATTAAACTTTTTCAGCTTAATATATCCAAACTATTTCAAAATAACGATTGATTGAACTCTACCATATCAACTAATAAATAACTAAAAAATACGAAAATTAATAATGATTAATAATTAATAATTTTAATTAAATTCAAACTAATATATTTATTATTACCATCAATAAATGAAAACTTGGATTGACCTTGACCTTGTCATCCATCTCATCCTAATCGTCTTATTATTATTTATCATTACNTTTCCCCCTAACACCTGAACAACGTACTACCACTAACAGCAAGTGACACCAGAGGGTGAGGATGACGACATATAACTTGGGTTGACCTTGACCTTGTCATCCATCTCATCCTAATCGTCTTATTATTATTTATCATTACAAACCATGGAATAACAATGGAAAATAAAAAGTTTGNACTTGGATTGACCTTGACCTTGTCATCCATCTCATCCTAATCGTCTTATTATTATTTATCATTACAAACCATGGAATAACAATGGAAAATAAAAAGTTTGCAAATAAATTTATCAGCATTCGTATCGATTGCACACCAATTGATTTTTCATCTTACTAAAGACAAGTAAAACAATTCCAAAAATGAAGATAGTTCAGCGATTCAGCGACTACTTTTGCTTTGAACTGAGTTTTTTAGCCGTAACCATTTTCTTGATTATGATTGGTAAGTTTTTATCCGGTAACAGCATAGTTAAAATGATTTTTCGGTTTTAACTTTTGAACGAATAACGAAATTTAACAATTGAACCACTCATGAATCTCTAGGATGTCCTCCATCGTCTTCATCCCACAGAATTGACAAAAATCTGAAAAAGTTAAAAAAAAAAACTACCGTTTTCGGATTTTTATCAAGTAGCATGAATACGACAGTGGACATCATTGGAAGCCTATTTGCAAGGTATATTCTTTACATTTCGTTGATTTCTTCAAAAATTACAGCCAAAAAGCTAATTCTTTATTAGTTTAAAAACAATTTACTGTGCCATGTCCTAAGTAACTTGTAAGACACTACTTCTTTTGGAAATTTTTTAAAGGAAATTCATATTTGGAAATTAGAAAGTGAATCCAAATCCTACGGATTTGAGTCTAATATTAACATATTAATGCACAAAATCTGTAATTTGGAACTTCGAAAGGAGTATAAAGTCTTACGCCAGTTGAGAATATACTTTCTTTGTTTCCATATCTCAACTAGCTTAGAGTTCCAGTTTACTTCATTGGTCGCGCAGTTTTGGTGTTTGGCATGGGAGATTTTTGGGAGAAAATTTGTGACCGTTGCAACGGTCGCAAATGTACTCAACGCGTTGAGTTACATTTATTTCTCTATGGATTGTTGTCATGAGAAACAAAAACATGACGAAATATTTTTAAATGACTTTTAATTAACGAAGAACGGTCCCAAATTTCCTCCAAAAAATCTCCCATGCCAAACACCAAAACTGCGCGATCCTATTAAGCGAAGCGACAGCAAACGGTCTCCATGGACCCTGGTTTTTAGAATTTCAGAATGTCATTGGAAACAAAGGTAAAGAAACTGTTATCTCAGATGAGTATGACCTTGAAGTTAAAGATTTGAATCAATTCTGTTCATTGATTGATGGATTTGAGGAATTTAATACTGAACTAGACTCAAGAACCAAAGGGAAAGATTGTTACAAATACACCTGGTTTCCTGAACCTTGCAGTAAGTTAATATGCACAGAATAATTATAATCTCTTTTAAATTTTAATACTCATTACATGATTAATAAGTAGAATTAATCATTCATTAAAAATATTTAATTTCCTTTGTTAAATTAGCTATGGAGAAAAGTGGACGTTTAGAATCAGAAATATTACACTGTGGTCATTATTCTATGAGTCGTTGCCCTAATATAGAAAACCGCTCAAATTCTGATGATAATAAAATTGATGGACTGACTGGTTTTGACTTGCCATGGAATGAAGTGACCTCACTCTGTGACAATGTGGTCAAGATTAAAGAACAAACAACTACAAAACTTAAGGATCTCAAACCTATGAATTGGAAATGGACATTTTGTGGTAATAAAAATGACATCAATTCAATTTAAAGTCTAAAAGAATAATAATTATTAAACTTCATAGTATCAATAATTACTGTATCATTTCTATTATAGAAAATAACAAAGGGACGAAAATACGACCTTGTGGTCACTATTCAATGATACGATCATTCAAAGACCATATTTGAACACTGAAGTAGAAGTAGAACCTCAAGTATGAAATAAAGAAAATATTTTAAACCTTAAAAAACTACTAATTTATAATTAATAAGAATAGCATTTAACATTTAACATTTCATATATTATAATTTCTCAGACACATCTGCAAAAGTTTGGTAAAAAATTTGATCAAAATTTCTAGATACATCTGCAATCAACGAAGTTTAACCCAGGGTTATTTTTTTTTAGAGAACGAATCAAAAGTTGTCTACTCAATTGGTGAAAGCAATGACATTATGACAAATTTACAAAATTTAACTTTCAAGTTGACATAATTAATAAAAAATTGGTTACAATTGAAATTTTTTTTAAAACAGAAGGTTAGAGAACAATTGAAACTAAAAGTTTCCAACTTACTTTCTAATTCTACAGCCCTTGAATCATACTCGTCCACACTGATAGAAAACAAAAAAAAATAAAAATTTATAAAAAAANCTAATTCTACAGCCCTTGAATCATACTCGTCCACACTGATAGAAAACAAAAAAAAATAAAAATTTATAAAAAAATATGATTGTGGGTCGAAGTTTAGTGATTTTTTCTACAGCCTTTACTGTTGGAATATTGACAGTCGTAGGACAAGGTGAGGTCAGAAAATTAAAATTTTTTTTATAAAATAGGGCCAATTCCCGTAATTGTATAGAGCGCTTGATAGTATTAAGACTCATAGTAATTTGAGATTTTAGAAAATTTACGGGAACGAAAATGATAGAAAAGTTGTGCTAGAATTACAGCTGTCTATTCCTCACCGAAATGTGTAAGGAAGATTATCAAGGGGACAACTAGCCTGTGTTCATAAAGTCNTTAGTGATTTTTTCTACAGCCTTTACTGTTGGAATATTGACAGTCGTAGGACAAGGTGAGGTCAGAAAATTAAATTTTTTTTTATAAAATAGGGCCAATTCCCGTAATTGTATAGAGCGCCTGATAGTATTAAGACTCATAGTACTTTGAAATTTTAGAAAATTTACGGGAACGAAAATGATAGAAAAGTTGTGCTAGAATTAACAGCTGTCTATTCCTCACCGAAATGTGTAAGGAAGATTATCAAGGGGACAACTAGCCTGTGTTCATAAAGTCACTACAGAGTTGAGAAAATGTGTTCCCATCCCCACAACTCCTCTCAAACAGAATTTGTTTCTCTTGAGTTTGAGTGGAGAGGATTGAATTGAGGGACTATGACATTTATACATGCCTCTGAGTAGATGAGAAACTAGTGGGAGCCTCATAGTTTTTTCAACCAATCAGAGACCTCCAAAATGAGTCACGTTTCATAGTTGTATTAATCTCATAGTTTCATAGTCCTACAGTACTATGAAGCGTTCTATACAATTGCGGGAATTGGCCCTTTAATTTAGTAAATAAAATTTTGTAACAGGTGATGAAAATCAAGACAGCTTGTTATCATTAGCCAATGATAGAGTACCATATGGTTATGGTAAAGAGTCTANGCCCTTTAATTTAGTAAATAAAATTTTGTAACATAGGTGATGAAAATCAAGACAGCTTGTTATCATTAGCCAATGATAGAGTACCATATGGTTATGGTAAAGAGTCTATAAAATATTCATATTTAAAAAAAAATGGCGACATTGAGTCACCAATATTCAAGCGAAGTACTAAATTGAATTCCTTACCTTCTGATAATAAGTTGAAGATTTTGGATAGAGGTAGATGGACATTTTTACCTAAATCAATTCTATCGGCTCGACGACGAAAATTATCGAAAAAGGTTGAATCCAGTTTTCCAATGAACGTTGACATGCGTTCTCATCATCGACTAAAACGTTTCATCAAGCAAAGTACACGATATGTTCCAAAAAAGATAGTGGAAGCGACGACGACGAGGACGACGACAACAACAAAACCAATAGGAAGATCATTAGTTTCAGTAAGAGATGAGAAACAGCCAATGACATCACCACGTCCACTTGGTAGAGCAGCTGCAGCTGGTCCGAATTATCCAAAACATAGATCAGTAACTGCAAATGAAACAGAAAGGTCAATGACTTCAACTCTAACTTCATCACAACATAATGCACCATCACCACACTATATCCAATTTAGTAATAAAGGTCGTAGTGTTGAAGAAGCTAATAAAACACTAGGTACATGGATGTCAAATTGGTCACAATCATTATCAAATAGAACATCAACTTATTTTAAGTCAAACGCATGGGGAACTCGAAGATCCATGTCTAAGGGAAGAGCAGTACAAAACCCTAATGGAGAAGTAACCAAAGATGTCAAATTTACTGGAGATTCGGACAAAACATCTGGGAGTGTGGTCAAAACTTATTCAAAATTTGAATCAGGTTCTCAATTTCCACAAAATTCCAATGAATATGACACCATAGATACAGGATTCAACAAGACTTTTCAAATTTCACGTACAAATAGTCAGAAATCATCAGGAAACTTTCCAGAACCTGTCGATCAAAAGTCAACATATGTTGATCAAAAGTCAACTTCTGTTGAACAGATCTTTGAGATAAGGTCAAGTGATCCTAATTCTCATAATAAATTATTTGAATACCTAACTGGTAAAAAAGAATCAAATTCACAACTACCAGTGGATTATCTTACTGATTCTCCATCTTTATCATTGGAAACGATTGATAAAAAGACTCCAACGAGTGAGGTCAATGATCACTCAATCAACCAATCAATTCCTTCTGATGTAATAGATGACACAGATGGTGCCAAACTCAACATAGGATTGGATATAGCAGCTGGTCTTTGTGCTCTTGCTGATGAATTTGACGCAACTGGCTTACCACCAGTATCTTACATGCCTGACCCTAGGTCAAAATATATGGACAAGTATAAAATTAAAATGGACAGCACCTGTCATACTCTAAAATGGATTCCTTGTGGTAATTTTATATTCAATTAATCAAATATTTATAAAAACTTTGGACAAATTTCTATAAATATATATATTTTTTTAATTTCAGTAAAAAGAGGGGTCAAAGGGAAACCTTGTGGATGGTACGAGTTGGTATCGTGCTAAATATTTTAAATTGCCTCTAAAATTACATAATAGATTCTAATTTGTTACATCTTTGTTATACAAATCAAATTGTAATAAATTTGTCAAAATTTAACCTCGTCCTTTGGTTAATTTCAATTCCATATTCTACAACAATGGAAGGTCAATTCCAAGGCTCGATCCTACAGTTTGATGACATTGGGATTCATAATTTATATAATTATATATAATTATTTTACACCGAAACTTTGGTCTTCTTTAAATGATTGACTAATCATACCATAACAAGTTTAGAATACAACTCAATAATAAGTAAGACTAAGAATAAGAATACTAACTTTTCNGGTTAATTTCAATTCCATATTCTACAACAATGGAAGGTCAATTCCAAGGCTCGACCCTACAGTTTGATGACATTGGGATTCTAATTATATATAATTATTTTACACCGAAACTTTGGTCTTCTTTAAATGATTAACTAATCATACCATAACAAGTTTAGAATACAACTCAATAATAAGTAAGACTAAGAATAAGAATACTAACTTTTCTCAATAAACTTACTTTCGATGAATCTCCATTTTATTCTTTCTCCAAGTCTCATCACCCTTGTCCTTGTCGTCATTCTAAACACTTCTGGTAAGCTAGAATGTTAATTACAAAAAGTATTACCTAATATTATGTAAACTTACAATAATTAATNATATAATTCACAAATTCACCCAAATTAGAATGTTAATTACAAAAAGTATTACCTAATATTATGTAAACTTACAATAATTAATTATTGATTAATAATTATTAACTAGAAATGACTGAGAGTAAAGGAAGACACAGTTTAGGATTTNATTAATTAGAAATGACTGAGAGTAAAGGAAGACACAGTTTAGGATTTCCAATTAAAGGAAGGTCAGTAGACAGTTCAGGGTCAACTGATCCGTCGAGTTCATGTAAATTACATAAAAATTACACTCAAAAATATTTAGAAACACAGAGTGTTTGGAATTAATAAGCTATTCATAATTTTTGAATTTTTCTGTTGTTATATTGAAATAGCCCAAAATGAAGTTGAGCCCTTGCTCCCGATGGGGACGGATTCTGATCATGAGACTAAAACTAAAACTAGCAACGTCGTAGAGGCAGAGGCGAAGGCGAAGGCGAGCGATGAAGGTAGTTTAAAATCGAAAATCATAACTTAATAAAAAAAAAGTTATCAAATTTTTTTTTTCAGAATTAAGTTCTAATTACTCATTACTTATTATTACTTACAGATGAATTTGAATTATCATCTGATCCTTCTCAGCAAGATAACTTCTATGCTTTCCGACTTTCAAATCGTCTCGCTGTTGCAGTTTGTGACAGTTATGACAACTACTTGTCGAGTGGAAAACCATTTGTTGGTCAAATCAAATACAATGTCACAGTTCAAATATTGAGGTCACGAGTTCCATCAGACACCTGTCAATCCTTCAAAGTCAAACGTTGTGAGAAGACATCGAGTGACAAGGACTGTGGTTGGACGAGGGTACCTACATGCTAAAGTTACCGTATCTGGTTATCCTCATTCCTCACTGTTCTTCAATCTTTTACAAAATTTAAATTATAAGGTAACTGCTACTGGAATAAAAATAGAAAATATGTGAACGTTTTTAAATAAAAATGAATCAAAATTCCCGCTCTATCATTTCAAAATCGCCATTGAGTCTCAAAATGCCCTTGTTTGATAGAAAGCGCGGGAACTTTTGATTTCATTTTGAATCTCATTGCACTTTAAGAAAAATTAGACAAATCACATTATTACATAAAAGAATTTGAGAAACTGCAACAATACAAGATAATTATAAAACTTATAATAAGATTACTGTTAACAATAATACTGCGTTTAAATCAAGATTATTAATTAAGTTACAAAATAATAAAGTTAAGAAATAATTATTATTGGATTATACCATGTCGAAGAATGATTCCGGTTGAGGAGGAAGTTGGAGTACTTGGACAAGTTTGTGGTGTTTTCTTAACTCTTTCAGTGTTTCTTCTCCGAAGCAAATCTTCAGAATTATTGGGAAATTGATTAATAATTAATGAAAATTTCAAAGAAAAAGGTAAAATTTTAAATTGTATCTGTACATTACCGATTTATCGTAAAAGACAAGTTTTTCTAGTGATTTGAGTTGGAGAAGGGCAAGATGAGCAGCTGAATCTTCAATACATTGTCGTCCACTAAAAGTCAACGTCTTCAAATCTATATGGTAACAATGAGAAATAATTAGTAGTTGAACAATAATGAATGGTTTGATTTAGGACTATTTATGTAGTAATTTTTTTTTTAAACTTTTTAAATTTCTGATGGAATCTGGAGAACAGAATTGAATGAATTTGAGGACCGCTTGCTTTTCTGTTTCTAAGGATGATGATGAGGTGATATAGTTCAAGTATGAATCACACAACCAATCAGGATGTTTGACTCCAGTAAGAATTTTGCTCAAATGAATTGTGGTTGTAATTCCATAACGTAGAATTGAATGATTAATTTCAAGATCAACTAAATTGGTAAGGAGACGAAAGATTAGTCGAAGAGCAGAACATCTTACATCAATTGCTTTCAATTTCTTCATCATTGGAAATAGAATTGGAAGAGATTTGATACTATTCCATTGACGAGAGTCGTAGAAAGGATCATCAACATCTTCATCTTCATCTTGTATTGCATTTCTAAAACCAGTGGATGTAATTGCTGCCATTTTGAGTACCAAATCATTGACAGAAGGTGAGCTAAAACCAGCCTTAGCCATTGCATCCAAACAATTTTGTGAAATAATCAATGATTTTAAATTTGGAAATGGATTTTGTTCAGAGAAATCATCAAAGTAGAAAGTTTCAGTTGGGAAGTATGTATCCAAGTTGAGTCTCGTTAGTAATGGCATATTTGGAAATTTAACAATTCTGATTTGTCGAACAGTGAGAATCCGAACATCAAAATTTTCCAATACTGCTGCATAAGCTTTCATCAAGCTCAGTAAAGTATCACCTGAGTGAGTCAAATGAACTTCTTTAAAGGTCATTGACTTCATATTTTTCATAACACCAGCAGCATTGATAAGATGTAACAACTCTGCCTCACCAACTGATTGAAGACTCAGAGTCTCAAGATTTCTCAAACGACTTATACCGACGAGAAAATTTTGAACAATTGTTGCTCTCATGATATTAAGTTCCAAATGTTTTGTATTTGGTACAGAGTTGTATACATGGATTATAGTTTGTTGAGCTCTCATGTCTAAGAATCCAGAAGTACCAGCCAATGGTACAATTTGGTTCATAAACCAACCAGCAAATTGAACAGATTCAACTGATTCCAAAATAATTGGTGGAAGAGAAGCCATTGAAGCAAAAGCAGGTGATGGAGTATCAAATTTTCCAAAGTCAATATTTACAAACTTGATAACTTTCAAGTAAGGTGTGGTCTTCATCAATTCAAAAATATTTTCAAAATTAATCAAATTTTTTCCAGGTCTTGAGATGATTTCAATACAAGTCACTCCAGTTCCAAAAGTAAGGAAGTATTTGGGTACACGAGAAGTATAAGGTGAACGAAAACGGAAGTTAGCGTAAGGAAATTCATTAGTCTTCTTCATAAGTTGAGTGAAACGAAATATTTGAGAAGATTTCGTCAAGATGACTTTGGGTTGTTGATTTCTAAAATGTGATAGAGTGAGCTCACTCCATTGTCGATTTACTAGACGACAGGTTTTAAGTTCTTGTGTTTCAAGATACTGCAACACTTCATTCACCACCTGCAAAGCAAAGGTAAAGTAATCGTTATATCAAAATTAAATCGTTACATCAAAAAAATGTTTAGTAGTTATCAATGTGAAGTACCAGGTCAATGGTGAATGGGTTTAGATTCTTATTCCCTTCGATTGATGTGTCCAACCCTTCATTTTTGATGTCAATAATTTCTAAAGACAGATCACTGTTGTTAGTGACACAGAAGTTTCCAGTCATACGACGAGTTTTGACTCCAATTGGACTGGTTTTCACGCACACTACGCTGCGGGCAATTTCCTCCGTTTTTGTATCTTCAGAAGTATCTGAAAATAACATCAACAAAATATTAATATCTGAACCGTGTTACAAAAAAAAAAAAAAAAAAAATTTTTTAAGGTCATTGACCTGAATGAGGTGAATGACCTTAGTGAGGTGAATAACCTTACTGAGGTGAATAACCTTACTGAGGTGAATAACCTTACTGAGGTGAATGACCTTAAAACAATTCTTTTTGTTTTAGATATTATAAATAATTTTGTGAGACAAGGCTGCTTACCTTCTCCAAAAGAACTTTCACAAGATTCCGGGTCAGAGCTACCATTTGTTACCAAAGAGTTCAAACGTTTACGTTTTCGAGAACAGAGTATTATTGGTCGAAACATTTTCCCTCGCTTCTGATTGGATGAAAATTAACAATCGATAAGTAAGTTTAATTATTATCTAATAAATTCAAATAATCGAGAACTGAATCTTCGAACAAATTATCATAACAATTTGTTCAAAATACAACTAAAGTGCAACAACTTCACGAAAAAAAAACAGAAATTGGACCACCACCGAGTCCGACTGAAGCTGATCAGTGAATAAACCACGACAGAAAAATTTCAGAAATAGGAAAAAAAATTTTTTTTTTCTTTCCCACTTCAAAATTTTCGTCAACAAAATATTGATTTAAAAATTTTCGACAAAAATTCAGGTTGTCATAGACAACCAA
Source organism: Holacanthella duospinosa (assembly GCA_002738285.1). Classification (NCBI taxonomy): domain Eukaryota; kingdom Metazoa; phylum Arthropoda; class Collembola; order Poduromorpha; family Neanuridae; genus Holacanthella; species Holacanthella duospinosa. The sequence continues at coordinate 117,813 of NIPM01000004.1, read as the reverse complement.
TAAATTTCATATTTTGTCATAAATATGTAATAAATGAATAGGAACCACTAAACCAGAATTATTACTAAGGTAATTGGTATTTAGTTTAGTTTCCTCTAATAATGTGAATATCTTTCAAACTGGCGCACCACATAGGGAGGAGCATAATTACTCACTTAATCTTTAAACACTGATTGGCTTGTTTAAAAATCAATATTTCATTGGTCATCATAAAAAATTTAACTCCTCCTTCTACTTGAATTTTTGAAAAAATTTCACTGTAATTGGNTGTAATAAATGAATAGGAACCACTAAACCAGAATTATTACTAAGGTAATTGGTATTTAGTTTAGTTTCCTCTAAGAATGTGAATATCTTTCAAACTGGCGCACCACACAGGGAGGAGCATAATTACTCACTTAATCTTTAAACACTGATTGGCTTGTTTAAAAATCAACATTTCATTGGTCATCATAAAAAATTTAACTCCTCCTTCTACTTGAATTTTTGAAAAAATTTCACTGTAATTGGNTATTTCATTGGTCATCATAAAAAATTTAACTCCTCCTTCTACTTGAATTTTTGAAAAAATTTCACTGTAATTGGAGAATGAAATGGAATGACTCCAGAGTTTCTAACAGTGTTTTCTCATGTTCAATCCATTTTATTGCACCAAAACAATTCAAATTAAATGTTGACAGGGTTAACGAATTAGACTCATTTCATATGCATTGGAAAAACATGCAAGATGAAATTTTTTTTGTTCTCCTTACTTAAAATCTTAATTGAATTAAGTACAAGTTTTTTTTGGCCTAATTTGAGGCCAATTTACATCACCTAATTATCATCATTGCAATTTAAAATAGATTCAGGATTATAAACTAATTCTCAGAGTTAGTCCTTCCACGTGATTCCGAGTTATGTAATACAAAGTTAAGCATTTTGTCTCTTTCCCTCCTACTGCGGACAGGGACTAATTTTTTACAAAAATTAACTTATTTTTTTTTTTATATTTATATTAATTATTAATTTCTAAGAATAAAATACTTAGATACTAGACTCTGATTTTTTTTTTCTATTCTACTTGATAATAAGAAAGAACGTGATCAGTAATAATTATTCTTAAAATAGAACATAACAGGAACATAAAATACGTATACCACATAATAGTCGCAAAAATAAAAATAAATTACTACAAATTAGACTAAATAAACTAGTATTTTTGGTCAGAACTATAAAGAATTGTTGGATAGAAAATAGAAAGCACTCATGTTCTATGAACATTGGATGCAACATTATTATCACCATTGTTATAATCTAACGTTTAATTGTCAAAACCAAAAAAAAAAAAAAAAAAAAAACTTGAGAACACCAAGTTGATGAAGCGGATGAAGGGAAGGGAGATGAGAGACTGTCTTATTTTATGAAACATGATTCAATATTTAACATTTTCTTTATTACATCATCATACTTGATGAGGACGAGGAGATCAGATGATAAATTCAAACGGAATTTTACACCCAGGAGTTGTCGACAGTGAACATCTTCAAGAAAATCATTCGAATTCAACTCAACAAGCTCTGCTCCTGGATGACTCTTTAAAATTCGATCTTTTGGTAAACCCAAAAAGTTTATCAAGTCTTGTAGCAATACGTATGGGACGTCCTCCTAAAGTCATACAAAATACAAAAAAAAACAACTAGGGTTATTGTTTAAAAAAAAATTAAATTTTTTAAATTGACAGACCTTGAGCATATAAATTGAAGGGAGTGGGAGTTCACTAGCTTCAAATTCGAATCCTTCTCCAATTTCAACTGTGTCATGTTGTAAAGGTGGATCAGCTGTGACATCGAATCCATTGTCATATGTTTCTTCTGACCATTTCCCAGTTCCTCGAAATTCCCATTTTTTCTCTTCTCTCCCTTGGACATCTTTGATATGTTGCTCGAGCAGTCGTTTTACTGGTTTATGATGTTCTGCGAGTTCTAATGGTGTTTGACCTGCGTAGGTTGCTAAAAGTGGATCCGCTCCATAGGAAATAAGAAGTCGAACTAATTCTATATGTCCATTTTCACAGGCTTCATGAAGCGGCCTAAGTTTAAAAAAAAAATAATAAAATTACTTATTTCCTCTCTATTTTGATTAAACATCAATTTTCAATAAATTCTAAAAAAAATTAAGAAGTTTCACACTATTTTAAAAATAGTGTGAAACTTCTTAATCTTTTTTTCACTACAGTAAATACCAAATGAAAAACCATAAAAAATTTTTTTTCACAGATGAAAAAAAATAAGATACGTTTATGATTAACTCTAAATTAATTAATTTTTAATTTATTCTTATTATAAAGAAAATTAAAATGAAAAAAAAGAAAATTAAAATGAAAAAAAAAAAAAAAAAAAAAAAAAAAACACAACTGACCTAATTCCTCCAGGAGCTGCCTGGGATGGATTAGCGCCATAAGCTAATAGGATTTTTGCTACTTCGAGGTTTCCCTTCATGCATGTTTCATGAAGCGGAGAGTAACCAGCATTGTCCTTGCAATTCGGTGAGCACACGTCATGTTCAAGCGCATAAGCTGCAACATCCGGATATCCTAGTCTTGCTGCTCGATGTAATACAGTCTCTCCCAATCCCTTGTTCAGCACCCATCCTCGAAACTCATTCTGGACGTCTTCTTCAGTCACATTCTTCTCTTGAATAACCTACAAAAAGTAAAAAAAAAAAAAAAAAAAAAATTAAAAATAAGACTTTCTATTCATTACAGTTTACATACTAATTTTTTTAAATAAATATTTACTTTAGGTCGTTTGATCGGTGGCGGCGCAATTGAACCATCTGGAGTGGACACTGCTTTCTTTTTCTTTCGAATATAATCAAAACCACTTTTAAATTTGTTTCGCCTAAGGATTTTCTTTGGTGGTACAGGAGATTGACTCAGTTCAATTGATGGTGTGACATCTACTCCAAAAACGGACTTGATTGACATCTTTTTGTTAAATTTTAATCCTGCAGGGCCAGGAGTTGGTAACAATGGTGGGTTCTTGTCACGCTCTTCTTTTATATTCACATGGATACTTACGATTTCATCCATACTTTTTCCTTTCTCTATTCCTTTCCCTTTTCCTATAACAATCTCCATTTTTCCTTTTACTTTCATTATACTTTTCTCTACCATCACTACAGCCACTTTACTTGGTGATGATAAACTATGTTCAGTAGTTGAACACAATCCATCCAATTTTTTCTTTCCTTTTATTCCTTTTGGAGATTTTATTAATTTAGATTCTTTACTACTTCCTTTCTCAGGTGTGCTACCAATTTGTACCTCTTCTTTCTCTCCTTTTTTTGGTGATCGTCCCTTAGATTTGATTTTATTTTCACCCAATTCTTCATCTTTTTCTTCAATTGGACTACTTTTCATAGGACTTTTATTTTCTTTAGTAGATTTTGCAGGTGATACTGCAACACCTGGATCCAATTCACCTTTTCCACTTGGTATAGATGATAATGACGATGGTTTTGCAACACGAATTAATTTTGATGGCATTCTTAATTTTTTCTTAAAGTCAATCAGTTCTTCTTCCCATCCTGGTCGTCGAAATTCAGAACCATCACCATAAACAATACGTCGTTTCTCTCGTTTTCGTTTACCTAATTCACCTCTCATGATCCACTCTTCACCTGATGACCCTCGTTCCTCTTCACCTGAAATTACAACAAAAAAAAAATATAAATATAAATATATATATATATATAATTAATAAAATTACACTTCAAAATTACTCTTTTAACAACTATTAATACAATTCAAACGAAACCTTACACATTTCCAGAAATAAATAAAAAAAACTACTGAGACAAGACCAGAAGGAGCTGCAAAAAATGCTCTAAATCAAACTGCAAATCAGCGCAGCGTTGTCGCTTCTCACACTTTCACATGGGGAAGTACTATACTTGTACTAATTTCAAGGACAAAATAAGAAAAATCAAAAACTAATAATAGTAGTAAGTTGAAAACAAGTTAATAAAATAGACAGGGAGATGAGGAGTTAACTAAACTTACAAAACTGACTTGTATTAACACACTAACTATTTTACTTTCCAATATTGTAGGGTGACGTGTTCCCTCATTATTTCAGGAGGGGGGTAAACCTGCCAACTTTACTTTTAGTTCTATAATGTATTATCTCATTTTAATTTAGTAACTTCCAAACCATGTCAATGTTCCTAATTGTTCTCTTATCATTCATTGATACGCATTTTTAATTGCAGTGGACAGAAATATTGCACCACAAAAAATACAACAGCTGGTTCGTCTGGTTCGAAGAAGAAGAGTCTTACAATATAACCCAAAACCACCCAAGACTCAACCATATGCCAAGAATTCATTTTACATTTAGACAGTTATTACAAAACATGCAGAAAATAAATAACTTACTAATAAATATAAACCAAATGAGAATGAGAATGAGATAAATTTCTTAGTATAATTATAATTATAATCATCATTATAATAATAAATAATAATATAATAACAAATAACCTTTTCACTCTCATCAACCCAATCTAAATCAGTATAAGCTAGGATTTCAACTATTGCACGCAAAAATATGAGAAACAAATTGAGTTAAATTCACATTAGTTAAAAAATTAAAACGGTCATTCACTTTTACTGTTAACTGTAAGATAATTTAGTTATATACAATCCACAAACTGACATGGATATATAGATATCTCATAAGTCATAGTCATAGTCAAGTTTGTTTTTCAACTTATAAGAAAAATTCTTGCCAATTCTGATAACCATCACATTCATCCAATTAAAGTAGTCGACAAATATAATATATTCATTTTTGTGAGAAAATTTTTTTATCTTATAACCAGGTCTTACTTACATTATTCTCCTATACTAAGAAATTATATTCCGCTCGTTCAAAACATTATCTTGGAAATTTGGTTTTATAACCAAAATCATCCATCTTATATCCGTCGACTACTGTACAGTTAACGTTAACTTCAAAAACTCTTTCTTTTATTCAAAAAAAATTACTCAAAGAATTTCCCGTGAAGGGAAAAACAAATGAATTTTAATTAAAATATTTTTTAAACAATATAATATAATATACTTCCAAAAATTATATGTATAATACTTGAGAGGAGAATGAACGAATCCCTAAAAACGTCTACCTTATTACACGTTACAGCGGAAACCTAATTAACTAATTATTAATAAGAGTGACCCCNCCCCAAAAAAAAACAATAACAAGAATTATCAAAAGAGCTTACACATTACTGAAAAAAAAAATCAATAAACTCCCACACGATTTAGGTAATTCTAAAAACAAACTTATGATGAAGCAGATTCCAGAAAACCAGCAAATTTATTTTCCTTCCTTTTCCAAATAAGAGAACATAAGGAAGAAACTTTCTCCCTTCTTTCATTTCCTTTTAACAAAAACTAACTCTGTGAGACATGAAAGGTAGAAAGTGAGAAATATGTTTTATAGACTTTTTTTTTTTTCCTTTTTTACAGATAAATTAGTTGCTTTGTAATTGGATCTGGATTCGACTGTTACCTCTTCTTCGCCATTTCTCAGGAATAAAATGATGGAAAGTTGAAAGTAGTGCCTGAGTGAATTGAAACTCGAGAAGAAAGTCAACTGTTGACTTGAGCAACTCCAGTGTCACCAAACACACACACACATACACATACACAAAAAAAAAAACTAAAGAACTGATAACTAAAATAGGAAATGACTACAGTTCTTCTTACGTCACTAACAATAGAGAATAGACCCTAACTGGACAGTTTCTCAAGGTAAACTGTTTCTGTGTTTTTTATTTCGGTATGCTGCCTATCGGTCGGTGGTTGGTTCGGTGCCCTAGTTCCTATTCTACACAAATAAATAAATAAAAATCGGTGGTAACCAAGGAGAAAAAGAGACATCGAATAATGTAATATGTACTGTAGCTGTAGGGTAGTTAAATTCCCATTTCTCTTTATGAATTAAAAATTAACCAATAATTCCTGATGTTCCTTCTGGCACGGTTTCAGGGTTTTTTTTTTATATGCCTACGCACACTCGCACTCCAAATTGACCTCATATCGATCTAAAGCCAAAAACACTACACTAGCAAAACTATCAACTACAGAAAACAACTCAAATTATAAACCAAATAAAACTAACTGCCAATCAATTTAGACAAGAGGTGGAGTGAAACGAAAACCAATCAAATAATCCTAAATTCTCCTAGTAATCAACTAAATCACACACACACAAAAAAACAAAACAAAAAAAAAACATGACATGACTGACGTGTAAGAACTTAGACCTCCAAATTCAATTTTTTTTCATATTAAACTTGCTAGTTATAAACTTATTAGTATTAGTATTAGGGATTAAAAAAAAAAAAATTTTTTTGTTTTTAATTAAGATTTTGTTAGACTTACTTTCACCGGAAATTTCTTTGAGTTTTCCTTTGGCACAAGTCCTTGTAGGTCGTAATTTTCTTTTCCTTCCCTTGACCTCTTCTTTTCGTTTGTCCTTCCTACCTCTTTGAGAATTTCTTGTACTTCGTCTGCTTGTAGTTGTTTTTTCTTTTGTTAATTCTGACCTTACTTTGACCTTTTTTAAAGATCCTTTTGAATCTAAACTACCCTCATTCTGTTTATCTGATGCATCAGACACACTCCCGCCAACACTTAATTCACTATCTTCACTTGATGATGACTCTGACTCACTTACACTGTCTTCAGATGAAATAGAGAAACTTGCAAGTGATACGTCACTCTCGTCACCATCACTTTCACCACTCGAACGTCCTTCTCCCAATTCACTTCCTACAGATTTACCTATTAAACTTCCAGCACGACGTTCACGAAGTGTTCTTTTTCCTACTTTTCGTCCCTTCAGTTCAAAACTATTATCTCTTTTAGATTTTTTCTTTGGTGGAGGTGTAATATCTCTTCGTGGTGATCGGATAGTAGAACCTTTTCGTTTTACTGGACTTGACTCTTTCACTTTTCCACTTCCACTCTCACCATTCTTTCCATTTTCAGATAATTCACTCTCACCTCCTGAATTTTGTTCAGGTTTTGTTATTTTAACAGAACCAGATGAACTTTTTAAAGCAGAGACTTCAGAATTATCAGAAATTGACTCAGAATCTGAAATATCTTCAATCTCATTCTCATCTCCTAATTCATCAGATTTTCCTTCTTCATCTTCTTCAATTTGAAAATCTACATCAACTTCAGCAGAAGGACGACGAAGTCTTCGACGTTTTCCTTTTTTTCCCTCTTTTGGTGTTGTATTAGATTTAAGTTTTGCCCAAAGTCCTCCACGTCGAGACTTGATGGTCATTGGATTAGCTGAGAGATCGTCAAGAAAAGAGTCACAAGTTGCCCAGAACTCATCCATGTTATCAATTGCTGGAACACGGCGTGGTTCATTCGTTGATGGTTGGATTTTAGATGTAGTAGATGATGTTGAGGGAATTGAAACCACAGATACTTCAGCTTTGAGCACAGGAGGTAATGTTGGAATTGATTTTGTAGAATTTTTATCAGGTGGTACACTTGGAATCCCAATAGGTGGGATCCATTTGTTCAATTTACTTGTAAATTTCTTGCTCCCACGTCGTTTTGGTGGTACTGTGGTGGAAATAACTGAAGCTACAGGGGAAATGGAATGACCTGGTGAACGACGACTCAGGTTAAAATTCCCTTTGGACTCTTCCTCATCCTCTTCAAAATCAAAGACGGAAGTCTTAGCTGATGAGTTGTTACTAGTTTTGTACTTTTCTCCTATCTGTTGCTGATGGAGTGGCCCTTGAGCCTGCTGTTGGTGCTTATGTGCATTTTCTTGCTCAATTTGACTCAGAAGATTAGGAAATACTTGCTTCTTCTCAGCCTTTGTTCGAATTCGTTGGAGGGAATTATCAGTATTTGGTGAAAGTGCCCCTTGTCCTTCAATAAAATTGCTTCTTTGGTTGATCCCAAATAGACCTGGATAGGACCCAGTCCCATTCAAACTATTTACATTGTTCTGATTTTCGGAATTAGTGGAGTGGTGGCTCAAACCAGTGAGAATACTTCCACCTCCTCCTGAGCTACCTGTCAATGGACCAACTTGTTGTGGTGGAGGTAGCGGATTATGATACTTCTTTCCATGAAAGTTCCATGTCTGGTGATTGAACTGAAACTTTTCTTTTTCTTGCTTCTCGTGAATCCGAGTCTCGAGAGAATTTCTTAGTAAATTCAAAAGATTTTTTCTCTTTTCTCCTGATTTAGCTCCAGTTCCTGACCTTCCGCCAGATCCTTTTATCGTCGTTGATTTGGAATTGACCGGTGAGTTGGAATTTTGTTTTGGTGTGGGTACGTTCAATGGTGGTTGAATACTGTTCGGAGGGTAGCTTCCTGCTGGTGGCTGTTGCGCTTGTGTCTGTTGTGGATGTGGTGCCGGTGGTCTTGGACCAGTGAGATGTGTTGGGTAAGCATGATAACCTGAGGGAAGCTGCTGATTTGTTGACATGGGCGGTGGAATGGGTCTGGGTGTCCCTGGATGTAAGTAAGGATAGTAATTTTGTATTTGACTCGGTGCATGTGGACTTCTAGATACCATCGGTGAGGGTGGGTAGTGGTGACTGCTGGGATACGAGGTAGGAGGAACAGGAGCTGGAATTCCTGGATAGGTATTCCCATAATGCGTTGGTTGTGGATAAGACGCATGTGCGTGAGAATACGGTATTTGCCTCGACTGGTTGATCGGTGCAGGTGGTCTAGTAATAGGTGATTGCGGAGGTACAGGTTGTCTTGTACCTTCACTAAGATGAGTAGGATAATATTGTGGATACGGTTGTGTATAGGGTGAAGAAGATGCATTTGGCGAAGGACCATGCGCCTGCGTATGACCATAATGTACTAGTGGTGGATTAACATTTTGGGTCGAACCCTTTCCATTACTTGTATTGTTTTGTGGATAGGCTGAAGCTGGTGCTGACTGAGCTACGCTCTCATGATGATTTGAATTTCTCTGATTGTGATTTGCTGAATTTCTCTGATTCGTTGGAACTACTGAAGCAGACCCAGGACCCTGCGCAAGCGTTTGACTATTATTATTACCAGCTGCATTACTGTTACTATGTTGTTGAGATTGTGAGGAATGGGATTGTTGTGGTGGTAAATGACCGGCAGAAGATGATCCATAGTGTGAGGCGTAGTAGGCATGAGCACTTTGTCCAGGACCAGGACCCGGAGGTATGTGATATGAAGTGTAGGGATGAGGATGGTATGGATGATGATGAGCCTCTAGCTGCTGACCTTGAGGTTGTTGATGGTGATGATGGTAGGCTCCAAGTCCAAAATTTGGTTGAGGTGGATTGTATGGCGGGATCACAGAAGAAGGTCTCGATGGTTGTTGTTGGTGCTGTGCCGTACTTGTTGTATTTGTGGTACTCGTAGTAGATCCACTAGCAGACAAACTAGGATTGGAAGAGCTCGACGCCTGCGTGGCAACAGGTGATTGGAAGTTGTGAGATCCTGGAACAGGGGCTTGAGAAGTTGGTGTATTTGTTCTATAGGAATTATGTTGGAGGTATTGATGATTGTTGTAAATTTTCCCAGTGTCTCCTCCACTCGAATGACCTGTTCCTGGGATATTTAGAACTGGAGATGCCGGGTGGTGATAATGTCCAAAAAGATGATGATTCTGAGGGTAAGTTCCACTATTTAATGGTGGTGGCGCATGACCAGGAGGTGTTCCAGCAACAGCCTGGTGTGGGACTATTGGTTGTTGCTGTTGATGTGGATGACTCGGCGGTCTACTACCGCCTAATTCTTTTTCTCTCCCCGTTGTAGAATTGGCTACAGCTGCTATCACACTGCTTACAGTATTATTTCCTCCACCTCCACCACTGTGTGAATTGTTCGGTGTAGAGGCTCCAGAAGAAGATAAAGACCGTGTTCCACTCACACCGGAAGAGTTCACGACACAATTGTTACCACTACCTAACTGTCCTTGAGATTGTGCCAAAGCACACGCTCCGTCCGTTGGATTATTGGTTGAAGAATCAGCTGACTGTCGGACAGTTTTTACTGATAAATCCAATGGTGATTCTCTTCGTACACCAGTAGTTGGTCCACTTGGATTAGTTGACTGTGATGCGCTGTTAGTCCGAGGAGCTGTATTAGAAGGAAGACTACTGGCATTGGGAATATTGAGAACACTGCTTCCAAGGGAGGGGACATTTGAAGAACCTCCGCGAAGAGCTAAGTGATGTTCTCTCTCTCTCCCTGGACTTATTCCACTGTGTACTCCAGGACTTGGACCAGTTTTCGGCGAAGAGGAAGATGCGGGTATTCGAAGAGTTGGAGAAACTGTATTGTACATCTGACTCAATGTGGCTCCCAGTCCTTCTTCGTATTTCATCCGTAGGGAATTATTCGTCTGGAAATAACACACAAAAAAGACAAAAATTAGTTCATAAAAACTTTTCACATAATTACTCAATGCACAAAAAAAAAAAAAAAAATCTTTCATCTCATCAGGCTCTCATAACCAATATTCAACAGTCCTCACTCATCACTTACGAAATTCATTATATCCTCTTTTCCCTATACTTCCAACATCATAAGCAGTCAAAGTAGAAACTACAGTTTTTGACCTAATTCAGGTAAATGTGAAAACATGAGACGTAGAGGATGTTAACTTCTGGTTTCTATGCTGCTTGAAGCCTCTAATTCTCATTTTTCTCATTTTATGATCCACCTTCTACCAACTAATACCATCATCGGATAAAAGAATTTCCTTCACTTTTATTATTCTTTCACCATGACCAAAAAAAAAAAAATATAAAAAAAAAACAGACCATCAAAATTGGGCCACGTTCATTTATACTGCTGAATTCTAATCAATGACACTGCACCTAGTACTATTTATTTTTTACCGCCTATTACCATTTACCATTATAAAAGTAAAACTATCCAAGGCGAAATCTTCATACCAAAGAAACAACAGCGCAGTCAATGACCTTCCCAATCAACTCTATTATAACAATCCCACTTTTTTTTTAATCACAGACTCATGAGTCACACAAAATTCAATGAAAAACTAAAGTTAAGTGATTTTCTTTTTTAAGATTTTTGTTGTCCACGTGAGAATTAAATTATCATTCCTTAGAGAAACTAGAGAAAGGAAGGGAAATAGATTAAAAGAGGGTTATTTTAGGTAGGGAAGATGAGGACTGGAATTGGAAAAGAGAGATGATGTTGACAAAAGTCGAAAGTTTTCGAGTCGGGGAGTCTCTCACTGGGGAGATAGAGATGAAGATGAAAATCGGGAGGGAAGCAGAAGCAGAAGCAGAAGCAGATCAAGAAAAAAGAAGACTCTTCTTCTCCTCCTCCAAAGAGACTCACTTCGTCCAAATAACAAATAAAAAGAAGCTGGCAAAGATAACAGTTAAGACATTACGTCTGTGGAAGGATACGGAAATTGAAGACTTTAGCAGCTAACAACGCAAAAAAAAAAAAAAAAAAAAAAAAAAAAAAAAAGACTCAACCCGCAGTGAAAACTATTCGCCCTAGAATAAGTAATACCCATATCTAAACCTCATTCTCAGCTTCCTAGATTTAAACTGGAGAAAGTAGAAAGTAAAAAGTAAAGAGTAAACAACAAACAATTGAGAATTTTATTCTTCCTACATCCTGCATCAAACATAAATTCACTTCGCCTACTCATAAGGTCCTACATCCTATCCTAGTAAGTAGAAATCAGAATCTCTAAAAGATGTATAAAAAGTTATATAGCCCGGGAATGGAGAGAGAAGAAAAAAAAAATCAATAAATCCTGCTTCTATTCATGAAAGAAAATTTTTGTTTATGTAAGCAAACTCTTGAGAAGTAAAGTAAAATTAATTACTATTTCCCTTTCTATTTTACTGGACCGACTAAATCCACAACGGAAACAATCATATGGAATGGTTGAGAAGTTCATGGTGGATATTAGAGATTATGTAATACAAAGAACTTTACGATGAGTCAATGAGTACCATTTATCATTTTGATTCCTTGATTTGACTCTTCATTGGCTCATCAACAGCCACATAACCCCGACTGCAATGCCTAGCTAAAGCTAGACATTATCCTTTTATAAAAATCAAAACCAATATAGAAGATCATGAATCTAAAAATAAACTACAAGGATTTTCCTTAAGTCCATTACTGTTTCATATGAAAATCTCCATCACTCAAAACTTATAAAAATCCAAGCAACCAAAAATATTCGCATGTCAGATGACTAAAAAAAAAAAAAATCTCATACCAATAATATTTCAAACATCTGTAAACTGTTCTAAAACTCTTTCCTTCCTATTTCCATCAAAAACTGAAAAAAAAAAAAAAAAAAAAAAAAAAAATACTGTTTTCAAAACCAAATCGCTCTTTGGATCTACTCTTACAACAACACTATAGTACCTGGCGTTCTCCTCATTAAAATCGTCTGACATGCGAACACGAACCGTTTCACAATCATAATATGAAGGGCTTTAACAATAATTATGACCTCCTTCTATTACCCTAAAGGAAGTTCCCTTGTCCATATCACTTAACCAGACTTTGACCCAAGTTTTACAATTCTTTTGAGTTCAAGGTCACAAGAGTTAAGAGTTATTACTCCTGAAGATATAAAAAAAAAAAAAAAAAAAAACAAGAAAAAAGAAAAGAAAAAAAAAACCAAAGCATATATTTATAAAGTTTTCCTCCTTGTTTCAAAACTTGACCAAAATGAACTTTTGCAACCAGTCTTAATGTTAAGTTTATATTATAGAGATTTCAAATTCCATTCTTCTTTCGTTACCTAAAGAAAAATGAGTGAGAATTTGAATTTACACAAGCCTGACATTTGTAGTGATGATTCTCATTAACAAAAAAAAAAAAAAATTTTTTTCTTTCTTCTTACCTGTTGTGAGTTTTGATGTGGTAGTGGTAAAGGTAGAGACATCGAAGATTGAGAAGTTCCGCCAGGATTTGAAATTGCATTGGGACTTGAGAGAGGTAATGGTAACCCTTGGAAAAAAGGACGAGTCCCTTCGAGAATATTTTTGTAATCCATCTAAATAGTCAAAATAAAAATACTTTATGAGAATTAGAAAGAGGTACACAAAAGTGAGTCTTCACTCAGTTCCAGCAGGTAAGTAGTAAGTAGTTTCAATTAACCAAAAAATAAAAATAAAAATAAAAATAAAAATACCCAGGAGCATAATCCATTACTTTTGTTTTGAAGAAAGGTGAATGAACCGAGACTCAGACTTTAATAGATACATTCAAAAAATCAACTACGAAACTTCACTAAAATCAAAATCGTTCAGCTTTTTTTTTCCTCAATACATTTGATTCAATGTACCAAAAATATTACTACAACTTTACTTCTCATGTTAAGTTAGTCCTTAAAGTAAAGTAAAGTAAAGTAAAGTAACAGTTATAAAAATTCCTCTACTGAATAAACAATAATTCTTAAAGAAGACTGCAGATTTTTCCAGTTTAGAATTGAGTTCAAATTTCGCATGCAAGGGTAGAAGCGTGACGGGAAGCAATGTCATTTTTTAACTTCACAAAAAAAAAAAAAAAAAAAAAAAAAAAAAAAAAAAAAAAAAAAAAAAAAAAAAAAAAAAAAAAAAAAAAAAAAAAAAAAAA
>NIPM01000004.1:0-104124 GCA_002738285.1 Holacanthella duospinosa | reverse complement strand
AAAAAAAAAAGAAAAGTTATCATAAAGTTTTTCTATCGTTTCCACATGTGATGAACCAAAGTATCATTATATGTGAACCGGATCGGGATAGAAAATTATGATTTACATTTACTGTTTCTAGTCTTATAGCCATAGTCTTAGAGAATCCTAACGATTTTTACATGTTCAATCATCTATAGAAAAATACTCATCTCTACAAATTAGTCTATTCACTCCTCTTCCTCGGCATCGATTCTTTATGATGTTTCGTTGAATGCTTTTTATCATATAAATGACTTGAGAGTCCGTTATGTAAATCCTTCATATAATTTCTAATTATAACCCTTTACACGCATCTCCATCTGCTCAAGACCAAATCTTTTAAAAATTCAGACTAGTAGTAGTAATTCTCCTTCACACTTATCAAACAACATTGCATAAAACTTTATAACAACAATTATACAAATACAAGATTAATTATAAACATAATATCTAGAAAATCCAAGATTAATTGGATCAAAAAAATTTATCTTTTAATTAAAAATTATGAAAAATTTAACCTTTTTCAACCAATACTCACTCAGTATAATAAACATAACTAAAAATTCTTATATCCCCTTGTTAATGTTACAAACATATTTCAATTGAAATTTTGATTATAATTATAATGTTCATTTTCTTCCACTCGTATTAATCATAACAACACAGAGTTCTTCATTTTGGAAAGTAAAAATATGGAATGACATCAGAGATACAAAAATAGTAACTTAATAAAGACAAGACCACAGACTACTCAAAATTCATCAAAATTTTTTATGAGTCCAATAAACTCAAAATCTTCAAATCATATTTTTTTTTTTGACTTCAACAATCTCTTTCTCCTTCCCTGCTGACACAACAATAAAAATTATTGTCCATTCGGTTCTATTGGACTTGACTTGACTCTCTATCTCCTTCGTCATCTTTCTTCCACATTCATTCTAACCATCCAAAGCCAAACTCTCTTCAATAGGTCAGAGACCAGACAAATAATAATTCTAGAAATGTGGAATACAAAAAAAAAAAAAAAAAAAAAAATTTTTCATGGACCATGAAAAAAAAATGGTAGAAGAAAGAATCGAATTGGAAGAGGAAGAAGACTGCTTTCTGCCTTGAATTTTCAGCTTCAAACGAGTCAGTGGATAGCTCAGCTCTTGCTCCCAATTCCCAAAAAAAAAAAAAATCCACCCAACTTTCCCTAGTTGCCTTTTTCTGTACACCAACGAGGAACCGATGATCAATAAATAACTCTTAAGGTTCCCTTTACTTTTGAAAACTGTTCAAGTTTCACCCTCCTAATAATAACATTCTTTCCTTCAACCTTTCCAATTCTCTTCCAAAATGGAAATCTTTTTTTCTTTTTTTTTTCATTTTCAGATGTCCTTAAATTACAAAAGAAAAAGGCTCAAAATCTACAAAAGTCAAATGAAATGAGTCGCGAAACCAATGAAATTTGCAAAAAGGTTCGACTTAAACTTAAAACTACCTAACCAACAAAAGCTAAAGCTAAAGAAAAGTTATTAGAACCCTCGAAACAGTAAGTTTATAAAAAAAATTCTTGTCTTAATGCATTATGCATTCTGCCAACTTTTCCTCCCACAACTGCATGTGCAGAAAATGAGGGAAAAAAATCAAAAAAAAAAATCTTAAAAAATAAATAAATTTAGATTTCTATATCCACATGTCAAAAATGGTGTCTAGCTCCCTCCAACCAACCAGTCTGACACCGATGATCTCAATGTCATTGTCCTGATTCTAAATAAAGGGACAAGGATAAGACCCTTTGAAGAGACGACTGAGCTCTAAGGACCCTATTTTTTCAACAAAAAAAAATGAACCTGCTAGTTTCAATCCAAAAACAGCCTTCTATATTCATGATATTACATAACACTAGCACAGTATAAGAAGTAAGTACAACGCTTCTGGCGGGATGATGAAAAAAAAAAAATTTTTAACTCATATCAAATCTTTCTTACACTATCTTCTTCAAAAAATTTTTTTGGGTAGTTCAGTAGCATGAAATATGACAGCGGCTAGCTATATAGAATAAAATAGACCCACAGAACAGAACCAAAGAGGTTGATTCTACCCAACTGATTTCTACGAAAAATTCCCAAATTTTTGAGTTACCCAGTTTCTCAAAAACAAAAAAAAAAAAAAAAAAATTACCAGAGGTTGTCCAACTCCCTTCCTTACTCTCTCATTCCCTCGAAATCTCTCGTCTGTTTCCTGTGAATTCACAGTTAAAAAATTCACTTGAAAATTCAAAAATAAAAATCCAAATGTTCTCTATTTTACAGTAGTTTCAATTGTTTATGTAACACGTCAGACTAATCGGTCGTAACTTTCTTTTGACAAAATAATAAAAAATTTAAACAAAACAGTTTGATTTGTTAACCTTCTTTACCAAACTAACCAATAATCAAATCACGATCAATAGCAAAATACCAAAGTATATCATTCTACCTACTCCAAGGTTTCTCAGGTTGATGTCATCATAATCTTCTGTTTCATCTCATACAAAGTTTTTGCATCTTCATTTTTCACTACATTACGTCATCTCATTCCCATTATCCTATTTCTTTCCTGCCATTCTCCAACCTCAAAAAAACCAAAGTTTACAAAAAAAAATATATATACCTATAATATTCTCAATGAAAACTTCAATTTGAAAAAATTAAGGATTTCGTGTCCATGTATTGCTACACGCTGCTACCCACTCAATACACGCTCTCTCTCTCTCTCTCTCTCAAAACTCCTATCGTCACATAACAATGTAGATTATCTCTCCTAACTCTTATGCTATACGCTTGCAATTTTTATGTAATATATTTTTTTTTGGAAATTGAAATGACTCCACTCTATTCTCAACAGTCAAAACTTAAAAGTTAATATGTATAAAAATACTTTCAACATTCAACATTTTTTTAGATAATAAGACGATAAGGAATTCGGCGTAATTCTCATTTCTCATTGTTTCCTAAAGTCTTTGTTCTCTTCTCACTCTCTCCACACCTGTCTCAACTTCCCCTCACTACATTTATCGATCACTGCAAAAGATGACACGACATGAGTTATTATTTTATATACATATAATATATATATATATATATATAAAAAAAAAAAAAAAAAAAAAACTCACCAACTATTACTCACACGAAGGAATAGCCTTAACCTTTCCCTTTCAAGATATGATTGCTCAATGATAATGGATAGAGTAAATTTTCTGTCAATAATGTCACCAGTCACACCATATAGTTTATATACTCTATTGCTACTTATTAGTAACCATCAACCAGAGTTCAGTAAAAGAAACCAAAAGTATAATATACGTAACAAATACTTAAAACATATTAAAACATAAGCAAAAATAAATCAAATGGTTAAACCAAATCAATGAAACAATCGATAAACAAAAGAGAAATCCATCACCGACACCATCTGCTTCACTGCAAAAAAATAAAAATATGGCAAACCACAAAACTGTACTACACTATATACCAGACAGATCGAGATAGTAAGTTAAATTTTCCCTTAATTTAACCATTTCCCTTCAATGATGTCTTCTTCTCATACTGTTTTTAACATTCAAAATTCCAATAATTATTATTATTCTTGTAAACGAATACCTTTCATCACTTAACTATTGATCCAATTTTCATTCCACCGATTCTCGCTCGATAGGTACTTTATAAATAACATAAAGACAAATGAACATGAACCCAACCAACCACAACCAAACCAAAACCACCTAAAAAAAAAATTAAAAAAAAAAAAAAAAAATCTAATAAGAACCCTCACAAACTAAAATTCCATACTGTTGCTATTGGTAAATCATGTTGATAATAAATAACATATAAAAGTGGTAAATAATTATTGTTTTTACATTCTCTAAACACTACATAGTTTTCTAAAAAGAATTAAATATTGAGAATCGGGATTCAGGGAAAATGAATAAAATCCTACATTGAATGACCATGAGAATCGAACTTCGAACAGTTTTATCTCGTCAACAAAAGATCAGATGCTCAACGGCAATGAGTATAAAACAACTGAAACTCTTGCTTATTTCCGCAGCTACATGTTTGGTTTAGGAGCTGCATAATAATAAAAAAAAAGAGAGAAAAACTAAACTAAAACTTCCAAATTCAGACTATCTAAAAGACACAAAGTTGCAGAGTCTGCTCAGAAGAATGGATCATTGGCAAACACTACTGGCACAAGGCAGATGTAATGCCTGTTGGTGAAACCAGGGAATCCGAAAAACTTAATAAATTCTCTCCACGAAAAGAGAAACCTCCTCTCAAAAAAAAAAAAAAAAAAAATTTTCAACTCTCACGTCACCCTTTTGGTTTTTGCTAGTACTTTTCGTTGGCTTCCATTCATTCAATTAATTAAGGTCCTGGGTTTTGCAGGGGTCCTTTGTAGGAAAGAGTCTTCTATAAATGGCTAAAGACTGTCGTCCTTATGCCAATGCTATTTGAATTCAGAATAATCATTCTATGCCCAACATCCCCTTGTCCAACTTATTCCTTTCCACAACAAAGAACAACCTACAATGAACCAAAAGTTCCCATAAGTTTAAAAAAAAAAAAAAAAAAAAAAAACCTTCCAACATATAGCAAAGTAACCAGTTTCCAACTCTTTCAAAGAAAAAAAAATGAGGTAGAAAGTCTAGATCGATAATTTACACATTATGTGAAGATTAACCTCAAAATCACCATAAGTAGAATAAAATCAAATAATAACACTCAAAATTATCATTCTTTTCACCCTACACCTCAAATGATTAAAAAAAAGAAAAAAAAAAGAAAAAAAAAAAGAAAAACAATAAGTAAAAAAACGTAGAAAACAGTAAAAAAAAAAAAAAAAAATGAAAAGAATCATCTTACATAGTGGATGTGAGACTTTACTCAATTTTCATTTTATACTATATTTCAATTTAGTAGTTGGAAATTATGACTTATGAAGAAGCTCCATTTCTTACCAACCCAATTACTAACAACGCAGTTCCAAGTCATAAATTTGCCAAAATTGCCACATCACTCAACATAAAATATCCAGACAGTAGTTATTACAAATTATGAGGAATAAAAATTACACAATCTCTACTTTAAAAATTTATTTTCAAAATCACTATGTTATAATATTCCTTTTTGAACTGATGGAGAGGAAGAAAAAAAAAAAAAAAAAAAAAACCCAGGAGAAAGGCGTCTCCAGATGCGTACTTTTCGAAACAGGAATAGTTACAGAATTGAGCTTTCCCCGAATGGCCTTTTTAATATTTCTCTCCCGTGTCGGTGAGCTGCTCTTCTCTTGGAGCCTATGGCAAATTCTATATAACAACTCCTCGACTCCCGGGCATACGGATAATAATGGCGTTCTTTTAAAAGCTTCCAAATTCCCTCTTCCCCTATCTACTTTCACTTGGCAAGCTCAAACTATGGCTTCACCGCGACAACTCTACTATGACACAAGAAGCCCCGGAAACCAAAAACTTATATATTCCATATTCTATATCTATACAATTTTACCCCTTGCCAAAGAGTTTTTTTTACATCAAAAAGAAAGCAGATTGTTTTTATAACACAACAAAACTAAAGTAACATAGAGTTGAACGAAGCGAATAACAAAAGTCCAACTCAGCAGCAAAAAAAAAAAAAAAATAAAATTTCACCTATCGTCACGCCGCGCCAGGCCTGAAATTATTATTGTCTGTTCTCTGTTATGGCGTGGCAGGAAATTGGAATAAGTTGTTCCTTCAGAGATCTTGCAAAAATATTTCAAAATTTTCTGTACCTAGTACCTAGATCTAGAAATTGAATGACATTGACGCATATGCGTCATTCCTATATTCATTCATTCATATTTCTAATCATTCCAAGTCCTACTCACCAACTCACCTCAAGGGTATGCCAAAAAAGAAAAAAAAAAAGAATATATTTATTTCCACTTTTACTTTTTTTATATATAATCATAAATGTACACCACCAAAACTATAGACTTCATTAGATTAATTAGAATCTTCTCTTCAATGTCTAAATCTGTTCATTGTCAAATTGACTATTTGGCTAAAAAAATTCGACCTTCAGTGGACAAAGAACAACAAAAAAAAAATGGCAATGAGGAGAGAATAAAATATAAGTAATATTACGTCGGNGGTCTAGAAATTGAATGACATTGACGCATATGCGTCATTCCTATATTCATTCATTCATATTTCTAATCCTTCCAAGTCCTACTCACCAACTCACCTCAAGGGTATGCCAAAAAAGAAAAAAAAAAAAGAATATATTTATTTCCACTTTTACTTTTTTTATATATAATCATAAATGTACACCACCAAAACTATAGACTTCATTGGATTAATTAGAATCTTCTCTTCAATGTCTAAATCTGTTCATTGTCAAATTGACTATTTGGCTAAAAAAATTCGACCTTCAGTGGACAAAGAACAACAAAAAAAAAATGGCAATGAGGAGAGAATAAAATATAAGTAATATTACGTCGGAAAAGAGGAAAAAAAATGTGTAAATATGCGGAAAGGTTAATGAACCACCCACCTTCCCTCAGCAAGGCGTTGGGTGGAGATTCTGATAATAATAAAATATAAAAAAAANTTACGTCGGAAAAGAGAAAAAAAATGTGTAAATATGCGGAAAGGTTAATGAACCACCCACCTTCCCTCAGCAAGGCGTTGGGTGGAGATTCTGATAATAATAAAATAAAAAAAAAATAAAAAAAAAAAAATTTTTTTTCAGAGAATAGCCATTTCTTTCTCTCTATGAGTTTCCAGTTTATAAAAACAACCTAAAAACGTGTTATTAGTCAAACTGACATCCCTGGCTTCACTTTTTGGCTTTATTACCTGTACTTTTTCTATTCAGTTTAGTCTTATCTCTAAATCCTATTCCAAATCATCTCAACAAATAAGCTCCGTAACCCTTCTTCCCTTCTACTAGCTATTGCAAAACTAAATCTTTAAGATGAAGATGAGTAAAAAAAAAACTAAAAATTTAAAAACCACATAGAAAAATTAGCTCTCACGCTCATTTAAAGAGACAAAAATAATATAACCATTACCTTCTCATGTCATAAATGTCTATCACAAAAAAAAAAAAAAAAAAAAAAAAATATTTACAAGAATCAATTTATTATTTCAAAACTTCTAAACCTCAACAACACCTGTTACACTCATTACCTCACTCACCTGACCTATCACAAGAAGAACTAAAATCTGTAATACACCAACCTAAATTTATTTACTAAACCATTAGAATTCAACATTACTTCTAAATCTAATCATGTCCTATCCATACCTTTACTCCTATCTTTTGGTACTTTAACTCTCTCACCCCTCAATCCTCCCCATCATCTCTTCTCATACTGTCAATGAATTTTAACCTACTACAATAGGAATTATGTTCACCAGTTTTATAAGTTCAGTTTCATCATGACATGAAGATTGAAATCCTGACATGGATTCAATTTCAACAGACCATTCAGCATCATCCTTCAACCGTCTTCATCATCAGCCAACTTTTTTCTTAAATCTACGCCTAGCCTCCTCAACTAACTTGCTTATTATTCTAAAAATAAAAAATTTTTTGTTTGAACCTTCAACACAACCTAAGTGTATACACCTCTCTGGTCCTTGGAAGAACATGTTTCTATTATATGAATTTGAAAAAAGAAAGCCCAAAGCCA
Organism: Holacanthella duospinosa; assembly: GCA_002738285.1. Classification (NCBI taxonomy): domain Eukaryota; kingdom Metazoa; phylum Arthropoda; class Collembola; order Poduromorpha; family Neanuridae; genus Holacanthella; species Holacanthella duospinosa. The sequence continues at coordinate 96,399 of NIPM01000004.1, read as the reverse complement.
AAACCTGATGATCATCATCTTTCCTTCATCTTCCTAAACTCAGAAATGGTTTAACTTTTTCCTCCCATCAACAGAGGAATAGTAAGAAAGGGTTGAACGAAAAAACATATGGATTCTCCCTCCCTCCCCACCTCTTCTTTCCTTGTCTTGGGTATGGGTTATTATGAAAGAGGAACCACAGCTACACAAACAGTATGGATTCTTAAAATTTCTAAAAGTAGCAATGGGTTTGTATAAATTCCCTAAACGTGGAAAAAATGGAAATGGAGGAGACAGAAGGAGAAGATCCGTAATTTTATTTTCATTTCTTTATTTTTTTGAATAAGTCTTTAGCTTAGCTTTAATAGAAATTCATGATTCAAAAATTAACTAGGACTCTCAGCGGAAAAAATTACTTTCGCTGTCAAGATCAAATCTTCAAATAAAATATAAGGAGAATTTAGCTTCAATATTTACAACCTTTCATTTATCCAAAAAAAATTTTTTTGTTATGAAAAAGAATTCTCTCTCACCAAATTGAATTTGGCAATTTACAGTGAAAAAAAAAAAAAAAAAAAAAAAAAAAAACAGAAAGTCAAAAAAGCAGGATGTCTACTAAATAAATGAGCAACGTTTGTTGTCTGTCGGGTTTCGGCGCACTGTTTCTAGGTCAAAAACGACAAAACCTTTAGGCAATATAGCTCATCTTATCAGAAAGTCTTTGAGTTGAGCTACCACCTTGTTAAGATCTAACTCTGGTGACTTGGCTCAGTGTCACTGTGGTTAACGATGAGAACCGTAGTTGTATTTATTAGGCTTTGCTAACATAATGCTCCCATCCAATCAAATCACCAAGCTGTGCATAAGCTGTTACATGTGTATAATGCTACTAATAATTGTTCAACAACTAAAAACTTGCATTTCCTGGCTTTAATAAAATGAGCGATGTACGGCAAATGACAATGGCAAAGGCTCTGTATTTGGCGAAATAAGCCAACTTATGACATGAGCATAAGACATGACACATTTGTACAGGGTTAGTCAAACTCTTTTACCCATGTGAAAATCACTTTCTCTTAATTAGAACACACTTTTAGTAAAGTTAATATTAGTCTAAAGTTAGCTTACTTAATAATAACCACATTCAGTCAAATAAAATAATACGTTGGGTGAGCTCACACCTGATGTTTTCCTGCTCATATGTTTGTATTACGGCTACCTTTTTTTTTTCTTTTTTTTTTTTTACCAATTTTTGGAAAATGTATGTAAAGAGGATGAAAGAGTTTGGCTAACCCTGTATATGAATAGATGAAACCGAGATTAAATAAACTAATTAAATTACCTAGTGTTGTGGTGGAAGAGTCCAATTCCTCACTTTTAAGTATCAGGGCCAAAGTTAAACGAACAGAAATCTTCTTGCTAAAAATTGAAAATAAAAGAAAAAATAACAAAAACGGGTTGAACACGTTGATGGTGAATTTGAACATTTAGTAACTTCCGTTGTAGTTCTTAAGTGTTAGAAAAAAAGCAGAGGTTGACTGTAATTTGCTCGACGCTTCATTACCACTTGTGTTGTGTAAACCCGAGTTTCAAAAATTGCAAAAGTATTTGTGAGAGACGTAGGAGAAGTGGGTGTGATGATAAGTCCAATGTAGTGGAGTGGAGTGGAGTGACGAATTTGTGACCTTACGCACTGAAATTAACAACTAAATAGTCCACGCCACGATTCCTTCTTCCTTTGTTTCTATGAATTTGAGTTTATATTCTGAAAATATTTCAAATGTTATTAAAATTAAATACAGAGAATCTCAATCTCTTAGATCAAAATTTAAAACAAAACTTTCTTGTTTTTATGATTTGTTATAAAGAATGGCAGGCAACTTCCATTTCCAGCGCCAATGTTTAGAGACAGGGCACATTTTCTCGTCCATTCATTAACTTGTTTGTTTTGAATCCAAGACAATGAGAATAATGCTTAATTTGAAGAATTACTTTGAAGTAATTTATTAACGACCTCGCCTTTCAGCTCAGCGTCATAAGTTGCACTGTAGTAAATTAAATTAAATCACATTTTGTCAACAAACCATAAAAACCAATGTGAGTTCCACACCCTTGTTACTATTTTTTTTAAAATCTTAACAAATCCCAGAGTATAGGAATTAACACTTTACGAAGATTTTTACCAGACCAGAATTGATTGGCTCAGTAAGCGTGACTTTTTAGGGTTGGGTGGTGAATGTCCTTAAGAAATATTTGTTTTGAAATAATAATAATTACCACCTTGACGTAACCACTTTTAGATTTATTCGGAAATATATTCATTAATCACTTTTCCAGTAACAAGGGACTTTATTCAACCAATCACCGTCACTCGAAATTAAAAATTCCATACAAAGAAGAGAAAAAATGACGAGTCACGAGACACATTGAAAAGACATCCTTCACCACCAAAGGCAAGTGGCCAACTGAAGGTTTTTTTCTCAACAATTCAACCAAAGGAGAAGGGGAATCACCTAAAAACAAGAATATACTTACCACATTTTTTATCATAGTTACTATAAGGTCAAACTATGTTGAAAAATAAGACAAGAGGCGTTTTGATGAGTTTTTTTGAGTTTTTTTATATGAATTTTGGTCATGGTTGCCACTACTACAGGGTTGAAGAATTTGAAAATTTTTATAAAAATAGAAATTTGGCAAAATTGACTCACTTGGAAGCAGTTTGTGAAAATTTTTTACAATGACTTAGCATTAGGTAGAGATGAAAGTTACGCAGAGTATGGGATTAATATTGGTCAATTGAATTTAATCTGTATCCAGTGTTGCCAGTTTCAAAATTTTAAACTTTTTAGCATCAATGACATCAATTGACAAATGACAGATTCTTTTCTTCAAAAATTTTTGAAATGATTTAAACTTACATGATCCGAGAAAAAATTTAAGAATGAAAAAAATTTATTTATTTTTTACTCAAGCTTATAAAATTTTACTAGCAATTTTTCTAACATTTCATATTTTTGCTTTAGTTATGATAGAAATTTTATAAAAATGTTAACGTTATTACCGTATTTCTCGATTTAAGTCCCCACCCTGAAATAACTCCCCATGGTTAGGAGTATTTGAAATAATTAATCCCCATCCCCGAAGTAACTTCCCCAGGGAAAATAAATAAAATCAAAACCCGTCTACTGAGAGAGATTTTACGAATCTTGTCAAATGTTTATAAATATTGAAATTTTTCTAAAATGATTTGAATTTTTTGATTCATTAACTTAAATTACCATAAAAGTTTGAATTTATTGAAGAGTCAAGCCGAACCTAAAAATATAGACTCGATTGAACAGATACATGAAATAGAAACGGAAAAACGACAATGTTGAAAATTCACAATCCGGAAAAATTATATAACATCTCAGACTGGTGTGAAGCGGGTCTGTTTGAATAAATTTTGTCATATTTTCATTAAATTTTGGGTTTGAAGTAATAACTCCTGGCCTCTGAAATAACTCCCTACCCATTCGACCGTTCAAAATAATAACTTCCCAAGGGACTTAAATCAGGAAATGCGGTAATCTTATTGTGACCCTACTATAATAATTATTGATCTCCGTAAAAAATTCAAAATTTCAAATTTATCCAAAAGATAAGAATATAACTTCGTGATAAGAATATTTAGAATTCAGGATTTAGATTTAAAAGTTTTTTTTTTCAAGTTATATTGTATTGTATTTTGCAAGGTTCCTATGAGGAATTAATCTAATATCACTATGATAGTGATTTTAGATTAATTCCTCATAGCAACCTTGGTATTTTGTATATTCTATCGTATCCTAACCTTAAGTTGTTGAATTATTAGTTTTCTTCCTTTATTTTTATATTATTTCACAAAATTATGTTAAATTTTTTCTATTATTATTTTTTATTCTTAATATAAATATTTTTATTGTTAATCACCTAATAAGCTAATTTTCTTCTTTTCTTTTGTTTTTATAAATAATTATTGTAAAATTGATTTTAATTTTTTAATTCAATTAAAGTAGTAAATTTGGCAACGTAAAGAAATATATTGACAAGATGGAATCTGTGAGTAAAAAAAGTTTTAGTAAGATTAAGTAGTAGACGATCAAATTTCAAATTCAAATGAAGACTCTTCAACAATTCAAAATTAGCTTTTCAACTTCCAGTTCCTTGGATAAAAGTACAAATATTAAAATTCAATTAAAGTTTTTTTTAGCATTTAGTATTAATTTAATTTTATGAAAACTCTCAATTAAAAATGAAAAAATTTTTAATTAAATTTTTTTACTATAAAAAAGTAAAAAATTTTATAATGTTGATTTCGCAATTGGGCTAAGATTTCCGCGGGAATTCGCGGTATAAATTCAAAATGAAAATGGGAAAAACTGCATTGTCATTTTTTCAAAATCATTCCAATTTTTGTGGTGTAAAAAAGTAAAAAGAAACAGGAAATTTTGGTAAACTTTTTGCTCCGAGTTTATTGTTTGTTTGATTAATTTAATTTAGTTGTTTGATTTCACTTGTTCTTCTAATCAATAGACTTGGTAATCAACTAAAAATCTTAAGGAAGGAGAGTATAAAACATAACAGAAATCAATAAGTGGAGGTCATGACTGCTTTGCTTACATCAGCCGGTAAGTCTAATTTATTAAATCCTTTTAGATCTAGGCAGAAATAAAGCACCTTCCATTGATTCTATCAGCCGTATGTTATCAGTCTATTCTAGGATTTTTTAACTTTTTAAGGTTAAGTTGTTTTGTTAAAAGCCAATGGACTGGGCTTATACAAAGGGCGGATGATGCTTTACTTCGACCTCGTATCCAACCATTATTATGCTCCCTCAATTGTCTCACTTCATGTCACATAAATTGAACCTTAATATAATGCTCTGACCGAACTCGCACTGGGATGGTTTAGCGTTAAGCTTAAGTCTTCACTGCTGATCACAAACGTTGACTGAATAAATCACGTTTCAGAGTCTTTATTAAAAAATTTAAACTGCCTTCAGTTACCCGTGATATTCATAAACATTGTGTGATATTATTGTTATTTATATTAAAATTAAACCTAATTTAGTTCAGCAGATGAGTGCGAAAATGCGATCAATCTAGTACCTTTTTTTTTATAAGCATATGTCTTATTGATCACAAATGGTTCTCTTGTGTTGTAGGTCCCTTGTAAACACGAGAACAGTGAATTGAAGTTGACTTTTGTAATACAGTAACCATTCAGGGAAGAACGCATTCATCTGCTGAAATCATTTCCTTATCGTGCAAAAATACCCAAGTGTCTTCTCATCATGGGTGGAGTTAGTACAAAGCTAGAAGACGATCTCTGGTCGTCAGATGGGTCCATGACTCGATTCAATAAGGATAAGGCTTCTAGTTCAAAAACTCAAAGTCCAAGTTCGCAAATAGAAAAGGAATTGGTACGCCCAACGGCAACAGATAGACAGACACAGGATGCTCCTGGTACTAGTACGAATCCTGATGATGAAATTTTTGATCATGACCCTTATGATCCAAAGACTGCTGGTCCAATTTTTCCGAATGGGGAAATTAATTGGGATTGTCCATGTTTGGGTGGTGCTGCTCATGGTCCATGTGGTACGGAATTCAGGGATGCTTTCTCATGCTTCCATCACAGGTAAATTAGTTATGAATCTACTCACTACTCGTATTAAATTTATTTTTTGAGTAAATTCAATTTCATAATTCGTGAATTAGTGAGGAAGAAATCAAAGGAGGTGACTGTTTTGGACAATTTCGAGAGATGAGTAATTGTTTTTCAAAATATCCTGAGTTGTACAACTCAAAAGATATCGATGATGAAGAAGAGGAGGAGGAGGAGAAGGATGAGGAAGAAGTTGAGTTTGATCAGGAGGAGCTTGACCTCATCAATGAGGTAGGTCAAGGTGATCGGAAGAATCTTAAGAAAAAGGTACAAGAAGAGGCAAAGCCAATTGCAACCAAAGAAAAGGAACCTCCGGAATTTAAGAAACAATCTACTCCACCAAAGGACTCAACTCCACCAAAGGACTTAATTCTTCCTCGCCCTGGATCACAACAACAAGCACTTTAAAGCAAATTCTTCCATCATTACAAACAAGTTTGAAGCAGAAGATGGATTTCATTTATACCTCAAAGGATCCGTCTCTACCTAAGCCATTTGTTTTCATAGTTAAAAAATTATTCCTATACTTAGGACACTAAAATTGTAGTGAGTTTATGATTGCAGAGTAAAAATTGAATAAAATTAATAAAAACTTGTTACTTTTCTTCATTCATCACTCAATAATTAAAGTGACATGAAGTGCGGGGGCTTTCTGACACCTTGCTAGTAATACTTTAAAATTCTAAACAAACTTTTTTTTTTCAGCTGGGATCATTTCTCTGTTAGACGAGAGTCATCACAATGTGAAGGCGTTCGCTCTCACAAAACTCAATACAATCGTCAATGAATTTTGGCCAGAAATTGCAGACTCAATTACCAAAATGTAAGTTAAAATTTTAAGACAATTTCTAAAGTTTTCTATCAAGTTTTCATGATTATTGACTGTTATTTCAAACATTTTTAGTGAGGTGATATTCGAAGATACCAGTTTCCCTGATGACAATCGTCAATTGGCAGCTCTATTAGCAAGCAAAGTCTACTACCATTTGGGATCTTTTCCTGATTCTTTGCACTATGCTCTAGGAGCCGGGCCATTGTTCGACTTGACTCAACGGAATGAGTATGTGGAAACAATCTTGGCTAAATGTCTTGATAGTTACATCAAGAGTTGCATTGCCGCTTGGCCGAACAGTCCTAATGACAGAGACGTCGATCCACGACTCAAAGCCATTGTAGAACGTATGTTCGATCAATGTTTCCAAGACAAACAATTCAAACAGGCTTTGGGAATTGCTCTTGAAACCCGTAGGATGGATATGTAAGTTTTAAAAAAAAGTAGTAATTTACTTGTTGTGCTTGTTTTTTTTTTTTTTTTGCTTTAAATGATTTTTGACACTATTAAATTTTTCTAAAGGTTTCGTCGCACAATCAGTTTGAGTGAAAACCAAACAGAGATGCTTGCCTACGCCTTCCGTGTGGCAATGACGCTAATAGGTCAGCGTGAATTTCGTGATGAAATCTTACGAAGTCTCGTCGGTCTCTACTCTGGACTTCCTAATCCTGATTACATCAACATGTAAAATAACTATTTCGTATTCAAAGTCTTCTAAATTCCGTTATAACCTAATTATTGAAAATTTACTTAGTAAATCAAAACAAATTTCATAGACAAGAGCTCAGGTTGCATGAAATGTATTTCTGAAAGTTTAAAACAGTTTGCGTCATTTCAAAAAATTTCCTGACGTTTTCGATTTTTATGTTTATGAGGATTGGAACTATTAACATATTAGAATTTACCGATAAGAAAATTAGTATAGGTAAACCACTAATCTAACGTTTTTTTTTNGGAACTATTAACATATTAGAATTTACCGATAAGAAAATTAGTATAGGTAAACCACTAATCTAACGTTTTTTTTTCAGGTGTCAGTGTCTGATTTTCCTGGATAATGCAGAAGAGGCTGCAAATTTACTAAAGAAACTCNGTTTTTTTTTCAGGTGTCAGTGTCTGATTTTCCTGGATAATGCAGAAGAGGCTGCAAATTTACTAAAGAAACTCTCAAGCGGGGATGAGGAGAGTAAATTAATGGCGTATCAGATTGCTTTTGATTTGTACGAGAGTGCAACTCAGGCTTTTCTAGGTAGAGTTTTAGCACATCTAAAAGTTATCGCAGCTCCATATATCCAACAAGTATCAACAGAAGAAAAGGAATCATCAAAAGGTCCAGAAGAACAAGATCAGGAAATGAAAGAGGAACCAACAGAGGTCAAACCATCAAAAAGTGAAACAGTCGTTTCAGAAGAAGGAAAAAAACACTACGAACAGTTGATTCAAATATTGAGTGGAGAGGTAAGCAAACCTTCATTTTAAGGTTTCATTTTGAATTTAAAGAAATATTTTCTTGCTTGATTATTAGTTTTATTTTTACTATACAGGTATCCCTTGCCCTTCATCTTCAATTTCTCATTCGATCAAACAAATCCGATTTGGCGATTTTGAAACAAACCAAAGACGTTGTCCGAGTCTCAATTTGTCACACTGGAACAGTAATAGCAAATGCTTTCATGCACTCAGGCACAACCTCTGATCAGTTTTTACGTGAGAACCTTGATTGGCTTTCGCGAGCTACTAACTGGGCTAAATTTACAGCCACTGCGAGCTTGGGTGTTATCCATCGAGGTCATGAAAAAGAAGCCATGAATTTAATGAACACATACTTACCTCGTGAGAGTGGATCTACGAGTGGCTATTCAGAAGGTGGGGCTCTTTATGCCCTTGGACTTATTCACGCCAATCATGGAACAGGTATTACTAACTACCTTCTAACTCAACTCAAAGATGGATCAAATGAGATGATTCGACATGGTGGATGTCTTGGTCTTGGACTTGCTGCCATGGGAAGTGGAAAAATGGAAGTATATGAAGCCCTCAAATCCAATCTCTATCAAGATGATGCAGTAACTGGAGAAGCTGCTGGAATTGCAATGGGTTTAGTTATGTTGGGTTCTATGAATGAAAAGGCTATTGATGACATGGTTGCTTATGCCACAGAGACTCAACATGAAAAAATTCTTAGGGGACTTGCACTAGGTATTTCATTCCTTGTTTTTGGACGACTGGAAAATGCTGATGTGCTCATCGAGAGACTTCTAAAGGACAAGGTGAAAATGAGCCAATCAAAAAAAAANCGACTGGAAAATGCTGATGTGCTCATCGAGAGACTTCTAAAGGACAAGGTGAAAATGAGCCAATCAAAAAAAAAATTTTTTTTTAATAATGTCCTGTTCCTAAATTCAAGTTTATTAGTTAAACTGACTAATAAATGATTTTTAATGATTTTCAGGATGCTTTACTAAGACGTGCAGGAGTGTTATCAGTGNCGACTGGAAAATGCTGATGTGCTCATCGAGAGACTTCTAAAGGACAAGGTGAAAATGAGCCAATCAAAAAAAAATTTTTTTTTAATAATGTCCTGTTCCTAAATTCAAGTTTATTATTTAAACTGACTAATAAATGATTTTTAATGATTTTCAGGATGCTTTACTAAGACGTGCAGGAGTGTTATCAGTGNGTTAAACTGACTAATAAATGATTTTTAATGATTTTCAGGATGCTTTACTAAGACGTGCAGGAGTGTTATCAGTGGCAATGGCTTACTGTGGAACAGCAGCTAATTCTGCGATTCAGAAGTTGCTCAAAGTAGCTGTGTCAGATACAAATGATGACGTACGACGAGCTGCGGTCATTGGTTTAGGATTTCTACTATTCCGAACACCTGAACAGTGTCCTTCCGTTGTCTCACTACTCGCTGAAAGTTACAACCCACATGTACGTTATGGAGCAGCCTTAGCAATTGGAATCGCATGTGCAGGAACTGGTAGTAAGGTAAATTCTATTTTTGAAAANCGTTATGGAGCAGCCTTAGCAATTGGAATCGCATGTGCAGGAACTGGTAGTAAGGTAAATTCTATTTTTGAAAACATTTATTTTTGACAATTTAAGTTATTCATAATAACTCATGTTTTGGATATTATTGATAATTATCGACTAGGAAGCTATTGCTCTGATTGAGCCANTTTTGGATATTATTGATAATTATCGACTAGGAAGCTATTGCTCTGATTGAGCCATTGACTCAAGATCCAGTGAACTATGTTCGTCAAGGTGCTCTTATGGCATCAGCCATGCTCTGCATTCAACAAACTGAAGTCCAATGTCCAAAAGTGAAGGAATTTAGAGCTCTATATTCAAAAGTTCTCAATGACAAACACGACGATGTCATGGCAAAGTTTGGTGCAATTTTAGCCCAAGGAATTATTGATGGTGGTGGTCGGAATGTAACTGTTACACTAAGCTCTCGGACGGGTCATGTATGGCTTCAAGGAGCTGTAGGAATGCTCCTATTTACTCATTACTGGTATTGGTTCCCGATGTCACTCTGTCTCGGCCTGTCCTTTGCCCCGTCCTGCATCATCGCAGTCAACAAAAATCTCGAGGTTAGTTACTTTTTGTTTCTAAAAAAAATTTTTTTTTTTTTTGTTTTGACCTCAACCCTTTAGTTTATTCTTCTAAAGTAATAAGCTGAATTCGCGTCAGCATAGNATTTTTTTTTTGTTTTGACCTCAACCCTTTAGTTTATTCTTCTAAAGTAATAAGCTGAATTCGCGTCAGCATAGGCAATAGGGTAAATGGATAAAATTACTCAGAACAAATTCGCAGAATTATAATTCAGTGAGAAGAACGCTTATCTTGTGATTTTATTTATTTTTTTTTGTTGTATCCTATGTGATACCTAAAACAACTTTTGTGGTTTTATGCTAACTTCTTTTTCGTTATGCAAAATTTGGGGTAGGGTTATAACCATTATATCTTTAATCCATATGAACTGTTTAGTTTTCGTTTCATTTCTGATAAATCCTTATTGGCAGTGGACACGAAAGAGTTTTGGTTTTTTTAAGTGCTATTTGCATGAGCATGAGAAGGGGAAGGGTGAAGAGGAGATTCAATTCTTATTAAGATACATACCAAAAACAAGTTTGGACAGAATGAGTGTTTGCTTCCAGAAAACAATATAAGCAATAGCAATAGCCAAATTTTAAATTCATTTTCACAATCAGCTGAATTCCTCTTTTTAATTCATTGTGAGGAGTGAGGATGGCAACAATGGACGGAAGAAATGTAGCAGTAGTGGTACCTCCNAAGGGGAAGGGTGAAGAGGAGATTCAATTCTTATTAAGATACATACCAAAAACAAGTTTGGACAGAATGAGTGTATGCTTCCAGAAAACAATATAAGCAATAGCAATAGCCAAATTTTAAATTCATTTTCACAATCAGCTGAATTACTCTTTTTAATTCATTGTGAGGAGTGAGGATGGCAACAATGGACGGAAGAAATGTAGCAGTAGTGGTACCTCCGAATCACAAATCCTCCTGTTTAATTTGTAAAAAGAAACCACGTAAAAATCAAAAAAGTATTACTTGTTATCGTTGTAAAGATCGTTACTACCGTACTTGTCCAAATTTGAGTAGTGAAAGTGTCTATAGATTTAATTTAAATATTGAATTAAATTTTTGGCATTGTCCTGAATGTCGAATAATTCTCAATCAAACTTACTGTAACATCTGTCAAGACAATAAGAAAAATTTGTATCTTTTGGATTGTATTAGTTGTGGAATGAAATGTCATACGATTTGTGCCGGACGTAGTGATCTTGAAGCGAAACGTGTATCTAAAATATGGGCTTGTTCTGAATGTAAATCAGCAGGAGAAAGTCCAATACGGAATATCTTTAGTAACCTCAATCCTAGTCCTATAGATATATTTAAAAATGCTATTAGATCTAATAATAATAATCAAGAGAATTTCTTACATATTAATATCAATTGTCTTTTGAAGAAAATTGAAAAAGTGAAAGAATTCCTAACCAATTATCATCAAGTTACAATCTTTGGAATCACAGAAACAAAATTAGTTTCCAAAGATGAAGATTCAAATTTTGAAATAAGTAATTATTCATTGTTGAGACGTGATCGTCCAGTAATTCGTGCAACTCGTTCAACAACTACTGACAATCGAGAAGCTCGTGGTGGTGGTTTAGGACTTTATATTCACAAAGATTTTACTGGTACAGAAGTTAAAAAATCAAATGATGATGATTACTTTAGAAATGATCAAATTGAGTACTTAGTAGTGAATGTGAGTAAGAAAGAAAGAAGAGGAATTTTATTTTCAGTGATTTTAGTCTACAGTCCTCAAAAGAATAATACTAAATTCAAAGGATGTTTAGCTAAACTGATTGAAGAAACAAAAAAATACAAACCCAATAATGAAATTTTTATAATGGGTGATATAAATATTGATTTATTGGCTGAGACACAGATTGCTACAAATCTTAAGGCGATGTTGATTGAAAAATCCTTTTTTCCTGTCATTGATGAAGCATCAAGATTAGGAAAGTGTATTGACATTATCGCTGCCAATTGTGATAGAGAGTCAATTGTTAAGAAAGGAATAATTGATTTAAATTGGAGTGATCATTGTCTTGTGTATTGTATTAGAAAGAATTAAAAAAAAAAAAGTTAAAGAAAATTATAAACTTGTTAAACTTGTTATGTTATGTTATGTGTTATAATATTATGTAATTTGATTATTAATAAGTCACTCTCAAAACCATTTATTGAAGAAGTAGAAATACGAAAATATTTGAAAAGGTTTCGTCTTGATAAACTAACTACTAATTACATAATTGAGTCGGATGTTTAGTTAATATGTTATAATTTTTATTTTTTTAGATGCCAGTACTTCAGTACAAGTCAAATGCAAAACCGTCTATCTTTGCTTACCCTGCACCTTTGGAAGAAAAGAAGAAGGAAGAAAAAGAACGTGTAGCCACGGCTATTCTCTCCGTTACAGCCAAAGCGAAAAGACGAGAGGCTGAAAAAACGAAAGAAACGGGAAAAAAAGAAGAAGAACCAATGGAAGTAGAAGAAGAGAAGGAGAAAGTGGAAGAAGAGAAAAAAGAGAAAGAAATAAAGAAAGAAGAACCTAGTTTTGAAATACTTTCAAATCCAGCTAGAGTTACGAAACAACAGGTGAGATTTTTTTTTTTTTTTTTTTTTTAAGTATATGTTTTCAAAGACACTACTGGATTTAGAAAATTTAGAGTAATATTTGAATATTTGAATTATAAATTTGATGGGTTGAAGTTTTGAAAATTCATATAAGAAAATTCTTATTTTTATGGTTATTTTTATTTTAATTTTAATTATTTTTATTTTTATTGAAAAGAGATTTTTCTTGATTTTTAGATCCGANATTTAGAGTAATATTTGAATATTTGAATATTATAAATTTGATGGGTTGAAGTTTTGAAAATTCATATAAGTAAATTCTTATTTTGATGGTTATTTTTATTTTAATTTTAATTATTTTTATTTTTATTGAAAAGAGATTTTTCTTGATTTTTAGATCCGATACATTGAGTTTAGCGATGAAAGGAAGCGATGGAGGCCAGTTAAAGATATCAGTACTGGAGGAATTCTGGTTGTCAAAGATTATAATCCAGATGAACCAATCACACTCGTCCAAGCAGTTGCAGGTTAAAACCCTTAAAAAACTCTTTAATAAGAGAGAATAATTTAAAAATTAATTATTCTTTAAATTATTTTGGTGGGACTTGATAATTGAATAATGTTTTTGTTTTTTTTAGCCCATGGACCAAAGAAAGAAGATGAGGAAGAAGAACCCAGTCCCCCTGAACCCTTTGAATACAACGACGACGACTAAACTTAATATTAGTTCACTACTTCTTCATTTCTCTCAAACGTATCCAAGGAAGCATTGTTGAATAATTTCAAACCAATACCCACACAACCCACAGCACTGGTAACCTTATAATTTCTGTATAATAAAATGAATTCATTCTTTTATTTATTATTATGAAATTGGATCTTTTATATGTTTTCTAATATTTTCCTATAGGTTGAAGTACACGTATTTTTGAGCATATTAGTATCAGTATCAGTATCAGGTCTTTGAGTAAAGTCTAAGGATACNTATTAGTATCAGTATCAGTATCAGGTCTTTGAGTAAAGTCTAAGGATACAGTGCAGTGTAGAAGGAAACTAAAAAATTTTCCAAATACTCAATTCTTATAGGTTGAATTTGAAATTATTTTGGGAGGTTCTTACTGAGAGACCTCCTCCATATCATTTTATTGTGCTAGAGTATAGCCAACACAAAGACAGTTGAGGAAGTTTTTAAATATTTGTCGACTAAAAACAAGTTTTATTTTTTTTTTATTTTTCGCTCAATACTCCGAAGAGCCATTATTAGGTCTTTAGTATAAAAATTGTAAACCAAANATTATGAAATTGGATCTTTTATATGTTTTCTAATATTTTCCTATAGGTTGAAGTACACGTATTTTTGAGCATATCAGTATCAGTATCAGTATCAGGTCTTTGAGTAAAGTCTAAGGATACGGTGCAGTGTAGAAGGAAACTAAAGAATTTTCCAAATACTCAATTCTTATAGGTTGAATTTGAAATTATTTTGGGAGGTTCTTACTGAGAGACCTCCTCTATATCATTTTATTGTGCTATAGTATAGCCAACACAAAGACAGTTGAGGAAGTTTTTAAATATTTGCCGACTAAAAACAAGTTTTATTTTTTTTTTTATTTTTCGCTCAATACTCCGAAGAGCCATTATTAGGTCTTTAGTATAAAAATTGTAAACCAAAACCAAAACGATGAATCACCAACTAAATTTAAAAAGTGAGGAAACGAAAAAAAAAAAAAATTAATTTAAAACAACCATAGATTCCATATGACTAAATAATCTAAGAATACAGTATAGTAGTGTGTCATTTAGAGACAGTAGAGTTTAACTTAATTAATTCAAATACTATGGGAAAAATACAAAAGTTGAATAATAATTTTTCAATAATTTTTCAATAATTTTTTGATCATTAGGTATCCAAATCCTCTTCACCTCGTTGACTACTAAAATAAGATACCAAACCTCCAAATTCTCCATCTGTTTTGTTCTCTTCTTTGGCTCCTGGGCTAGATGATGAGGACCGACGTTCGGGTTGATTAATTTCTTCTTTAAACCCTGAGTCTTCGGGTCTAAAAGATTGTAAATTGAATCACAAATATTAATTTATATCACACATACTGAATTTAACTACTTTAATTTCTAAGAAAGATTTCAAATAGTTTGAGCTTTAACTAATGAACGAAAGCGTGTTAAAGTAAAATTTAAGTGTTTTATAAATTTTTAAGTTCTTAATAATAGTTAATAGATACTCTCACCTGTAGTCAAATTGTTGTGGTTGAGTGGTAGGATACAATGGACCAGACTGAGCCTGGGTATGCGTGGGAATGGCATAGGGTGGTGGTACTCCAAATCCACCATGTGGACTAAAGAACCTTTCATGACTTGACTGAAGATGTGCAAGAATTGAAGGAGGACCACCTCTTCCATTTCCTTGGGAAGGCATTCGATACATCATTTGTTGTCCAGGTCCCGGTGGTTCTCTTTTTAATTGTGGAAATGACTGCATCGATGGTCCAGAACCTCCTGGATTTGGAATTCTTAGAGGAGGAGGAGCCTGAGCATAGGCGGACCTATAATAATAATATAAAATTTAAAAAATCAACTCTATTATCTGATTGAATTTATTTTTTAGGAAGAACATGATATAGTCTTTGATTTCTCACCTTGGTGGTGAACTTCTAGATGGAGAATAGGGAGAACTGTTAAGTGGAGGTGGTTTTCCAAATGACTGTGGAGGTGGACCTCTTCCTTGGTAACCTGATGAAGGAGGACCTCCAAGGGTACGATCCCAAGGAAATCTAAAAAAAAAAAAAAAGATAAAAAATAATAATAAATTTTAATATTCGTATTATTGAATATTAGCAAAATTAAGAAATTAAATACTTAAATTAAAAGGAAAACAACTTACCTCATAGATTGATTTGGAGGATAGTAAGCTGGATTAGGCACTCTTGAGATTTCAGATGGTGGGAGTAAAGCGTGTGGTTGATGTGGTGGTGATGAGAGACCACGATGTGGTGGTGTAACATTTCCACCAAAAATTGTTGGACCTGATGCTACCGTTGTGGAAGATAAAGGAGTACGGATTACTGGATTTGGTGAGGTCTCTTGTGGTAAAAGAATAGGAGAGGACGGAGGGGGAGTAGGAAGTTTGGTCACTGGAGTTTGGACAGGAAGTTGTTTTTTGTTACCACTTCCTGACCCAGAAGTTGCCAGGATCTCACTCATCATTAGATTTGTTGAGGGTTGTGTGACGACGACGACGGGTGGTGGTGGCGGCGGCGGTGGTGGCGGCGGTGGTGGTGTTGGTGTTGTTGGTATTGGTGTTGGTATTGGTTGTAGTTGCGAGGTGACTGGGATTGGTGTAACTGATGGTGATATTTGATTGGTTGTAATAATAGTAGGAGTAATAGGTATTTGCGAAGGTGTATGAGGAATTGATGGAATAACTATGGGTACTGATTCTGATGGTGTTAAACTTTTTCTTGGTGGGAATGGTGGTGCTGGGACAGGTTTGAGTATACGTACAGCATCTGAACCCTCACCTTCAGAATTTGTCTCACTACTACTACTACTACTTCTCATCACATTCGATTTTTTTCGAGCTCCATTATTATTGGTTGAAGGAACTGAAATTTTTTTCATTATATTACTCTTCTGAGGACTACTACTTGCTGCTGCTTTTGCTTGGGCAAGTTCAGCTACTAATTTCTTCGAACTTGATGGTCCATCTGATTCTTGTTCATAATCCGATAGTCTTGGTTTTCTAAAAAAAAATTAAAAAAAAATATATATATAAATTCACTACTATCAGTTACTAAATTATAAATTATTCAAATTAAAATCTACCAAAATTTTCAAAAATCTTCAAAATTCATCAACTTGTTCAAAAAATTCTTCTAATCAAAAAAATTCTTCTAATCAAAAAAATCTTCAAAATTCATCAACTTGTTCAAAAAATTCTTCTAATCAAAAAAAAATCTTCAAAATTTATCAACTTGTTCAAAAAATTCTTCTAATCAAAAAAATCACTAGTAAATACAGGGTGTTTTAAAAGAAGGTCCCGCTGTTTGAAATTCAATAGCGTTTGTTCATCATCATGAGTTATGAAAACATAAATATGAATCATTCCAACAGTTTTCAGTTTTTCAACCATATTCACACATTTTNAAAAAAAATATATATATAAATTCACTACTATCAGTTACTAAATTATAAATTATTCAAATTAAAATCTACCAAAATTTTCAAAAATCTTCAAAATTCATCAACTTGTTCAAAAAATTCTTCTAATCAAAAAAATCACTAGTAAATACATCATCATGAGTTATGAAAACATAAATATGAATCATTCCAACAGTTTTCAGTTTTTCAACCATATTCACACATTTTCAAAGATTTGATCAATTTATAAATAACATTCCCATACTTTCTTTTAGGATGAATATTTCCGTCATCATCTGATTCCCCAGACTCTAGAATCACTGTGAAATCAATTTTTTTCCCACGAGTTGACCGCTTGTTGGATGGTTCTTCATCATCTCCCTTCTTTACCTTCCCACCATGTTTCTAAAAAAAAAATTTTTTTAAGAGAAAAAAAAACACAAATTTAGGTTNCTTTCTTTTAGGATGAATATTTCCGTCATCATCTGATTCCCCAGACTCTAGAATCACTGTGAAATCAATTTTTTTTCCACGAGTTGACCGCTTGTTGGATGGTTCTTCATCATCTCCCTTCTTTACCTTCCCACCATGTTTCTAAAAAAAAAATTTTTTTAAGAGAAAAAAAAAAACACAAATTTAGGTANTTTAGGTTAATTATTTTTTAAACTTAATTTCTAATTAAATTTATTTTCAACACTAACACAACTGGAAGAGGTAAGAGAGTAGGACGTAACCAAAAAAAAATTTTTTTAAATCACAATAATTTCAGTTTTTTGACTTCAGGACGTTTGAAAATAGTCAAATCAAATTTTCTTTTTTTTACTGAACCTGACGACCTTGAGTTAGTACTACTACTCTTTTCAAAATCTTGTGAGATTTCAACCTTTTCTTTCTTCGAAGATTTTAAATTTAATGATTCAGTATGATTACTCACACTCCATGCTCGATCCACATCATCTTCATCTATTTTCTTCTTTTTTTTCTTTAGATTTGTTTTCCCTCTAGATTTTGTTGGTCCTGGTGAAAGAATAAAAGCAGACTTTCGCATTTTTGATTTTGGTGGATTGTACAGTGCTTTTTTCTTTTTTTTTCGTCCCCAAGTTTCATCATCTGATTCAGAACCAGTTGATCCTCCAGATTCTTCTGATCCCCATCCACCAGCTGGTTCATCTTCGTCATCTTCTTGGTCACTTTCATCATCTAAGTTACAAAGGTTATATTATTAGAACCAAATCTTTAGTTAAAATTAAATATTAATATTAATAATTTGAAATATATGCATGATTAATAATAAAAATTTTAAAATTCACTTACATACAATACGATTTCGAGCTCTACGTGTCGATCGACGAACAGAACCCACATCTAAATACTTTTCTTGTCGACCATATTTACCCTTCTTCCCAGCTTTTCCTAGTCTGGCAATAGAATCATCGGATTCGTCAGCATCTCGATCACCAGACCACTCAGAATCTTCATCTTCAACTCCATAAGCCTCATCTTCTTCTTCATCATCATCATCTGAACCTTTAAAATCTTCATCAGAATCCTCTTCACTTGTTGCATCCAAATCATTAAGTCTTCGACGTGTCTTTCGATGAGTCTGTTTTTCTAATTCTTTTCTACGTTTTTTTTCTATCTCATCAATATCCCCTTCGTCACTATATTCTTCTTTTTTTTCATCATTTTTACCTTCATTTTCTTCAACATCTGAAGTATCTGACATTACTTTCCCTTTACTTACAACTGGTTTCGATGAAATATCTTCAGACTTCATCTCACCTTCACCATTTTCAAGCTTTTCAATCCCTATTTCAGCACCTTCGTTTCCAATAACTTCGTACTCATCCTCATCCTATAAAAAAAAATTTTTTTTTATAGTTATAATGAAGTTACTAATTTTAAAATTATTTCATTATAATTATTAACTTACTCTAAGTGCAGAATTAATAAGGTCGTCATACTCTTTAAAATTGAAACATTTAGTTGCCTTCCTCGCTCGTAATTTATACATAGGTTCATCCTCAGAATCTTCTGAGTTATATCTAGAAATATTACTTGAATCATCTCGCTCATCAATAAAGTTGTCTTTACCCCCACGAATCACAAGATCATCATCCTCATCATCTGAACTGATTTGTCGTCTTTTTCTCTTATTTTTCTTTAATGGTTTCTCAACCTTTTCTTCTTCTTGAGGAAGAACATTGTCAAGACTTATTCCAATATAAGCCAATCGTTTCTTCCGTTGAACTGCCAAATCATGTTTCCTTGCAATTTTATCATATTCAGTCAAATTCTTTTTTAGTCTTGTTATCAATTTTTTCTATAAACAAAAAAAAAAGTAAAATTTTAAATTTTAACCATTTTCTAATAATATTTTTGATTTACATGTTGGCAAGGAGGACAGAACCATTCTCCTTCAGGGATAACCCAAATGACTGGTCNGCCAAATCATGTTTCCTTGCAATTTTATCATATTCAGTCAAATTCTTTTTTAGTCTTGTTATCAATTTTTTCTAAAAACAAAAAAAAAAGTAAAATTTTAAATTTTAACCATTTTCTAATATTTTTGATTTACATGTTGGCAAGGAGGACAGAACCATTCTCCTTCAGGGATAACCCAAATGACTGGTCGNTAATATTTTTGATTTACATGTTGGCAAGGAGGACAGAACCATTCTCCTTCAGGGATAACCCAAATGACTGGTCGGAGACATGAAGCATGCCAACCTTTGTCACAAGAATCACATAGTAAGATCCACTCCGGATGGTCACCTTTGTTACACTTGTCACAATTTGTATAAGCATATTTGTCTTCTTCTGAATCTACTATATAATTTATTTATTTGTTTTTTTACAATAAATCACTCATGTATTCAATTTAAGAAAAGAAATAAAAATCTTACCTCGTTTGACAGTTCTGGCATGTCGTGGACAAGCTTCTTCACCATCTTCACCCATATCACTTTCTGGAGAGAACTCATGATCAGAACGAAGTGTCAAGTCTTCTTCTTCTTCTTCATGATAGTCATGAAATTCTTCTTCCTCTTCTTCAACCTCTTCATTCTCAGAAGATGAATGGAGCCATGGGTTATGACCTTTCTTCATCAATGTTTTCGGAAGTAATTCATGCTTCTTAGTATTTTTTTTCTTTTTCTTTTGATTTTTAGAACGTTGAATTGCTGATTCGAGCTCTTCATCATCAGAGGATGATGAAGAAGACGTAGACAAATATTGAGGTTCTTCTTCAATTACTTTCTTTTCTTTTGGTGGTTTTATAGGTAATGTTTCCTTTTCCAATGACTTCCCTTCCTATAACGATAAAACATAGTGACAACGAATTAATTGTGTAAAAATAATAATAAAACTAAGGTAATTGACACAATTTTAGTAGAATTTAAAAAATTAATTAGATAATTTTGACTATAAATACTCCATTAATTTACTTTCAAATACCTGTTTGAGATCACGGTCCTTTTGTCGCTGCTGTTTTTTGATTTGTGCTGCCTTCAACTGAGCTAATCGTTGCTCTTCTAACTTCCGTCGTTCCACTTCTTCCTTTTCTTGTATTTTAGCTATTCGACTACTCTGTCTCGTAGGTACTTCAGCACTCAACCGACCATTGATTTGTTTCTTGACTCCTGTTGAAGGACCAGGTGTAGAAGTCACACTTGTTGCACTCGACGATCGTTCTCTTTCTTGGTTCGACTCCTTCAATTTTTTTCTTCCTGGTACAGCTGTAACTTTTGTCACTCGCCTGGGCCTACCTCGTCCTTTTTTATGCACTGGTGGCTCATCAATTTCCATGGATGATTCCTCTTGTTCATCACTTTCTATCCCAGGCTGAGTTTTGGCTGTTACAATTGGTTGAGTTTGATTGACAGTGAGAGTCTCAGTCTCAGTCTCAGTCTCAGGTGACTCATTTCCACCTTGGAGCTCTTCACCTGACCCTTCCCCTGTAATCAAAACCATTTCCTCTTCTATTACCTCACCAACAATTGGATTAAATCCNTCTTCACCTGACCCTTCCCCTGTAATCAAAACCATTTCCTCTTCTATTACCTCACCAACAATTGGATTAAATCCCTTCTCCATTAGCGAGACTTCATTGGTTACTAAATTCTTATTGGCACTAAGATCTAATTTCTGACACTTGATTGGAGTTTCATAATCATCTGATTCTGGATTTGCTTTTCTTTTTCCGATTCCTTCTGTTTCTTCAAAAGGGATGGATTCGTATCCACTGATATTTTGAGAATTCAATGAGGATTTTGTTTTGGTAGACGATGTGTTTGGTTCTGGTTCATCTTCTTCTGAACTGTCCTCATACCCAANTCTTCACCTGACCCTTCCCCTGTAATCAAAACCATTTCCTCTTCTATTACCTCACCAACAATTGGATTAAATCCTTTCTCCATTAGCGAGATTTCATTGGTTACTAAATTCTCATTGGCGCTAAGATCTAATTTCTGACACTTGATTGGAGTTTCATAATCATCTGATTCTGGATTTGCTTTTCTTTTTCCGATTCCTTCTGCTTCTTCAAAAGGGATGGATTCGTATCCACTGATATTTTGAGAATTTAATGAGGATTTTGTTTTGGTAGACGATGTGTTTGGTTCTGGTTCATCTTCTTCTGAACTGTCCTCATACCCAANTAATGAGGATTTTGTTTTGGTAGACGATGTGTTTGGTTCTGGTTCATCTTCTTCTGAACTGTCCTCATACCCAACAAGACCTAATCCAACAGGAACTGTAGGTTTCAATTCAAGTTCAAGGTTGAGTACCTCTGATTCAGTTTCTTTGATTTCGTTCAATTTGTTGATCATTTGATTTGCTGTTGGATCGAATTCGACCCCTTTCTCCGTCATCTCTTGTATTTCAACCTCAACACCGTCTGTTTCAGTCTCCAATTCTTGAGTTACTGTTGTAATTTTTTTTGTTCCAACTACTAACTCTTGTGATTCTCTTCTTATGTCAGCAGTTTCATCTTTTAATTCAATTACATCACTGTCTTCTTCTCTTTTAGTTTGGATTTCTTCATTTTGTAGTTCATTTTCTTCAGTTTTTGATATGGTTTCTTTGCTCGCTTGTTCAACTTCTCCAATTTCTGTAATGATTTCTTTGGCTTCATTTTCCAATTCGATTTCTTTAACTTCTGGTTCAATTTCTTTAGTCTCTGTACTGATTTCTTCAATTTCATGTCTAACTTCTTCAGGTTCTGCTTCAATTGTTTCAGTTTCTAAACTGATTTTTTCTGAATCTTGTCCCACCATTTCAGTTTCTATCCTATCAACTGCCTCGGTGTGTCTTCTTTCTATTTCCTTTGTGATTTCTTCCGTTTCAGTTCTTATTGCTCCTGTTTCTTCTTCGATTTCTTCTCGTTGTGTTTCAATTTCTCGTATTTCTGTTCTAATTTCTTCACTATCGTTCATACTGACATCTGGTTCTAGTCTAATTTTTCCAGTTTCTTCCTTGCTTTTTTCCGATTTCTCTCTTATTAGTTCCGTTTCTAGCAGTTTTTCTTCTGTTTGAATACCAATTTTTTCCGTTTCTGTTATGAAATTTTCAGTCCTTCTCTTCTCTTCTGCTTCAACAATAACTTCTATGGTTTCAAGATTTCTTCCTTCCGTTTCCATTCTGATTTCTTCTGGTTCTGTTCTTACTCGCTCTGATTCTAGTAGGATTTCTTGCGATAGTGTCCGTAATTTTTTCTTTGTTCTGATCTCTTCTGTTTCTATACTACTGTTTTCTGTTTCTATTAGAATTCCTTTATTTTCTTGCTTCCTTTTTTCCGTTTTGGCTCTTATTTCTTCCGTTTCGGCTCGTATTTCTTCCTTTTCAATCCTTATTTTTTCGGTTATGGTTCTGGTGTCTTCCATTTCGGAACTGATTTCTTCTGTTTCCTCTTTGATTTTATTCGTTTCGTCTCTGACTGCTTTCTGCTCTGCTGTCATCTTCTCGGTTTCCATTCTAATTTCTTCCGTTTCATCCCTTACTTTTTCGGTTTCGGCTCTGGTGTCTACCGTTTCGGTACTGATTTCTTCTGTATCTTCCTTGATTTTATCCGTTTCGTCTCTGATTTCTTCGGCTACGGCTCTGGTGTCTTCAGAATCGATATTGATTTCTTCTGTTTTTTCATTGATTTCATCCGTTTCGTCTCTGAATACTTTCTGCTCTGTTCTTATCTGTTCGGTTTCCATTCTTATTTCTTCCGTTTCGGNATCCGTTTCGTCTCTGAATACTTTCTGCTCTGTTCTTATCTGTTCGGTTTCCATTCTTATTTCTTCCGTTTCGGCTCTGATTTCTTTCCCGTCTGTTCTTATCTGCTCGGTTTCCATTCTTATTTCTTCCGTTTCGGGTCTGATTTCTTTCTGCTCTGCTTTTATCTGCTCGGTTTCCANCTCGGTTTCCATTCTTATTTCTTCCGTTTCGGGTCTGATTTCTTTCTGCTCTGCTTTTATCTGCTCGGTTTCCATTCTAATTTCTTCTCTTTCCGCTCTGATTTCTTCCCATTCGGGTTTGGATTCTTCAGTTTCGTCCCTGAATTTTTCTGTTTGGGTTTTGGTTTCTTCTCTCTCAGTTCTGATTTCTTCCCGTTCAGCTCTGGTTTTTTCCGCTTCGGATCTGATTTCTTCCGTTTCGTATTTGATTTCTTCCGTTTCGTATTTGATTTCTTCTGTTTCAACTCTGATTTCCTCCATTTCGTCTTTGATTTCTTCTATTTCGGCTCTGGTTTCTTCCGCTTCGGATCTGATTTTTTCCTTTTCATCTGTGATTTCCTCTTCTTTGTCTCTGATTTCTTCCATTTCCTCTGTGATTTCTTCCGTTTCGTCTTGAATTTCTTCCGTTTCATCTGTGATTTCTTCCGTTTCATCTTTGATTTCTTCCGTTTCGTCTCTGATTTTATCCCGTTCTACCAAAATTTCTTTTGTTTCAGTTAATATTCCTTC
The DNA here is from genome assembly GCA_002738285.1 of Holacanthella duospinosa. Lineage (NCBI taxonomy): Eukaryota > Metazoa > Arthropoda > Collembola > Poduromorpha > Neanuridae > Holacanthella > Holacanthella duospinosa. Next base: position 72,606 of record NIPM01000004.1, on the reverse strand, counting down.
CTTTTCTTTTATAATTCCTTCAATTTCGTCTCTGATTTCTTCCTTTTCGTCTCTGATTTCTTCCTTTTCGTCTCTGATTTCTTCCTTTTCGTCTCTGATTTCTTCCTTTTCGTGTCTGATTTCTTCCATTTCGTCTCTAATTTCTTCTGTTTCGTCTCTGACTTCTTTCGCCTCAGCTCTGATTTCTTCCGTCTCGTCTCTGATTTCTTCCCGTTCTACCCACGTTTTTTCGGTTTCAGTTCTTATTTCTTCCGTTTTGGCTTTGCTTTCTTCGCACTCAACTGCAATTTCTTCCCGTTCTGTTCTGCGTTCTTCCATTTCTGTTCGGATACCCACAATCCCTGATATAATGTTATCGGTCTCTATTTCCATCTCCGCTTCCAATACACCTTCTTCATTTTCTATTACAATGTGCTCTGACTTTGTTTTGATATTTTCTAGCTCTGCCCTCACTTTTTTGGGTGGTTCTGGCATAACTTCCTTGGGTCCTAGCACGGCTTCCGTCGGTTCTGGCATGATTGCCTTGAGTTTTGACATGATTTGCTCGGGTTCTAGCACGCCTTCTGTCGGTTCTGGCATGAATACCTTGGGTTCTGATAAAAATTTCTCGGATTCTGGCACGACTTCCTCGGGTTCTAACACGGCTTCCGTCGGTTCTGGCATGATCTCCTGGGGTTCTGTCATGATTTTCTTGGGTTCTGGCACGACTTCCTCGGGTTCTAGCACGGCTTCCGTCGGTTCTGGCATAATTTTCGAGGGTTCTGACCTGATTTCCTCGCGCCCTGACATGATTTCTTCAGGTCCTGGTTTAATTTGCTCGGTTTTTCCTGTGGTTTCTTCTATTTCCATTTCAACGTTTCTCGTCTTAACTTCCTCGTCTTCAGCTGCACTTACTTGTGCTTCCATTGCCTCTGCTTCTTCTAGGTTTTCGCCGGCTTCTTCTATACTTTCAACGACTTCTACTGTGCTTTCCTTGGCTTCTGGTGTGCTTTCCTGGACTTCTGTTGTCCTTCCCTCCGTTTCTATTGTGCTTTTTTCGGCGTCTACTCCGCTGTCTGATTTGATCTCATGGAGCTCTGTTTCGATTTCCATTGTTTCCTCTTCAATTGTTTCTGCTTCATTTTCTCCTATATTTAGTTGTCCAAATTTCATTTTGATTTGCCTAGATTCTTGCGATCTTGCTTTTATTTCCTCATGGTGCGATTTGACTCGTGTTTCTATTTTGAATTCTTCAGATTTCATTGTGAATTTTTGGGTTTCTAGTTCTTCTGGTTTCCGGGTATCTTCTTCCTCTAATTTTTGTGTTTCTACATCCTCCCCTGCTGTATTTGGTTTAAATTCTTCGATAATTGTTTCGTCTGATTGTAATACTGTCCTTTCGGTTTCGTCCAAGATTCTTCTTGTTTTAGAATTTGTTTCATGCTTTTCAACCAAGACTTGTCGCATTTCGAGTGCAATATTTTTAGTTTCTGCTTTTGCTTCTTGTGCTTCAATATGGAACGTTTGAGTTTCTGCAAGGCATTCATACGATTCAGATTTGATATCTTGAAATTGCATTTCTGATGTAGCTTCCTTAGAACTATCAATTACAGATTTTGAATTCATAGATTTCACTTCAGATGTCTGAGAAATTAGTCCATGATCCAAGGAAGCGACATGAGCCGGAGATTTGTAGTTGAGACTAGACATGCCTGTGACCCATGCTGTTGATTTTTGCATTATTTCTTCAACTATTTCCTCTTGTTCACTTTTTGTGGGTGGAAATGAGGTTTCCAGGAATTTTATTTCCGATCCTACTTGCTCAGGATTTGATTTGACTTCTGGTATTTTTCCTATCCCAACATCAGTAGAGTTATCCAGCATTTGTCTCACACATTTTCCTAGTTGCAGTGTGTTGATTTTGCTCACTTCGCTGTTTTTATCATCTATCTCTGCATTTTCTTCCGGCTCAACGTAGTCTTCATCAATCGTCATTCCTTCTTCATCGTCGTCTGAACCAGTGAGTTCATCTTCAGAAACTACTCCAGTATCTCTGAGAATATCTTCCTTTGGAGATGCTTCAGGTTCTCCTTCACAGGCTCCATTTTCAGTTACATTCTCTCCATCATCAGCAACATTCTTTTGCACAATCCCACTCCCCAATTTCTGTATGAGTTGATCCATTTCTTCTCTATTTGTAGCTACCAATTCCCAAGTATCATCATCAACATCTTCACGATAGATTCTCAAGTTAGTTTCAGAATCGATCTGATACCAGTAAAGTTGACCTTCAGAATCACGACCTGATAAATTACATTATAACGNTAGATTCTCAAGTTAGTTTCAGAATCGATCTGATACCAGTAAAGTTGACCTTCAGAATCACGACCTGATAAATTAAAAACATTATAAACTTAAAACATCATCTCTATTCATTCACTCACTTTAATTAAAAAAAAAACTTTAAAGATTTTATTATTAAAATAATAATCTTCTTACCCAAAGGCTTCCGCCGTAACTTATCGGCAGAGAGTTTATTGACTTCATTTTTAAATTTAGTATTGTAGTCAAACTGAGATTCCATTAAATTCTTGAGGAGACGAAGTTTTGTTTGAATTTTTGATTTCTTATATCCAAATCTCTCAACTTCCCATGCATCTTGAGAATTATATGAGTGACAAAATTTAGCTAAATGTTTCTCCCATTTCTCTGTGTTAATTGATTTGTATACTCGTCTCAAAAGTACAATATGGATTTGTGTAAGTTCAGGTGATACTATATAAAAAAAAATAGTAAACGTCAATGTTCTGTCATCATTGACAAGACAATACCACTAATTCAGAATTAAGTATACCTTCATTAGTATTTTCCAGCATTTGTTGAAGCTCATCAAATGGAATTAATCCAATATTACAAGTCTCACCAAAATTCTCAAAGAAGGAACAAATTGTTGCAAAATTAGGATCGTCCACGCAGTTAGGTGTTTGATTCAAGTCCCGGACTGCCATTCTTAAATAAATCAACAATCACCGCAAATTAATTTATTGACTTTATAAAATTACAATAACTTTTATTTTTTACATTTATTATTACCTTTTACCTTAGCTTACTTTTGATTGAATCAAACCCAATCAAAATTAACTCAATTCAATCAATCATCCATGAAGTTGTACAACAGAATCTGCGAACTGCCACAATAAACAAAACACTACTCTTCTCTCTACGTCTTGATCTAAGGTAAGGTGCCTGTCATTCAATTGAGAATTGACATCACTCACACAAATCCATTTTGTATACAATTTACAACATTCAACAACATAATAAGTCAATTGAATACTACTGTAGTCTTTTTAATAAAATCACTTCAAATTAAACACTTACATCTAAACTAAACTCCTAAAGTATTTAATAATTTATAATGGCTTAATTAATTGGTTTGTCATTAATTTGTAAACTTTTTTTTTTTTGCAATTTCTTTCCTAAAGAAATTCTTTGTAATTTGTAATCTGCCTCTCTCAGCGCCTTTTCAATCGCGTCGATTACTACTCTTTGATTGAGTTCTGTGCCGGTTGAAAATATTTTAAAATTTTCATATTAATACCAGTAAATTTGAATTTATATTTATATTTCTTACTAGTGCACGACGGTTTTAAGAGCTACCCTCCGTCGCCTGGAAATGCTGCTCTTATAACCTCAGAGTATTGAACCCTTAGTTACGGCTATTAAGATAGAAGGGCTAAATAGNACTAGTGCACGACGGTTTTAAGAGCTACCCTCCGTCGCCTGGAAATGCTGCTCTTATAACCTCAGAGTATTGAACTCTTAGTTACGGCTATTAAGATAGAAGGGCTAAATAGTTTGTTGACTTGTTTGTTTGGAGAAACTGGAATTTGGAAGTCTGAGTTCAGTTGAAAAATCACTTCCATCAATAGTTTAATAGGCAAATAGGTTTTCATTATATTATTTTCATTGTATCCCTTGTAATTGTAAGTTATATATTTTTTCAAAGTTTCAATTAGTATAATTACGTGATTTAGTCATGCCAATTAAGTGTAAGTTTTGCAGTTGTTCTTTTGAAAAGGATCAGCCAGAGAACAGCACCGGTAACTAATTAATTACATATTAAACTAAAAGTAAAACTTGAATACCATATAAAACAACTTTACTATAAATTTTCAGCAAAGGGAATGTTAACTCTCATTGAAATCAATTTATTGGAGAAACGGTAGACTGGAATCGGAATCCAAGTAAATTTAGTAAATTTAATAATAGGAATTAAAAAAAAAATTAAGTGAAATTGAAAATCACCATAGTAGCAAAACTAAAATAATTTTTGGCTCCTCTATCTTAATAGCCGTAACTAAGGGTTCAATACTCTGAGCTTATAACCGTTTGTTCTTACAACGCTTATAAGAGCAGGATGTTCTTATAGAAAGTATATAGCAAAAAAAAAATTTTTTTTTCCAAAATTTATTTTTTACTAGCCACTCAGTTCGTCCAACAATTCTTTTCCTTGACTAATTATTTATCAAAATAATTAATAATTTTGGACTAAACTGTATTAGCAATTCTACTCTCTAATATTGGATTTTCAATTGTAGATAATTTCAATTCTAAATCTTCTGGCATCTTGGCTTGATTACAAATATTTTTTGAGAGTGTCGAGATACTCTCTGCTCTTATATCCAACTCCCGCTTCAAAAATTACCAAGCAAAAGGTAGTTCTTATAACCGTTTTGCGCTTATATGCGTTGTTCTTATAACGCGTCAATGCCCCATGCTAAATGCATTAGAGNTTTCTCTCATAGGAACTCAGATCCCATACTTCATCATAAAACAACTAGACTGGGCTCGCCCAATCGGCATTTCATGGTCCTTCGAGCCGGATCGAGCAGTTCTATGAACATCGACATCGAGGTCAATCGAGTCAAAGGTCAACCTTTCTTTCAGAGGGTCAAATGAGACTTGCCATCTCTAAAGAGGCTAAAAGGATACGTGAGCACTGTGCTAGCTCCAAAAAACCAACAAGCACCTTAAATTGTCAGTATTGTTCCGATTTGGTTATCTTTTACCTATTCTAAGGATCTCTTTCTTTCTTCCTTATTTAGTAAATTTCATGGAAGGAGATCAACCACGACGAAGTTCCAGAATTAATAAAGGGCAACCGCCTCATCGCTTTCAAGACTATGAACGCGATATGGATTTACTTAACCTTTTCGACACTGAATCTTCCCCAAGAGTCAGATCACCTTCAAAGCTCCTGACCAACCAACAACCTCCAGACGATGTCCGGAGTGAGAAGTCTTACCAGTCAAGAGTATCACAGCGTTCATCAGCTTCACACGACAGAAAACGACGACAACTATTAGAACTCCAGCACCTCCAAGAAGTGATGGAGTATGAAAACAAGCAAGAAGACCTAAAGATCCAGGCGGCGGCAAATAAACTTGAACGAGAAAGAAAAGTTGCTGATTTGAAGTATCAAATCGAGAAAGACAGAATTGACGAGGATGAAGAGTACGGCGATGCTGGTTCTCAATGCTCACTCTACTCAAGTGAGAAGGATGTATGTCCCAACGTTAAACCAGTCTTCATTAACCGTGACTCAAAACCATTCTTTCCGCTCCATTCTACTACTCGAGATGACGTACCATTTACAAATATTCAGCCACCTCCCGTCTCCAGAGACAATCAACAATCTCGTGTCATATCACCAATCCACGCTTGGGTCAATCAACCAAGTGCCTCGTCATTATCTTCCTCTCCACCACCAGTATTAAGTGAAACTAGAGAAATCATTAAAGAAATTGGGCTCACCATGGCGGAAGGAATTTCGGCAGCTATTAAAGCTGTCAATTCTTCCACCACCACTAACTACGGATCAAGGTTTCGAAAAGTTCCTGATCTTCCCGTGTACTCAGGCGAGCAGCAAGAGTGGCCTCTTTTCTTTGCAGATTTTAAGCAGTCGACCGAACAGTGGGGAATCACTCACGTCGAAAATGTCACCCGCCTACGGAAGGCTCTCAAAGGAAAAGCCAAAGAAGCAGTAATTGCTCAAATGATCCACCCAGACCAACTTGATGACATCATCAACACTCTCGAAACCAGGTTCGGCCGCCCACTAGCCATCATAGAAGAATTCATGGGTAAACTTATCAAATATAAAAAACTAACTGAGGGTAACTTTGAGGAGTTTATTGAGTTTTCGAGTCATGTACGTAACTTCTTGTCTATCGTCACTTCTTTTGAGAAACAGAATTACCTCAACAACCCTTGTCTTGTTCGAGATCTCACCAAGAAGCTCCCGAATACCTACCTGATCAAATGGGCTGAAGTCAATTCTGACAAGGAGAATCTACAAGTGTTCTCTGACTGGCTCAAGACTCAGTCGAAGATTCTTACAGAAGTCTCATTTACTCAAACTCACACTATTAAAGAGAATCTCAAAGATTTCAAAAAGGATAAGAACAAGCTTCAGTCAAAGAAAGACACCCGTGGTGTATTTCACGCGAAAGAAGAGAAGCCTGAGGAGAGGACTGAAGCTCCAAAACAAGGTACATCAGGGACTCATCAATCGAAAACGAAGACGTGTCCAACCTGTTCAAAAAACCACTACCTCCGTGACTGTCCAGAGTTTAAGAAGTTAACCCTCGAAGAACGGAAGAAGGGTGCCAACGAACAGCGAGTTTGCTACGGGTGCACAGTCAAGGGTCATGGAATCAAAGATTGTAAATCTAAACGTCGTTGTCCTATTTGCCACGCCTCAGTCCATGCACTCCTACACGATTGTGACCATGTCAAGCCTAAACCCAAAGAAGTGCAACCATGTGATGGTCAAGTCAACTTGGTTGAGAAAGAAATAGCCTACTCTGTAGTTCCGGTCACTGTCAAAGGAAAAGCAAAAGAAGTCTCCACGCATGCTCTGCTAGACATGGGGTCAACGTTATCTATGATAGATAGCGAATTGGCTTTGGAGTTGGGGTTGAAAGGAACAAGTAAGCCCTTGAGATTCAATACTTTGTCTGGACCTACTGGATTTCCTGAAAGCCAAGAAGTGAGTTTAGTTCTGAAAAATATTTACAACGGAAAGGAGTTCAAGCTCAACACAGTGAGGACTCATAACAACTTAAATGTTTCCGGAGGTACTCTCACTGAATCTGAAATTAAAAAGTTTACTCATCTTAGTGGAATCAAGTTACCAGCCTATCACAATTGTAAACCTAAGTTACTTCTTGGGTTACCAGATGCAGACTTGATTTGTCCATTAAGAATTACTGAAACCAAACGGGATCAACCCGTCGCAGCCGAAACAAAACTTGGATGGACAGTTTTTGGTCGATTCACTCCACCAAAAGATATCGAAGTCGTGCCAAGTGTCAACCACGTCATCTCACTTGAACCTCCTGAATCCACACTCGCTCAGCTTCACCGGAAAGTTGAAGACTTTTTCTCGACGGAGGAATTTGGAGTCAGAGTTTGTCCCAGGGACCCCATGACTGCTCTTGAAAAGAAAGCCTTGGGAATAGCTCAGGAAAGTTTAAGGCGTACGGAAGACGGGTCAAGGTACGAACTTGGTTTACTCTGGAGTGAAGACAACCCCAAACTTCCAGAAAGTTATGACATGGCTTTCCGAAGACTCAAGAACGTGGAAAACAAAATGGACAAAAATGAAGTTTACTCTAAGAGGTACCTTCAGAATTTTCAACACTATGTGGATTCGGGATATTTGAAGAAGCTCACTCCAGAAGAAGCCAAACAAACCTCAGACAAGACCTGGTACTTACCACATTTTGGAGTCATTAACCCACAAAAACCAGAAAAGCTACGAATGGTTTTTGACGCTGCTGCAGTTAGCTCTGGAGTAAGTCTAAACTCAAAACTTCTTCCAGGCCCTGATATCCTTACTCCCCTTCCAGAAGTCTTGGCTCAGTTCAGAGAAGAACCTGTCGCTTGGGTTGGCGATATTAAAGAAATGTTTCATAATGTCAGAATTACCAAAGAGGATCAGGACTCACAAAGGATTCTTTTCAGGGGTATGGATAGAAATCGAGAACCAGACATTTACGTCCTCACCGTCATGTCATTCGGAGCTACCTGTAGTCCTTTTTGTGCTCAATTCGTGAAAAACCAACACGCTCAAGAATTCTCAGAATCATGTCCCGAAGCCTCCACCATCATCCAAAAGAAGTTTTATGTAGATGACGGTCTCGCCAGCTTCACAAACTCTCAACTCGCTTATGACAGATACCTAGAGGTGACTAAAATTTTGGGTAGTGGTGGATTTCCTCTCTGTAACATGGCATCAAACTCACATCAATTCATTAAATCAATCCCTGCAGAACTTCGGTCTAAATCACAAAAAGAATTCCATGGGAAAGAGCTCCTCGCTCCAGAAAAAATTCTTGGATTGATGTGGGATCCTGAGAAGGATGTCTTCCAGTTTAATACATCATTCCCGAAGACTGATCCAGCCATTGTAACTGGGAAGGTGAATCCAACTAAGAGAGAAGCCCTCGCCTTGATTATGTCAGTGTATGACCCGATGGGCTTTGTAGCCAACCTAACGGTGAAGGCAAAAATCCTAATTCAGAAGGCTTGGCGACTAGGAGTCGGTTGGGACGAAAACCTTCCGGAATCCCTTTTCGAAAATTGGAAGGTTTGGCTTCAAGAACTACACGGCGTCAACCACTACACAATTCGTCGATGTTACTCCCAAGACCTTTCGAAATCTGACAACGTCCAGCTTCACGTCTTCTGCGATGCAAGTGAGCAAGCCTTCGCAGCCGTAGCTTATTTCGTCATTAATCAAAAAGAAACTGCCTTTATTGAAGCAAAGACGAGAGTTTGTCCTCTTAAGTCACCAATAACGATCCCTAGAGCAGAATTACAGGCAGCCGTTCTTGGTACTCGACTCGCGGAATCCATCCGAAAGCGCCATAAAATCCAACCACATCGTAGAATCTTCTGGACAGACAATACCACGGTACTGGATTGGATTAGGATGGACGGAGGTCAACTCAAACAATTTGTGGCGAATCGTGTTGGTGAAATACAACAAGGCACGGAGGTTTCAGAATGGAGATACATTCCTACTCGGGACAATGTAGCCGATGAAGCTACACGAGATTCATTCTCAATCGACTGGTCTCCTAACTCACGTTGGGCTTTGGGTCCCGACTTTTTGTTACAAGAAGAAACTTTATGGCCAGTGGAACCAAAGGATCGTGAATCCTCTCCCGAAATGACTAAAGAGTTTCGAAAAGATTTTGTTGGAGTCACAAACAAAGGTCCAGAGTGCGAATTGTTGTTCGACTACCTCCGTTACTCAACCAAGTCTCGTCTACTACGAACCACTGCATTCGTATTCCGTTACCTCTTTAATCTACGTAATCGGCAAAACCCTAGAACTGGACCTCTCACAGGGAAGGAAATATTGAAAGCCGAGGTCTACCACTGGAAAGTCTCTCAACACCAAGATTTCGGTTCTCTAATCAGTGTCCTCGTCCATGGAACCGAACAAAAGAAACAACAGACTTTAAAAGTCAAAAAGATGTACAAGTTGAGTCCTTACGTTGATGATCAGGGAATCTTAAGGATGAAGAGCCGAATTCAACATTCTATTGCCAACCTCGTCAACAATCCCGTAATCCTTGATTCCCGACACCCGTACACTGAGTTAATCATCAGAGAAGCTCACAATAAGTTCGGTCATCAGCTCCTACAACTAACCACCAACTACTTGAAAGCAAAATATGCTATAGTGGGACTTCGTGAAGCAGTGAGAAGATGCAGTCGGAATTGCCAGAAGTGTAAGAACGACCGGTCTCAGCCTGTAGTTCCGGAAATGGCTCCACTCCCTAAAGAAAGACTCGACAGTTACTGCTATCCATTCACCAATTGTGGAGTGGACTATTTTGGCCCAGTCATGGTGAAGCATGGGAGACGACACGAAAAGAAGTATGGTGCCCTATTCACCTGTTTGACTACTCGTGCGGTGCACATTGAACTGGCTGGAGACTTGAGTACAGACAGCTTCATAATGGCCTTTCGTCGTTTCTCTAGCCGCCGTGGAATTCCCAAAAAGATGATGTCCGACAACGGAACCAATTTCCACGGAGCGGAAACTGAATTAAAAGAAGCTCTCAAGTCCCTTAATCAAGAACAAATCCATAACGAAATGACCACGAAGGGAATTGAATGGGAATTTATTCCTCCACACTCTCCTCACATGGGTGGAAGCTGGGAGCGGTTGGTCCGGTCAATTAAATCCTCCTTGTATGCTGTCTTGAAAGAAAAGTATCCAACGGAAGAGACTCTATCTACCCTACTTACAGAGGCTGAAGCGACTGTGAATTCTCATCCGTTGAACTACGTCAGTGCAGACCCAGCGGAAGAGGAAGTCCTGACTCCGAATCACTTCCTACTCCTTCGTCCCTTCAACTGTGATCCTCCAGGAAAATTCGACGACAAGGATTTACTACTCCGAAAACAGTGGAGGATTGCTCAGCGGATGGCGGATCACTTCTGGACCAAATGGACCAAGGAATTCCTTCCCACTCTCCAACAAAGACAGAAATGGCATGACAAAGTTCCCCCTCTCAAAGTTGGTGACGTCGTCATCATAGTAGACGACTTACAACCTAGAAATAAATGGCCAAGAGGAATCGTCGAGGAGATCCCTCTAACTTCTGATGGACAAACGCGATGGGCGACGGTGAAGACTCAATACGGGGTCTTCAAAAGACCAACTGCGAAACTTTGCATTCTAAACATTCAAAACAACGAAAGTCCATCCAAACAGTGAAATGGTGAAAAGTTCTGGGGACTTCTCACGGGGCCGGGTGTAAGTTCGGAAAATAAAGTTAAAGAAACTGATTAAAGTTGTCATGTCCCTTTTGCCCCTTAGAAGTTCACTTTCCCTCAAATAGTAATTGAAAATTAAAACCCCCCTTTTTTTTGTGTTCTTTGTCTCTCTCTCTCTTTCTCGATGTGCCACGCACGACTTTGAGGGAAAGGAGGAGAGGGGGAGGAACTGAGATATATACTTTTTTTGCTCTCTACTCACTGTTCTTTTTGACGTTTACCAATGGATTGATTGTTCCTTTTCTTTATTGTTTTGAATAAATTACTTAAAATCAATTGATCGTTCTAACCTCGAAACCAGTTCATTACTCATAGCCGTTTGTCCAGCTTTACAATCTGGATTTCTCTCATAGGAACTCAGATCCCATACTTCATCATAAAACAACTAGACTGGGCTCGCCCAATCGGCATTTCAATTATGTTAAAGAATTTCCATTTTTGTAAGGTTGACATTGGTTCAACTTTTCTTGGAATTGATGTAACTGTGGATTCTCGTTTCGCCCCATTGTTCACTTTTCTGATTGCATAGGAATGTAAAAATAAAATTGACTTCACAATTTAATACAAANAAGTTTGATATCTATACATTTCATTAATAATTAATTAACAGTTAATTAATTTTAACGGCTGGATTTAAGCAGCGACTGTTGATTGTAACATCTCTATCAAGGTTGCTGAGGAAAAATCCAACAAAATGACTTTTTGTTGAATTTTTCCTCATTGAATTTTTCCTGATCTCTATAATTGTAACATCTTACATAACATCCAAAACTGAGCTAACTAAACCTTATTTTAATGAACAAAAATTATCAAATAAGAATAATTCATTCGATATAATAAAAAGTTTTTATTAAAAGCAATAATACTTTTGTGGTGTCAACTATCAACTGNAGAATAATTCATTCGATATAATAAAAAGTTTTTATTAAAAGCAATAATACTTTTGTGGTGTCAACTATCAACTGTAAGGAAAAACAATTTCTTCCAGTTTTGTTTTTGTTTGTATGAGTAATTCTTAAATTCAAAAAAACATATAGTTTTCATCTTCAAACTTTGATTCGTCAATTACATAAATTTAGTAAGGAAATGTTAGTAATCTGAATAAGTTCTAAGAACCCTAAAGATTAGAAATTGGTGGCGACGTACTCGTATTGGCAAGGTAAGAGATTTCTATTCATTTCAATTTCCGTCTCACATAAGGGAATCATAAAGCAACGCATTATTTAAGGCCGTAAAATTTTATAAAGGAAAGGGAGAGTTTTGGATCATGTAATACATAATATAACAATTTTATGAAACAGTATGGTATAAAAAAAAACGGGACTGAGAATGTAAGAAAACACAATACAAGGGATCCTATTGTGTTTCCTATATTACATGACAATGATCATTACGGCTCTATAAAATTTTCCATGTTTCCAGTCATCAATCAATGAAAAGTGACCAAATTATCTCAGCTTTCCAGCCAATGAAACATAACAGAAGAGTACTATTAATTAATTAAATGTTATTTTTATTTTAAAAATTTAAATTTACTTTTATTAGTAGTCGAGTCTCTTAACAACTCATAGGAACCGAACCGAACGAGACTTGACAACGAACGAAACTGATTTTAAATAATTTAGTAAAATTTGCAATTTTGAATAATTATTCAAAAAATCCCGCTATTATTATTACTGTTTAGATTTTCACATTAAATTTTAATTAATTCTGAAATTATTGCCAATTGGCACATCCCGTTGCGTGAAACTGTGACCTTGGAAGATGGTACCGTTTTCATTAAGTGACTAGAAATATTTATGCTAATTTTATAATCATTGGATTACACCATTATCGTATGATATACTTTATCTTTGATTAGATTTATAGTTAATCAAAAAATTTCAAAATTTATCTTCACTTTATTAAATATTCAAAAAAATTAGGAATTAAAAATTGGTAAAAATGGACATGTTGCTTGGTGGATCATCCGCTGCAATGGCAGGTAAAGTTTTTTGTTTTTAGTTTTTTGATTATTTTTTTTTTTAAGTTTAGAATTTTGAACAAACTATTGTTTTGGTAACAGTTTAAAAATAAAATTATGATTTACACAGGTGCCATTTGTAATCCATTAGAGGTTATCAAAATTAGAATGCAATTGCAAGGAGAATTGCAATCTAAAGGAAATTACAATGTACATTACAGGTTATTTAAATTCACGCAAATTTTAATAACGTGTTATCGTTGAGTTCATTAAAACAAAACAATATATGTTTTGTAGGAATGTATTCCATGCAACTTATCAAGTTGCATCAAAAGATGGAATTTTGGCACTCCAAAAGGGTCTTGTGCCTTTCGTGTGTTACCAATTCGCGTGTAACACGGCAAGGCTTGGATTTTACCAAATGGTTTCCCAAAGAGGTCTTACGAAAAATCCAGACGGTNAGGGTCTTGTGCCTTTCGTGTGTTACCAATTCGCGTGTAACACGGCAAGGCTTGGATTTTACCAAATGGTTTCCCAAAGAGGTCTTACGAAAAATCCAGACGGTAGTGTCAACGGACTGAGAACATTATTTTGGGCTGTTACATGTGGAGGAGTCGGTGGTGTGTTTTGTTCACCATTCTTTTTGGTAAGCTTTTCAATTTGNTTTTGGGCTGTTACATGTGGAGGAGTCGGTGGTGTGTTTTGTTCACCATTCTTTTTGGTAAGCTTTTCAATTTGAATAGTTTATTATAAATTTAATAATAATTAGTTATGATTAAAGTTTATGAGATTTTATAAATTTAAAAATTAACCAGGTGAAGACTCATCTTCAGTCGAAAGCAAATGCATCTATTGCTGTTGGTCATCAGCACAATCATAGTGGAATGATTGAAGCTTTCAGTACGATTTATAAAGAAGGAGGAATTCGTGGACTTTGGAGAGGTGCTAGTAGTATGATACCAAGAATTGCTGTTGCAAATGCAACACAATTGTTGACATTTGAGAAGTCTTATGGTAAAATTAGTTTTATTTTTATGAAGTTACGTTAATTTAGTAACGTCTCGTTACATCATTAATTAAAAAATTTTTTTTTCATTTCTCAGAGTATATGAAAACANTTATGATTAAAGTTTATGAGATTTTATAAATTTAAAAATTAACCAGGTGAAGACTCATCTTCAGTCGAAAGCAAATGCATCTATTGCTGTTGGTCATCAGCACAATCATAGTGGAATGATTGAAGCTTTCAGTACGATTTATAAAGAAGGAGGAATTCGTGGACTTTGGAGAGGTGCTAGTAGTATGATACCAAGAATTGCTGTTGCAAATGCAACACAATTGTTGACATTTGAGAAGTCTTATGGTAAAATTAGTTTTATTTTTATGAAGTTACTTTAATTTAGTAACGTCTCGTTACATCATTAATAAAAATTTTTTTTTCATTTCTCAGAGTATATGAAAACGCAATTTCCGAATCGTCCATGGGTAGCCCTTTTCTCTGCCTGCTTCATGGCAGGTATTTTCATGTCACTTGGAATGGCTCCTTTTGATCTAGTCGCAACAAGATTTTACAATCAAGGAACAAATCTTCAAGGAAAAGGTAAATAGTAATAAATTTTTATATTATTTATACATAAGCATTAAGACTTTTAATTTAAATTTAATTCTGTAAAAAAAAAAACAGGTTTGCTCTACCGCACAGTCCCAGACTGTGTTTTAAAAATCTGCAAATCTGAAGGCCCTTTAGCATTTTTTAAAGGTTGGACTGCATGCTACTTCCGTTTGGGACCATATACATTCCTTCTTCTCATATTTTGGGAAAATTTAAAATTCTATCATAAAGAATGGAAATCATCGTCATGAAGGTTGTAATAAAAATTTATCTCCAGCTTACTCATCTTCTGCTATTGCTAACTTAAATAGATAAACGATTCATTTGTGACACACGTAAAAATAACAATACTAGTTAACAATAACAATTCTTTCGCCTCAGCTCTGATTTCTTCCGTCTCGTCTCTGATATCTTCCCCTTCTACCCACGTTTTTTCGGTTTCAGTTTTCATTTCTTCCGTTTTGACTTGCCATGTAGAGAGTCAGTGAGCTTTCCCCAGTCCTCGGTAGAACCCTATCGTGCACCAGGAACATTTTTGCATACATTTGTTCTTGTATTTAATCNGTAGATAATGTACTCTGCCTTAAGTGTTACAGAGATTTACCAACGAAATATAATTACTATGACTTTGCCATTTTACATTTTTGGCTTAAATCCAATTGGAAATCTTGCGCGAACTATATCTCGTGCAGAATATATTGGTAGAAAACAAAATGAAAATATTAAGAAACTCAAAAGCTTGGTGAAAGTTGAATTGGAGAAAGGTATCCCACAAATTGCCACTTTCACAATATGGTGGAAATTTTCTAAACAATTATTGCTAAGGGATGCTCAGGTAAGTGTTAGGTACCTTTTCCCATCGGAGTCTACCACTTTATTCTGCTGCAAAGCAATAAATCTGTCGTGCGCCTAAAGATTTGCACCCGCTTTCTCCAGCCCAAATTTAATTTTTTTGCTCTAATTCCGCCCACTTTAAGAATTAAAATTTGAAACTTTCAGCACACTTGCGAGACACTTCAAGCATCATTGCTGTTAGTATACTCAGGTATCCCATGGTTTGATTCAAGAATTATTTAAACAAGAAGTCATGAGCCTAAGATCTTGCACTTAACTGTACAACCACGAAAACTCCTAATTTATACTTATCCTTTCCATCATCTTTCCCCTTTCGCCTTCGCTTGACCTTTGCTTAAAATAATACTGAAAATCGCACTACCATTTATTTATTTATTTATTTATTTCTCAGAAATATCCTAAATACACTAATGTGTTAGGTTGTTACACTTCCGGTAAGTTAAGTTTGAATTTATTAAACTACTTAAGATTATGATTTTATTTCAGCTTATAGGCTTGATTAGTGTCCATAATACATTTTACTTAGACAAATTGATTTGAAATTAGTCAAAATTTGGTGTATCCAAATAAGGTTACAAGATTAAAGTTAAGGNTTGATTAGTGTCCATAATACATTTTACTTAGACAAATTGATTTGAAATTAGTCAAAATTTGGTGTATCCAAATAAGGTTACAGGATTAAAGTTAAGGTAAAAGTTATAAGATAAAAGGTGAAAATGAAAGTAAAAATAAGATACTACAGGTGAGATATTATTACTAGAATATACAGTTATTAATTTATGGCGTGGAATCAGGTGAAGGATTTTCACTTTTGCACCTTTTAACTGTTTTTGAATTAAATAATTCTTAATATTTGATTTGGTTATATTAAAGTTTGACAAGTTTTGTAACATAATATTGAGTGGTATTTCTGATTAAAAACCATTTGATGTTACGAATGCTAGAGTTTTTATGATATTTATCAAGATTAGTATTATACAATTTGTTTATAGTTGAGTTTGTATCATCTAATTTAATAAGTAGATCGTCGATAAGATTATCAAAATAGAGGAAAAGTCGATTATTAATTTTAATCGTTAGTAATAAGGCTTCTAGATCTCTAATTTTTATGGGAAATAACGAGTGTTCGCCAAAAACCCCACTTTTGACACTTGTCCCCGGGAAAATGGGGATTCCGGAGATTTGTGGGGATTATGGGGTTTTTGGGGATACCTGGGGACAAAAATAGGAATAATGCGCCAAGTTCAAATTTGTTGTGGAAATTCAAATTTCTTGTCTTGCCTATTTTAATTCATACTTTTAGTTTTGGATTGATTCTAATTTAAAGTAGTTTTGATTATTATTGTGTATTCCAGTTTTGACTGAAACATACCTTCAGATTCGAAAATTATTGTTTTATTAATAGACTTTCGGTTTTATCTTTTATACTACTATTAAAATGTCAGAAGTATGAGGAAGAAAGAAATGTACCAGGGTAGGTGAAGTCCAACAGAAACAAAGCTTACCCAAAAAAGGTAGGCAAATGTTCCATGTGTCACTGGCTCATCTTCCTGGCTCTGAATCACTCTAATTCTTGCTTTTCATTTCTTTAGATNTAGACTTTCGGTTTTATCTTTTATACTACTATTAAAATGTCAGAAGTATGAGGAAGAAAGAAATGTACCAGGGTAAGTGAAGTCCAACAGAAACAAAGCTTACCCAAAAAAGGTAGGCAAATGTTCCATGTGTCACTGGCTCATCTTCCTGGCTCTGGATCACTCTAATTCTTGCTTTTCATTTCTTTAGACAAAACGGGGATTCTCAAAAAAATTATTACAGTATTTATTTTACCTTTTTTTATAAAAATTTAAAATTTTCCGCCTATTTTTAATTTCCCCATTAATCCTCAAGGAATTTAAAATCTTCTTCCTCGGGATCCCTAGGTTTCCCCACCCCCAAATCCCCAGTCCCCCTGTGGGATGGCGAACACTGGAAATAACCATTCTAATTCTTTTGTCAAGATTTCTTTAAAACAATTTTTTTTTGGCACAAATTTACAAAATTTCACAAAATGAGACTTGTCCGCCATCAACGGATGATGGATTTAGAATCTACGTGAAACTTCTGATCGATTGAGGTAAAGCTTACCCAATTCCACGAGGATGTTTGGATAAGACAGTGCAGAAAAAAAAATTTTTTTTTTATTTGCACAAATTTGCAAAAATTTTGAAAAATTTGACTTGACCGCCACTAATGAATGCCAGATTCGTAATCTGCATGGAATTTTCAATCGATTGAGGTATCACTTACCCAATTCCGCGAGGAGTGCGTTTCCATTAATTGTTCCAATTTTGACTTTACCTTTAGTTCTCCGTACAAAAAAGAAAAGGAGAAGAGAAGGTGAATAACCTCTGGTGAAGTTTAAATGATGATCTCTGGTCCACAGCATACACTGAATACTATGATCCAGAAACTCAGCAATGATCTAACAAGCATTGTAGAATGGATGGAAAATAATCAACTAGGCCTTAATTTGGATAAAACAAAAGTTATGTTAATCGGTACTCCTCACTTAGTCAAACAACTTGGAACATTCACTCTAATGGTTGGCAGCACCTCAATCTCTTCAACAAACTCAATCAAATGCCTGGGACTAATCTACGATTCTTCAATGACATGGATTGATCATGTAGCAAGCATAAAAATGTAATTATTTATTGTGGACATCCCACCCAATACAAAAATTTTTATAATTTTTTATCGTTTGATAATCAAAAACTATTAGTCACCTCCTTCCTATTTCCGATAATTAGGTATATGGTTATTTTTTGGAGTCAATGTAATAAACAAACTAATAACTCAGTGGAAAAACTACTAAGAAGAAGTGCTAAATACATTCTGAAACTAACTAAACGAGAGAGAGAGTTAAGTGACTTACTCAAATGTGCCGGGAAAAAATAAGGTATTCCGAAGCACCTCAAATTATGATGAAGTTTATTTTGTAGACGCGTAGAAAAAAAAGTTATAAATTATTCAAAATGGAACAAAAATAGAGTTTGATATGTATTCGTTGTTAGGATTAGGATTCGTTAGGTTCTTAATCAATAAAATATTTCATCAGTATTTTGTCATTACGCGAAAGCAATGGCGCGAAAGCAAAGCAATGGCGCAATCTTCGGCGCGTTTCGCGCCCCTCCGATAGCTGTTGAACGAGCCTTCGGCTCGTTCAAACGCCGCGGTGAAATATGGTCTGAACAACCTGAACGCGATATCCGTTACAGGTATGCAATCACGCTCAACTAACCCAATCACGATTGTGCATGTTACCGATCCGTGTATACGTGAATACGTCTAGTAATTACCTAACAAAACCATGACAAAATACCCTCACAATCTACATAATAGCAAGGGAAAAATTTCTCAATTTTGAAAAATGCATAATTTCTGTGTAATTTCTGATCGATCAACTTTTCACTTGCTCAAATCCGGACAAATAACATATGGGTAAGTTACTGCAGAAAAAAAAAATTTTTTTGCACAAATTTGCATAATTTTTGCAAAGTTTGACTTGACCGCCAACAATAGATGTCAGATTCGTAATCTACATTAAATTTCTGATCCATTGAGGTATCACTTACACAATTCCACAAGGATATTTGGGTAAGACAGTGCAAAAAAGAAAATTTTTTTTTTTGCACAAATTTGCAAAATTTTTGCAAAATTTGATTTGACTGCCACTAATGAATGCCAGATTCGTCATCTACATGAAATTTCTGATCGATGGATGTATTACTTACCAAAATCCGCGAGGAGTGAGTTTCGTTTAATTATTACCTCAAAATTAAGTTTAAATCAATTAAATTTTTTTTCAAAAAAGTATTGTTGATTATTCTTAGCCATTGTTAGTTTTAAGAATGAAATTCAAATCCAATTTTTGCCTCTATTTTGGCTATGGTTGGAGTGAATTGAAAATTGAACAAATCGGTTTCTCCTTTCACCTCGATAAACGTTGACACTGTGACAACTTTTAATTTTCACCAAAAGGTGAGGTGAAGGTGAAGGTGAGGAAAAGTAAAAATTCCACAAGGAAAAAAGTAGAGGGGAACGGGAAAGGTGAAGGTGAGACGAAATATTTCACCTGAAAGTATAAATCCAGAAAGTTGTGGTGAATGTGATAATTTTCACCAAAAGGTGAGGTGAAGTATAAATTAGGGGTAACACCGTCGGGTTTCAGAGGACTCATAATTAGTGTCCAGCTTCATCTTACAGGTAAGACTCCCTTAACTTACAATTTTATAGTCTTTACCATGTGAATCAAATTTTTGTCTCTTTTTATCACCAACAAAATTAAAACAAGTTTCAAAATATTCAGCATCTATTTTGGAAACTCTACCTTCAAGAAAACAATTAGAAGAAATAGCATTTCATTTGTGAAAGATGAATAATTTACCCCACCTAGCAACTACGATTAAAATTTTATGAAATAGTTAAAAAAGTTTCAAAAAAAAATTTTTTTTTTCTTTAGACAAATCTGAAACCTGTCCGATTTTGTAAAGTTTCATAGCTATATAATTCATTAATAATTAATTAACATTCAATTAATTTTAACGACTGGATTTAGGCAGCGACTGTTGATTGTAACATCTCTATCAAGGTTGCTATAAGGAAAACTCCAACAAAATGACTTGAATTTTTCCTGATCTCTAATACATCTTACGCAACAACTAAAAGTGAGTTAACTAAACCTAATTTTAATGAAAAAAATTATCAAATAAGAATTCATTAGATATAATAAAGTGTTTAAAAGCAATACTTTTGTGGTGTCAATTGTAAGGAAAAACAATTTCTTCCAGTTTTTTTTTGTGTGTGTGAGTAATTCTTAAATTTAAAAAAACATAAGTTTTAATCTTCAAACTTTGATTAGTCANCAGTATTTATTTTACCTTTTTTTATAAAAATTTAAAATTTTCCGCCTATTTTTAATTTCCCCATTAATCCTCAAAGAATTTGAAATCTTCTTCCTCGGGATCCCCAGGTTTCCCCACCCCCAAATCCCCAGTCCCCCTGTGGGATGGCGAACACTGGAAATAACCATTCTAATTCTTTTGTCAAGATTTCTTTAAAACAATTTTTTTTGGCAAAAATTTACAAAATTTCACAAAATGAGACTTGTCCGCCATCAACGGATGTTGGATTTAGAATCTACGTGAAATTTCTGATCGATTGAGGTATAGCTTACCCAATTCCACGAGGATGTTTGGATAAGACAGTGCAGAAAAAAAATTTTTTTTTTTGCACAAATTTGCAAAATTTTTGCAAAATTTGATTTGACTGCCACTAATGAATGCCAGATTCGTCATCTACATGAAATTTCTGATCGATGGATGTATTACTTACCAAAATCCGCGAGGAGTGCGTTTCCTTTAATTATACCTCAAAATTAAGTTTAAATCAATTAAATTTTTTTTCAAAAAAGTATTGTTGATTATTCTTAGCCATTGTTAGTTTTAAGAATGAAATTCAAATTCAATTTTTGCCTCTATTTTGGCTATGGTTGGAGTGAATTGAAAATTGAACAAATCGGTTTCTCCTTTCACCTCGATAAACGTTGACACTGTGACAACTTTTAATTTTCACCAAAAGGTGAGGTGAAGGTGAAGGTGAGGAAAAGTAAAAATTCCACAAGGAAAAAAGTAGAGGGGAACGGGAAAGGTGATGACTGGGAAAGGTGAAGGTGAGACGAAATATTTCACCTGAAAGTATAAATCCAGAAAGTTGTGGTGAATGTGATAATTTTCACCAAAAGGTGAGGTGAAGTATAAATTAGGGGTAACACCGTCGGGTTTCAGAGGACTCATCATTAGTGTCCAGCTTCATCTTACAGGTAAGACTCCCTTAACTTACAATTTTATAGTCTTTACCATGTGAATCAAATTTTTGTCTCTTTTTATCACCAACAAAATTAAAACAAGTTTCAAAATATTCAGCATCTATTTTGGAAACTCTACCTTCAAGAAAACAATTGGAAGAAATAGCATTTCATTTGTGAAAGATGAATAATTTACCCCACCTAGCAACTAACGATTAAAATTTTATGAAATAAGTTAAAAAAGTTCAAAAAAAAATTTTTTTTTTCTTTAGACAAATCTGAAACCTGTCCGATTTTGTAAAGTTTCATAGCTATATAATTCATTAATAATTAATTAACATTCAATTAATTTTAACGACTGGATTTAGGCAGCGACTGTTGATTGTAACATCTCTATCAAGGTTGCTATAAGGAAAACTCCAACAAAATGACTTGAATTTTTCCTGATCTCTAATACATCTTACGCAACAACTAAAAGTGAGTTAACTAAACCTAATTTTAATGAAAAAAATTATCAAATAAGAATTCATTAGATATAATAAAGTGTTTAAAAGCAATACTTTTGTGGTGTCAATTGTAAGGAAAAACAATTTCTTCCAGTTTTTTTTTGTGTGTGTGAGTAATTCTTAAATTTAAAAAAACATAAGTTTTAATCTTCAAACTTTGATTAGTCAATTACATAAATTTAGTAAGGAAATGTTAGTAATCTGAATAAGTTCTAAGAACCCTAAAGATTAGAAATTGGTGGCGACGTACTCATATTGGCAAGGTAAGAGATTTCTATTCATT
Source organism: Holacanthella duospinosa (assembly GCA_002738285.1). Taxonomy (NCBI): domain Eukaryota; kingdom Metazoa; phylum Arthropoda; class Collembola; order Poduromorpha; family Neanuridae; genus Holacanthella; species Holacanthella duospinosa. Next base: position 50,697 of record NIPM01000004.1, on the reverse strand, counting down.
TCAATTTCCGTCTCAGATAAGGGAATCATAAAGCAACGCATTATGTGAGTTTTTAATCTTTAAGCGCGCTGGAAGCTACTTTTGTCCCATGCTCTTTGCTGGAGAAAGGAGTGCGCTTATAATTTGGGCCGTTTGTCTTCTAAACAAAATTTTTTCTGGGGAAATACTTTTCAAATTCAGAAATACCATTGAAAAGTAGCGTTTGACGTCAAAAAAATCAAGTCTCTACGATCGCTAGGAAAGAAGTCATGATTTTTTGAAAGTTGAAAATCTTAAGGTACATTTATAGTCTACGGAAACTGTAACCGTTACGGAAAGCTAGGCTTTCCGTAAAAGTTTCCGTTCAGTGTGGTGCATTTATAGTTCACGGATATAACTCCGNGGTGGCGACGTACTCATATTGGCAAGGTAAGAGATTTCTATTCATTTCAATTTCCGTCTCAGATAAGGGAATCATAAAGCAACGCATTATGTGAGTTTTTAATCTTTAAGCGCGCTGGAAGCTACTTTTGTCCCATGCTCTTTGCTGGAGAAAAGGAGTGGGCTTATAATTTGGGCCGTTTGTCTTCTAAACAAAATATTTTCTGGGGAAATACTTTTCAAATTCAGAAATACCATTGAAAAGTAGCGTTTGACGTCAAAAAAATCAAGTCTCTACGATCGCTAGGAAAGAAGTCATGATTTTTTGAAAGTTGAAAATCTTAGACATTTTTTGAGACGATGTACTAAGAGATGGGCATGTTTCAAAAGAATATCAAAAAAATTCAGTAATTTAATAAATCATAACACATGACAATGATCATTACGGCTCTGTAAAATTTTCCATGTTTCCAGTCATCAATCAATGAAAAATGATCAAATAATCCCAGTCAATGAAAAATAGAAGAGTATTACTATTAATCAATTAAATATTGTTTTTTATTTAAAAAATTTAAATTTACTTTCCTTAGTAATCGAGTCTCTTAACAACTCATAGTAGACCGATCGAGGCTTGACAACGGACGAAACTGATTTTAAATAATTTAGTAAAAAATGAAACTTTTAATATTTATTCAAAAAATCTCGCTATTACTATTACTATTTAGTTTTTCATATATAAATTTTAATTAATTCTGAAATTATTGCCAATTGGCACATCCCGTTGCGTGAAACTGTGACCTTGGAAGATGGTACCGTTTTCATTAAGTGACTAGAAATATTTATGCTAATTTTATAATCATTGGATTACACCATTATCGTATGATATACTTTATCTTTAATTAGATTTATTAGTTTAATCAAAAAATTTTCAAAATTTATCTCGACTTTATTATTTTTTAAAATTAGGAATTAAAAATTAGTAAAAATGGACATGTTGCTTGGTGGATCATCCGCTGCAATATGGCAGGTAAAATTTTTTTTTTTTAGTTTTTTGATTTTTTTTTTAAAGTTTGGAATTTTGAACAAATTATTGTTTTGGTAATAGGTNTCATCAATCAATGAAAAATGATCAAATAATCCCAGTCAATGAAAAATAGAAGAGTATTACTATTAATCAATTAAGTATTGTTTTTTATTTAAAAAATTTTAATTTACTTTCCTTAGTAATCGAGTCTCTTAACAACTCATAGTAAACCGATCGAGGCTTGACAACGGACGAAACTGATTTTAAATAATTTAGTAAAAAATGAAACTTTTAATATTTATNAACCGATCGAGGCTTGACAACGGACGAAACTGATTTTAAATAATTTAGTAAAAAATGAAACTTTTAATATTTATTCAAAAAATCTCGCTATTACTATTACTATTTAGTTTTTCATATTAAATTTTAATTAATTCTGAAATTATTGCCAATTGGCACATCCCGTTGCGTGAAACTGTGACCTTGGAAGATGGTACCGTTTTCATTAATTGACTAGAAATATTTATGCTAATTTTATAATCATTGGATTACACCATTATCGTATGATACTTTATCTTTAATTAGATTTATTAATCAAAAAATTTTCAAAATTTATCTCGACTTTATTATTTTTTAAAATTAGGAATTAAAAATTAGTAAAAATGGAAATGTTGCTTGGTGGATCATCCGCTGCAATGGCAGGTAAAAATTTTTTTTTTTAGTTTTTTGATTTTTTTTTTAAAGTTTGGAATTTTGAACAAATTATTGTTTTGGTAATAGGTTAAATACAAAATTATGGTTTACACAGGTGCCATTTATAATCCATTAGAGGTTGTCAAAATTAGAATGCAATTGCAAGGAGAATTACAATCTAAAGGAAATTACAATGTACATTACAGGTTATTTAGATTCACGGAATTTTAATAACGTGTTATCAATGACTTCATTAAAAACGATGTTTTGTAGGAATGTATTCCATGCAACTTATCAAGGTGCATCAAAAGATGGAATTTCGGCACTCCAAAAGGGTCTCGTGCCTTGCGTGTGTTAAATTCGCGTGTAACACGGCACGGCTTGGATATTACCAAATGGTTTCCGAGAGAGGTCTTACGAAAAATGTAGACGGTAGTGTCAACGGACTGAGAACATTAATTTGGGCTGTTACATGTGGAGGAGTCGGTGGTGTCTTTTGTTCACCATTCTTTTTGGTAAGCTTTTCAATTTGAATAGTTTATTATAAATTTAATAATAATTAGTTATGATTAAAGTTTATGAGATTTTATAAATTTAAAAATTAACCAGGTGAAGACTCATCTTCAGTCGAAAGCAAATGCATCTATTGCTGTTGGTCATCAGCACAATCATAGTGGAATGATTGAAGCTTTCAGTACGATTTATAAAGAAGGAGGAATTCGTGGACTTTGGAGAGGTGCTAGTAGTATAATACCAAGAATTGCTGTTGCAAATGCAACACAATTGTTGACATTTGAGAAGTCTTATGGTAAAATTATTTTTATTTTTATGAAGTTACTTTAATTTAGTAACGACTCGTTACATCATTACAGCAAAACCTCTCATTCGGAAACTATCTCTCACTGGCTGCATAAAATTCACTCCACCCCTTCTTCCTTTCAGGTACCGTAAAGTTTCACATATTTCACATAATTTGCAAATTGTTTTTTGAATTTTTACGGTAACCGTCACGTGAGGTGAGACGGGGTGGAGAGATTTAGTTTCCGAATGAGAGGTTTTGCTGTAATTAAAAAATTTTTTTTTCATTTCTCAGAATAACATGAAAACGCAATTTCCGAATCGTCCATGGGTAGCCCTTTTCTCTGCCTGCNTAAAAAATTTTTTTTTCATTTCTCAGAATAACATGAAAACGCAATTTCCGAATCGTCCATGGGTAGCCCTTTTCTCTGCCTGCTTCATGGCAGGTATTTTCATGTCACTTGGAATGGCTCCTTTTGATCTAGTCGCAACAAGATTTTACAATCAAGGAACAAATCTTCAAGGAAAAGGTAAATAGTAATAAATTTTTATATTATTTATACATAAGCATTAACACTTTTAATTTAAATTTAATTCTGTAAAAAAAAAAAACAGGTTTGCTCTACCGCACAGTCCCAGACTGTGTTTTAAAAATCTACAAATCTGAAGGCCCTTTAGGATTTTTTAAAGGTTGGACTGCATGGTACTTCCTTTTAGGACCGTATACATTCCTTCTTCTCATATTTTGGGAAAATTAAAAATACTATCATAAAGAATGGAAATCATCGTCATGAAGGATGTAATAAAAATTTATCTCCAGCTTACTCATCTTCTGCTATTGCTAACTTAAATATTAAATGATTCATTTGTGACACATGTAAAAATAACAATACTAGTTAACAATAACAATTAAGAATTAGAACCTTTACGAGGGAGGGAAGCAAGTGAAAGCTTTGTTTACTCACCCATACGCCATACCCATTATTCCTTAAATTTGAACTCCCATTTGTCTTTGTAGACGCATGAATTTATAATGATCCGTGATGAAGCAAACTCATTAACACATAACTGAGAACTTAAAATTTGGAGTACTCATCTTACAATATGACTTTAGCCTTCGGAAGTATCGTAAAAATTTAACTTCAGCAGTAGTTGTTAAGTTAAGTAAATTTGTCAGATTTTATTTCTTACCTCCTACGCCTTCAGTTGACGCCATTGAGAATGAGATTGTCAGATACTTTCCAGCAGTGGTGTTAGAAACTTGGTTTACTTTTCAGTTCGTTGAGTTTTAATTTTCATATTATTTTTTTTTGAAAAAGTAAAACAAAAATTGAAAATGGGTTCAATATTTCAGGAATAATAATAATTTAGTGAAAGTAAAGTTCCGCTTCACAAACGNCAAAAATTGAAAATGGGTTCAATATTTCAGGAATAATAATAATTTAGTGAAAGTAAAGTTCCGCTTCACAAACGACAAACGTCGATGATTTTGCTTCACTCACTGCTTACGGTAAGAATTCTTTCGTTGAATGATTAAATTCCACAATTTAATTTCAAATTCAAAAAATTAAAAAATTTTTTAGCCAATCAGGTTTAATATTTCAAAATTTCCATTCTTTGAAAAAAAAATGACGGGAAAAAAAATTCAAAATATCAAATTCAATTCAGCCAATCAGAGTGAAGTATTTAAAAACTTTTGATTCAAATCCGAATGGTATATAATAAAAAATCTATTTTTCACTATTTTGAAATGAATTTCAAAACTCCGCTAGATATTCGTAATGTTCTAAATATTTACAAAGTTTGAAGGAAATTTGGTTAAGATTTCGAAAACTTACAGTTATAAGGGATCTCCAAAAAACTCTTATCGAAATTTTTCCATTAGTGAGCAAGACGGCCATTTTGTGGACAAAGTAAGAAAAAAACTCATTATTAACTCTTTGTATTTTTTGCGCATGCGCATTCCAAGATTACCAAAAAACCAAATGGCAGAAAAAGTTTAAATATTTGAATATTTAAACTCGTACTATCAATTCAAAAAAACCCGGTAAAAAACTCTATTTTAAATATTTTATTATTGAAAACGGTTAAACTTTACTTTAATTTCTAAATTTTACGAAAACAAAATTCAGAAAAATTTTCAAATTCACTAAAGATGTAAATTATTTGTTGAATGTTACAGGAAACGATTAAGAAAATGGACAGAAATGGAGTATTAGCAACACAAATTACATCATTAGCCTTAATTATGGTTATTTCCCTTCCTTTTGTGTTGACATGTAACCGCTACCGATACTATGGAGAACCTTGTGTCGGTTATGACAAGGAAGTTTGCGATACAACACGGATGCTCAAATGTGACATCCGTACTGGTACTTGTCAATGTCCAGATTTTTTTTACTATTTTTTTGACAATTACAATTCTCGATGTTACCACAAGATTGGGACAGCTTGTAAAGAAACATTTGGAGGACTATATGAGTCACGATATGAACATGGATGTCCACCAAATTCATTTTGTAATCCTGGCTCAGGCTACTGTTCCTGTAAACCACTGTATAAACAGAATTGGGATGGGACAGGTTGTTTTAATACAAGTATTACTCAACAATCAATTACTTTTTTAATTATTGGATCCTCATTTATGCTAATGATGTTATCGAATTGAAATATAAATCTAACAGGAATTCAAAAATTTAAAATTTTTACAAATTATATAATACAGTTTATAAAAAAAATTTTCAATTTATGATACTGATCTGATCATGTAATTGGAACGTTTCTTTAAAAGACACGGTAGGAGACAGCATGTCCAGGAGTATTGTTGACAACTTGAGTCAGAGTAGTGGCAGCTGGTACAACTGCAGCAGTTGTGTATGTAAGTGGATGATGAACAGCAGAGTAAGGTGTTGGATGATGAACAGCAGAGTAGGCTGTTGGATGATGGATAGAACTGTAAGTTGAATAAGCAACAGGATGATGGACTGAGTTGTAGGTCAAAGCTGTTGTTGATGGGTAAGCTGTTGAGTAAGCAACCACAGGGGTTGCAGCAGCAAAGATTCCACGTTTCTTTCTCAAAACAAGATTTCGAGCTCTGGCTTCTTGATGAGCGACTAGATGAGCTCGACGAGCTTCAATGACTTCAGGAGTATCAGCTACTACTTGAGCTGGAGCAATAGCAACTGGTACTGCTGGTGCAAGAGTTTGACCTGCAACTACATGCACTGGTGCTTGAGGAAGAGCATTCGACTCAGCACGGAACCCACCATGATCAGCGACATAATTTACTCTGACTGAAAAATCAAAAAGAGTAGTATATTATTTTAACAGTGTGTCAGAAATCAAAACATATTCAAAATAATTTCGTAAAAAAAATTACTTTCGTTTCCATCAGGGTTGATATAGGCGTATGCTCCACGTACATTTCCAGCAGCATCTCTGACAGCGCTATGAGCTTGACCTGGATAACTATAACCATAAGAAGCTTGACCTAACACATCTTGAGCATGATATTGAGTTTTGGTGAAAGCTGGTACAGCGACGGCTGTTGCTACTGGAGCACTGTATGTTACTGGAGCAACTCCCGCTGGAACGCTGTATGTCACTGGAGCTGCTACCGCTGGAGCGCTGTATGTTACTGCAGCTGCTGGAGAATTGTACGTCACTGATGATGGAGCAGCTTTGTAAGCAACAGCCCCAGTGCCATATGCCACAGAGTGGTATCCTAGTCCGTGAAGGCCCAATGGATTGTATGCTGCATGAACACCAAATGCTGCAGGAACACCAGTATTATAAGTTGTCACTACACCTGATCCAGCATTGGCATAAGCGAAAAGACAGGTTAATACAATCTAGACAAAAAAATTACACGAAATTATTAGTAAATCATGCCTTCTAAGAACATTAGTTGGAGGAACGTACAATAGCCTTCATTGTTGGATGGATTGAAATAATAATGTTTCAATAAACGAATNATGGATTGTATGCTGCATGAACACCAAATGCTGCAGGAACACCAGTATTATAAGTTGTCACTACACCTGATCCACCATTGGCATAAGCGAAAAGACAGGTTAATACAATCTAGACAAAAAAATTACACGAAATTATTAGTAAATCATGCCTTCTAAACACATTAGTTGGAGGAACGTACAATAGCCTTCATTGTTGGATGGATTGAAATAATAATGTTTCAATAAACGAATNAACATTAGTTGGAGGAACGTACAATAGCCTTCATTGTTGGATGGATTGAAATAATAATGTTTCAATAAACGAATCACGGATACAAAACTGATAAGGATATCTAAAATCGTGAATCCCTTTTATATTCAACGAACTCATTAATCAAGTCATACCCTTTAAGTTATCCTGGAGTAATAATTGTTCATCCTCACAACAATGGATATAAGATACATCATGGGAGTTGCCCTTTTCTCTCTTGATCAAGAATCGAAAGAATTTGAAAATAGGATATGAAATTGATACAATTTTTTTTTTCTACTTAGCAGATCTCGTTGACCTTGATGAAATTTAGACCAACATCCTGGGCCAACAACAGACTGACTATAACACTGAAATAAACAATACAAAAATGGAATTATTACAATTAAATATTAGTAGATCAATTCAATCAACTGATTTATAAATTTGTAACCTTTTCGACTCATTTTACACAAGATTTTAATCGCCTGGAAATAGAAGGATACGTTGTCAGTANTAAATTTGTAACCTTTTCGACTCATTTTACACAAGATTTTAATCGCCTGGAAATAGAAGGATACGTTGTCAGTAAGCAAAAACTAGTCTTAAGAAAAAAAAACTTTTTTTTTTTTGATAATTAGACAACCACACCTAATTTAATTATGATTAATAATTATACAGGTAAGTTTAACTAATNAGGCAAAAACTAGTCTTAAGAAGAAAAAAACTTTTTTTTTTGATAATTAGACAACCACACCTAATTTAATTATGATTAATAATTATACAGGTAAGTTTAACTAATACATATAAACCCATCCCCTAATCTTGGGTACAAGTTAGTGTAATCAAAAATTGTTAAAATTTTTTTTGACATTTTAGTCTAGACAATCAAAATTATGCCTTTTAATGCTAAAACGTATCGGGAAACTTTTTGTGTAGACTTTTGCGATTTTAAGATTGATGGTAAAAATTTACTATCGCTTAGTAGCTACCGTGTTTGTCTTAAATGCTTCATCTAACCTGTTGATCCTGATCCTGAACCTGATCGGTAAGATTTAAAAATTAATTTGAGTATGAATGAATTAGTAAAATTATAAATAATTTTTTAGAAAATAAGACAATTTATTAATTACCGTCATTAAATTTAGCGTCGTCTTCAATTAACTTCTGATGGTGATTGAGTTGAGTCTGTCTCCACCAATCACTGAAAGTAAATAATACATAAGAGTTTTTACTAAAAGATAGGTAATCACGTAATTTCAGTGGTATGACACTGACCTTGAGCTACTGTCACTGTCGCTGTGTCCATTCTAATAAGATACTCTCTCGTCTTGGTACTTTGGTAATATTCAACTTCCTAATTTTAAACTCAACTTAAATTTTGAGTAGTAAATATCAATTTTGTTATTCATTATCATTAATTATTAGTTTCCCCATCAATAAACTTCTAAAGATCATATAAGTTTCTGAAGATGAGACTAACAGGCATACTCCTTGCGAAGCAGGTTACCACTGAAGTATAATAATTATAATATTCAATTATTATATAAATTACTAAAAATTGGAATTATAAATATTTATATTTTGATTAGTGAATTTGTTTTTATAATTTACAAAATGGCAGGTATTGAGCAGAGAAGAAATTCTTAAAATTCGAGCCACACATCTTCATCCTAATGTCACGAAAGCGACTTACTATAAAAATCCGTTAGTTGTAAGGAATGCTTCAATGCAATGGATCTATGACACTACTGGGAAGAAATACTTGGACTTCTTTGGTGGTATTGTCACTGTTGGTGTTGGCCATTGTCATCCGTAAGTTCATCCTAAATGGAATAATGAAAGTATTAATACAGTAAAGTTCGGCTATAGTGACTTCGGGTATAATAGAACTCCGGCTATAGCAAACNTCCGGGTATAATAGAACTCCGGCTATAGCAAACCACACTTTCCGGTCCCTGCCAAGCAAATGGGAGATTATGTGTTAAGTAGTCCGGCTATAATGAAATCGGCTATACTGAACTTCCGGCCTTAGTGAACCAAACCTACCGGTCCCGAGAGTCATTTTGTCCGGTTATAGTGAAATATGTCTGAATTCCGTAATGAGACCATTTGCTACTACTGTTCCTTATACTTTTATGCCTGCCCATCTATGCACCGGACTTGCATGTTGACCTATGAGTGAGTTTCAGTTTATTGAATAAATTACTAATTCACAATGTCAAAATCAGGCAAAAAGCGCACTGCGTTGTCCTTAAACGATAAATTCGATATCATTGCTGCACTTGTCTTCCAACAAACCTCGCCAAACGTTATGTGAGAGATATAAGATTGGAAACTCTACAATTTCTCTTATTTTGAAATCAAAATCTAAAATTGAAGAAGAATTCCAAAGATTTTGTGGTGTAAGTTAATAATAAAAGTGTTGAAATATAATTAGGTACATTTAAGCAATTACCTAAAATTCAAATATCAAATTCTTAGAATATAAAACGCCAACGCCGATGTAGCTATCCAAAGTTGGATTCTGCGCTCATCAAATGGTCTCAAGCAAATCTCCATTACCTAGTGCTTCTCTAAATCGACTTAGCTGAATTTATAGTGAAATATTTGGACATAATCAACAATTATTAAATTGAAGTGTCCGTTCACTATGCGGATATAATGAACTCCGGCTATACTGAACAAATTTTGCCGGTCCCTACATATTCACTATAACCGAACTTTATTGTGATAATTTGATTTGGGTAATGTCAAATACCTTTTTCTTTCTTCTGAATCTTGTAATAGGAAGGTCAATGAAGCATNATATAATGAACTCCGGCTATACTGAACCAATTTTGCCGGTCCCTACATATTCACTATAACCGAACTTTATTGTAATAATTTGATTTGGGTAATGTCAAATACCTTTTTCTTTCTTCTGAATCTTGTAATAGGAAGGTCAATGAAGCATTGATTAATCAAATTAACAAAATATGGCACACAACGAGTATATATATGACCGAACCTATCCATGAGTATGCNATTGATTAATCAAATTAACAAAATATGGCACACAACGAGTATATATATGACCGAACCTATCCATGAGTATGCACTCAAACTTACTTCAACACTTCCTGGGAATCTAAAGGTTTAATAACAAGAATTGTATTAAAAACATGTCTGCCAAGACAAGCAGGATGATTTCAATTTGATTCATTATTAATTAATACCTTTATATGTAAATATTTAAGGTATTATACCCTGTCAATAGTGGATCTGAAGCTAATGATTTGGCTATAATGATGGCTAGAGCACATACAGGTAATTTTGATATAATTGCACTTCGGAATGGTTACCATGGAATGTCACCTTTAACAATGGGACTCACTGGCTTATCTACTTGGAAGCAAATTGCTCCAAATTCATCTGGAATTCATCATGTTCGTAACTAATGTTTTTTTTTTAATAAATCATCTGTGAATACTACTGTAAGAATTAGAGAATTTGGAATAATTTGATGTAATATTCTAATTTTGTATAGGCCATGAATCCAGACGTTTATAAAGGTTTATGGGGTGGAGCTAATTGTCGAGACTCACCTGTCCAAGTGGATGATAGGAGTTGTACTTGTGCTGTTCCTGGAAGTACTTGTGAAGCGGCTAACCATTATTTGAAGCAGCTTGAGGAAGTTCTTATGTACAGTGTACCTCAGAAGAAAGTGGGTGGATTTTTTATTGAATCCATTCAGGTAAGGTTGACCTGAAAATCATAGTTTGTAGGATTTATGAAAACAAATTGGTAATTAGGCTTAGGTATGCTTTGGTATAAATTTTTTATTAATTTAATTAGGGTGTTGGAGCAGTTGTCCAGTATCCAAAGACATATGTAAAGAAAGCATTTGAACTAATTCGACAAAATGGTGGGATTTGTATCTCTGATGAAGTTCAAACAGGATTTGGACGTACTGGAGACAATATGTGGCATTTTGAAGATCATGGTGTGATTCCTGATATTGTTACTATGGCTAAAAGTATTGGAAATGGATTCCCAATGGCAGCAGTTATTACAACTCCAGAAATTGCAAAAAGTTTATCAGCTGTGAATCATATCAATACATTTGGAGGGAATCCAATGGCTGGTGCTGTTGGATTGGCTGTTCTTGAGGTAATGTGTATAACTGTGAAATTATAACCACTAATCGCTTAGAAATTTCCTTGATAATCCAAACCGTAATTATTTGGATAGGTAATTGAAGAGGAAAAACTTCAACAAAATGCAAAAAAAGTTGGGACACATCTCCTAACAGAACTTGGAAAATTTCGATCTGAATTTCGAATGGTTGGAGATGTTCGAGGGAAGGGGTTGATGATTGGGATTGAATTAGTTGACAACAAAGAGACTCGTCATCAACTCCCATTGGACAAAATCAATAATATTTTTGAAGACTTGAAAGAAGCTGGACTATTGGTGGGAAGAGGTGGATACTTTGGAAATGTAAGGGTTATAAATCCACCNGAAGACTTGAAAGAAGCTGGACTATTGGTGGGAAGAGGTGGATACTTTGGAAATGTAAGGGTTATAAATCCACCGTGAGGTTTTTGTTTCTTCAAACTCCCGTTTAGAAAGGCGGAGTGAAATTTCAAAAAATTCCCATGGTCAATCACAGAGTTGGAATTTTTGAATAAGCTAATCACTGTCTTAAATCCATCAGTAATNGAAGACTTGAAAGAAGCTGGACTATTGGTGGGAAGAGGTGGATACTTTGGAAATGTAAGGGTTATAAATCCACCATGAGGTTTTTGTTTCTTCAAACTCCCGTTTAGAAAGGCGGAGTGAAATTTCCAAAAATTCCCATGGTCAATCACAGAGTTGGAATTTTTGAATAAGCTAATCACTGTCTTAAATCCATCAGTAATNAAAAAATTCCCATGGTCAATCACAGAGTTGGAATTTTTGAATAAGCTAATCACTGTCTTAAATCCATCAGTAATACTCCTTCTGGGGACGTTTGGAGGAACCTCACTGTACATCATTAGTGGTTATAAATTTATAATCAATTTTATTAACTGTGTAAACTTTGAAACACTTTCAGTGCTTCCGCCTTACACCACCGCTGTGTATAAAGATGGAAGACGCTGATATGGCTTTGGATAAATTCAGACAAGTTTTCAGTAGACATGATGCTTAACTAAATTAACAGTTCGACTGTAGTTAATATGCACCATAAATTAACAATAAAAACTTTTTTTCTCGATAAGATGGCTAGTGTTGCCTGTCGAACTTCTCGGATTTTGAAGGGTGATGATTTTTTACAGTAGATAAGAATTTTGTGGTTGAAAATTGAACTAAAGCTTTGAACCTAACGAGCATAGTCACTGTTCCTAATTTAATTATCATATTTTAGAGTTTAGCAAGGCTATTTTAGGGTAATTGCCCGTAGTCGACGAGCTCAGAAGAAATTTCTAGGCACTAAAAAGAAGTGAAAGAGGATGAAGTAGATAACAGCATGAACCACTTTCATGCCTTAAATTCGTTATCTAACCTGTTGATCCTCAACTTCATTGGTAGGGTTTAAAAATTAAGTCTGAATGAATTAATAAAATTATTAATTAATTTTTAGAAAATAACACAATTCATTAATTACCGTCATTGAATTTAGCGTCGTCTTCAATTGACTTCTGATGGTGATTGAGTTGAGTCTGTCTCCACCGATCACTGAAAGTAAATAATACATAAGAGTTTTTACTAAAAGATAGGTATCACGTATTTCAGTGAGTATGACATTAACCTTGAACTACTGTCACTGTGTCCATTCTTAATAAGTTATAGTCTTTGGTCTCGGTACTTTAGTAATATTCGACTTCATAATTTTAAAATCAAGTTTTGAGTAGTAAATATCAATTTTGTTATTCATTATCATTAATTATCAATCAACTTCTAAAGATCATATAGTTTCTAAAGATGAGACTAACAGGCATACTCCTTGCGAAGCAGGTTACCACTGAAATATAATGATTATTGTAACATTCAATTATTATAATAAACTGAAAAATGGAATTATTTATATTTTGATTAGTGAATTTGATTTGTTTTTATAATTTACAAAATGGCAGGTATTTAGCAGAGAAGAAATTCTTAAAATTCGAGCCACACATCTTCATCCTAATGTCACGAAAGCGACTTTACTATAAAAATCCGTTAGTTGTAAGGAATGCTTCAATGCAATGGATCTTATGACACGACTGGGAATAAATACTTGGACCTCTTTGGTGGTTGTGTCACTGTTGGTGTTGGTCTTTGTCATCCGTAAGTTCGTCCTAAATCGAATAATTAAAGTAAATATTAATATTAATTTGATTTTGGTTATGTCAAATATCTTTTGTCTTTCCTCTGAATCTTGTAATAGGAAGGTCACTAATTAATCAAATTAACAAAATATGGCACACAACGAGTATATATATGACCGAAACCTATCCATGGAGTATGCACTCAAACTTACTTCAACACTTCCTGGGAATCTAAAGGTTTAATAACAAGAATTGTATTAAAAACAATTCTGCCAAGACGATTCAAAATTAATCAAAGCCTCGAAGCGGCTGATGATTAATTGAAATTTTATTAAGGACTGAAAGAATAATAATTAGGATCAATCTCATGAGATGGAGCCTATCAGAGCTACTTTAAAGTTAAATATTTTTCACTTGCGCTCTATTCTACAAGCCAACCATCCCACGCTTCCATTCTTCTTGAAAGCGACCCTCACACGAGTTAAAAACAACAAAACGTTTGCCACACAGACCACAAAGATAATGTATTAACTGTGTAAGCAGCCTATTCAGCAACAAAGGTAGCCTATGAAAATTCCGAAATCAACAAATCAATGCCTACTCAGTAGAGTTGCTGTGCAGAGGAAGCAGATTGTCCTGAAACAAACCAAACGATAATCACATGACGGACTGAAAGAATAATAATAATAAAGTTCTCCGAACTATCGACCTTAGCGTATGGGGAGGCGGGCGAGGCTAATTATTATTCTTTTAGTCCTTAATATAATTTCAATTAATCATCAGCCGCTTCGCGGCCTTGATTAATTTTGAATTATATGTCAGGACCTCCAGACTAATAATTAGGATGTTTAAAGCAACTTGTGCGAAAGTGTGGCAGTTTACCTCGGAGACAACGGTGCTCGCGAAGGAATTGACGCGTGATGGTCGGTAATAGAATCTTCTGAATGTAGAGACGTTAGTCCAGTCGGCGCATTTTTGGATTTCGGAAACCGGAAGCCCTTTCTCAAATGCTTTAGTGGTTATAGCACCCCTAGTAGAATGAGCGTTGAAAATATCTATATTAATGCCGGAATGTTTCATAGTTTTTAATATCCATCTTGCGATCTTAGCAGACGAGACTGGTAGATTTGGATTAGATAAGATTAGATAAGACTGGTAGATTAGAAAGAGATAACTAAACGTGTGCTGGACTTACGAAATCCTTCAGTACGCGCCATATATTCTTTTAGAGTTTGGACTACGCAGAGCTTGGGATCTTCAGGAAATGAAGCATAGAAGGAGTCAGGTAAATAACCTGGACGAGAAACTTTCCTTAAGTGGATATGTTTAAATAAGGCCCCTTCAGGCAACAACTGTAATGGTGAAATGTCAAGGGCTCTTATATCGGACGACCTATCTGCATTGGTAATTACCAACAATGTGACTAATTTAGCAGAAAGTAATTTGAGAAACAATTGCGAAAGAGGGCAAGGAAGCCAAATGGCGAAGAACTAAAGAAACTTCCCAAACATCAGTCTTGGAAGTGGAGGATTCTTGTTGAACACTCCTCGCATAACCTTTGAAACTAAGGCATGACGCCCTACACCCAACCCGTCTTTCGTCACATGATACGATATTGCAGATCTATGAAGATTGATGCTGCGCGGTAACTTAAATGTCTCTGATGGTATAGAAAAGATAAGTAATTCAACAACTTCGGAACAGACTCCTGAAAGGGATCCAGGTTCCCTTCACCACACCAGCGGAAAAAAGATCTCTATGCTGAGGAGTAAGCCTTTCTTGTGTTTTCTCGGATTGAATTCTGGAGGATGTCCTAAGCAGAGTGTGAAATTTTTGAATCATAGACTGGTTCCCCTTCATTGGCCAGCTGCCAAGTGAAGACTCTGCTGAACAACAAGCGGATGAGGAATATTGTCCGAATTCTTGAGAAGATCTTCGACCAGTGGTAGCAGAATTGGGTAACTGTGAAGGGCACCCAGAATCATGGGGTACCAAAATTGGTTCTTCCAGACCGGTGCGATGAGGAGAACAGTTGGCTGTTGGTCTACACACTGACGAATCGATTTCCCCACTAGGCACAACGGGGGAAACGCATATCCCTGCCACTGTTCCGAGTTGAAGAGAAACGCATCCGTCCTAACCCCCATCGGATCTGGTCTCCAACTGTAATCCAGAGAAAACTGGTGATTCAAGCGGCTGGCAAAAAGATCGAAGTCGCAATGGTGATGCTAGAGCAGCCTTTGGAATAAATCTTCTCGAAACTTCCAATCGCTTGAATCCAATGTATGACGTGACTCCCCATCTGCCCATAGGTTGAGTGTTCCGGGAATGCATTTGGAGCGCAGCCAGATTCCTCGAGTCAGGCACCAGTCCCACAGTTGCAGGGCAACCAAGCTGAGTTTTTTTGAACGGGTGCCGCCGAGCTTGTTGATGTATGCCACTGTGGACCGGTTGTCGCTGCAAAGCAAGACGTTGACATTGAGCATATATTTGCAAAAAGCTTGCACCGCGAAGTGTGCTGCCCTGAGCTCCAGTGTGTTGATATGATCCGTATCTTCCTGGTTTGTTAATTACCACTTTCCCCCCGTTGTTTGTTCTTTCCACCGAGCTCCCCATCCTAGTGAAGACGCATCCAATTCGATTATCACATCCTTTTTGCATTCGCAGATTGGACAGCTCGGGAGCTGGAGGTGGTTCTGGACCCACAATTCCAAATTTTCTCTTGAAACTGTTATCAGTTCGAGAGGTGAGTCCCATCTTAACCCCGCAGCTAAGCTTATAATTAGTTGCTTCTGAGAGTGGCGAATGTGAAGACTTGCTGCTCCTGTGCCGAGGGATGAAGAGGTAAAGAGTCCGAGAAATCTCGCCAACCGTCTTGGAGTCACTGACTTTTCCTGCAACAATGAATTCGCTATTTGTTATATCTTGACTTGTTTGGATAAAGGAATTGAAAATGACATTTCCACCGAGTTTATAACAAACCCAAGAAAATCGATTTGCTGTACAGGTCCCAAATTTGACTTAGCTTAGTTTAGCACAAAACCCAAATTCTGAAATAACTCGACTACGAGATTCACGCTGCTGATGACTTCACATCTGAACACCCCATAACACCCCAATGAACACCACATTACCAACATGTCATCGATGTAAATGATCAAAATCACACCCCTGATTCGGAGATGGTCCACAATTGGTTTGGTCAGTTTTGTAAATAGAGCTGGAGACAATCCGAAAGGCAGACTCCTAAACTCGTAATTGTTCCCCTTCCAATGGAATTGTAAAAACTTTCGATGTTTCTCGTGAATGGAAACTGAATAGTAAGCATCCTTTAAGTCAAGTTTTGCCATCCACCAGTTTTGGAGTAGCTGTGAAACCATCAGAATATTCTCCATCTTAAAATGGGGACACTCCGAGTGCTTGTTCAGTGGTTTCAAATTAATAACCGGTCTTCAGGTGCCTTCCTTCTTAGAGACCAGAAAAATTTGACTGAGGAAAAACGGTGTTTTAACCTTTCTTATTACTCCAAACTGCAGCAATCTGCTCACTTCAGCTTGAACGATTTCGTCTTGACCCGATTTCAGTAGGTTAACTGGTGCATTTTGGCGAGTTCCGGGATCAGAAATAAACGGGAGTCTGTAACCCTTGACAGTTTCTAGAACCCATGGATCTGCGGTAATTTTGCACCACGCTATCACGCACGTCGATATTCTACCGGCTATGGGCACTACAATCAAATTACCAGTTAATGATTCCGCACCTGCATTAGAACGTTGACGGAACTCCTGGCGGAGATTGCCACCTCGAAAGCCCCGGCTATTACCACGAAAATTTGGAAGGTAACTTCTAGATATAGAGCCTCTCCATGACGAAGCGAAACGACCTCGCTTTGTAACTAATTTAAAATGAGCCTAATTTTATAAAATTGATATACAGTGGTTTTAGCTTAATGTCACCTCGGAGGGAGCCAAAAAAGCGGTTGACAGTAGGCGGAGTTGACAATAACCGATAATGGCAACTGCCTGATAATTCAAAGATTAGGTGACATAAACCGAAGTTCCTGGTTTTAAAGGTGCATTTTATAATACTGTATCTGTTTCGATTTATTTTACAGCTTTTGAAGTTATCACCTGAATTAGAAATACTCTAAAAGCAAATTACTTCTTAAAGTAATCAGCAAGCTTTTTTTCAATATGCCAAAGAAATAGCGTTGAGATATTATCTTGTCAGAAACTTCCAAACTATCGTTACTTGTTTGTAAAGTTCTTCACTTCCAATCTTGCTTATTATTTTAAACTTCAAGTTTCACAATCCTAACAATGTGCCCATCTAAGGTTGGTATACTCGCGGTTGGAATAAGCCTGCGACTGCGGGTAAACTCGTTAAAAACATAAACTTTCACGATCGAGTGTCGCATATTAGAATTCAACAAATAGGTTAATGAAACAGTTCCTCCAAAGGTCTCTGATCGCCCACACCATTTAAACAAACACGAGTATATTTTGGTCATGAGAACCGAAAGTTGCCATTAAAGTGTGGTTATGTGCCATGCATGCTCTTCAAATGGGATGACAATAGGCGAAGGTTGCCATTAGGAGGTGTGACAATAGGCAGAGTATTTAGTACATGAGAGCATGGGGTTTAGCCGGGGGAAAGCCAACAGGGTGACAATAAGCGAAGTGAGACATGAAGGGGTAGTGACATTAAGCTAAAACCACTGTATATATATTTTTCGAAACATACCTGGTCCGTTCGATCTTGAAAGGCCAGACATTTCTTTGGATAGATTAATTGATTCTTTGATAGATTTACGTAGTCCCGTTCCAAATAAATCAGCAGATGGATCCAAAGGACACTTTGCAACTTGGGCGCAGAGAGCAGGATTAATCCTGCGTACTAAGGCCCTACGTCTTTCAGAACAGATGAGCGAATTCGAGTTTCCGAGAAGCATAATCGTACCAGCTACTCTTCCCAAAACGAACTTCGGATCTAATAGCTCCTGCTTTCCGATAGCACCACGACAGGCATCGTGAAGAGCAGCCAGAGGACCGACGGTGTCTAATAGTATATATTGAAGGCAGTCGAAGCCAAATAACCCAGGGACTTCCCTGTGTGTTTGTTTGAGTTAGTTGACAAAGGGCTCATCAACTTTTGGAAGCATGGCACAATTGCCCTCAGGAGCTATAAAATTCTCCAGGATAGACGAGCGAGCCGCTCGTCTTTGCTCAGTTGCCGTCTCATGTATACCTCCAAGAAACGTGCAGTGTCCTCGCAAGGTTTCCAAGTTTTCTTCGTACGCTCCATGTAGAGAGCCAACGGGTCACTTAAACAATTGGGGTCAGAATACTCCCCTTCATCCCTGCGCTCTGACGACTGAGAAGGGTCAGTGGCACTGTACCCAACGGTTGTCATTGTGCGGCCCTCGCCGCTTTGTTGTGCATGGACTTGACCAGTAGTAGTAGGATGTGAATCCTCATCGGAGCTATCGCTCAGGTTAACTGTAGACATGGCCTTACGCGAAGGTGACTGAATTGCACCCGGAACGCTTTGTTTGTTTAACCGATCGTCAATTAATTGAGCCAAATGAAGCGTCAAGGCACTCACCAAAGAAGGGACTAATGCATTAATGTCAATCGAATCTTGAGCGTTTTTGGCCATTACTAAAACTATTGCTTTGAAAAATGAAATAATCCAAATTCCAGGAAAAAATGATGCAACGAGGAACAACTGAGTGTGGATGTTGTTTATCGTGTAAGAGCTGAGAGAAGAATGGAAGCGTGGGATGGTTGGCTTATAGAGCGCAAGTCAAAAATATTTAACTTTAAAGTAGCTCTGATAGGCTCCATCTCATGAGATTGATCCAAATTATTATTCTGGAGGTCCTGACATATAATCAGGATGATTTAAATTCAATTCATTTAAATTTAGACCTTGTAAATATTTAAGGTATTATACCCTGTCAATAGTGGATCTGAAGCAAACGATTTGGCTATAATGATGGCTAGAGCACATACAGGTAATTTTGATATAATTGCACTTCGGAATAGTTACCATGGAATGTCACCTTTAACAATGGGACTCGCGGGCTTATCTACTTGGAAGGAAATTGCTCCAAATTCGTCTGGAGTTCATCATGTTCGTAACTAATGTTTTTTTTTTAAATAAATCATCTGTGAATACTACTGTAAGAATTAGAGAATTTGGAATAATTTGATGTAATATTCTAATTTTGTATAGGCCATGAATCCAGACGTTTATAAAGGTTTATGGGGTGGAGCTAATTGTTGAGACTCACCTGTCCAAGTGGATGATAGGAGTTGTACTTATGTTGTTCCTGGAAGTACTTGTGAAGCGGCTAACCATTATTTGAAGCAGCTTGAAGAAATTCTTATGTACAGTATACCTCACAAGAAAGTGTGTGGATTTTTTATTGAATCCATTCAGGTAAGGTTGACCTGAAAATCAGTTTGTAGGATTAATGAGAACAAATTGAAAAATAGGCTTAGGTATACTTTCATATAAATTTTTTATTAATTTAATTAGGGTGTTGGAGCAGTTGTCCAGTATCCAAAGCAATATGTAAAGAAAGCATTTGAACTAATTCGACAAAATGGTGGAATTTGTATCTCCGATGAAGTTCAAACAGGATTTGGACGTACTGGAGACAATATGTGGCATTTTGAAGATCATGGTGTGACTCCTGATATTGTGACTATGGCTAAAAGTATTGGAAATGGATTCCCAATGGCAGCAGTTATTACAACTCCAGAAATTGCAAAAAGTTTATCAGCTGTGAATCATTTCAACACATTTGGAGGGAATCCAATGGCTGGTGCTGTTGGATTGGCTGTTCTTGAGGTGATGTGTATAACTGTGAAATTACAACCGCTATTCTTTTAGCAATTTCCTGATAATCCAAACTGTAATAATTTGGATAGGTAATTGAAGAAGAAAAACTTCAACAAAATTCAAAAAAAGTTGGTACACATCTCCTAACAGAACTTGGAAAATTTCGATCTGAATTTCGAATGGTTGGAGATGTTCGCGGGAAGTGATTGATGATTGGGATTGAATTAGTTGACAACAGAGAGACTCGTCATCAACTCCCATTGGACAAGGTTGATAATATTTTTGAAGACTTGAAAGAAGCTGGACTATTGGTGGGAAGAGCTGGATACTTTGGAAATGTAAGGGATCCTAAATCTACGGTGAGGTTTTTGTTTCTTCAAACTCCCCGTGTAGAAACANTAAATTCAGACAAGTTTTCAGTAGACATGATGCTTAACTAATTTAACAGTTCGACTGTAGTTAATAATGCACCACAAATTAACAATAAAAAAATTTTTTTCTCGATAAGATTGGATAGTGAGCTCGTTGGACTTTTCTGATTTTGAAGGGTGATGATTTTTTACAGTAGATACGAATTTTGTGGTTGAAAATTGAACTAAAACTTTGAGCCTAACGAGCATAGTCACTGTTCCTAGTCTAATTATCATATTTTAGAGTTTAGCAAGGATATTTTAAGGGTATTGCCCGTAGTCGACGACCTCAGAAGAAATTTCTAGGTTACTAAAACGAAGTGAAAGAGGATGAAGTAGATACAGCATGAACCACTTTCATGCCTTAAATTCTTTATCTAATCTGTTGATCCTCAACTTCATTGGTAGGGTTTAAAAAAAGAAGTGAAAGGGGATGAAGTAGATATTATTTGCTTATTAAACAGGCACCATATTGGACGTCTAGAATTAAACTTAAAATTTTTATTCTCATTGCAGGAACACACCGGTAAGTTTATTTAGTTAAATTATAATAATTTAATTTAATTCAAATTACCTTGCATCCATTTGCTAAACTATGATTGGCTATATAAATGAGCTAGAGAATCCGAATCGCGACTTATTTATAAAATTTGAGTTAAAAATCATAACCAACGGTTTCTCTAATAAATCTTTCCACAATGTCTACCAATAGTTCGCCGCTACAAAAGCTTTAGAAGCTTTAGTGAGAAATCTAGAAGATCCTGATCCTCCCAGACGTTTCACCAAAATGACTCAAAGTTTGGATAAAAAGGTAATCAATAATTATTATTATTAGTGCTATATTTATAAGATCGAGCAGTCCGATTTTTCCAATATTTTGGGTTTAAATTATACTTACTACCACAATTTTACTTGGTTCGATTACTTGCATAGAAATTGAGAGTGAAAAGTAATCAGGATTTTTTTTTACAGAATTTATCAGAGAAAGACACGGACACCGAAGAACGTACTCGACTTCGAAACAGGGTAGCAGCAATTGATGTAGAAGTCGGAAACCTTGATATGCAAAAAGAAATGCTCTTAACGGAAAGGCGCAAAATGCAGCAGGAAATTGGAGATGATTAACACAGAAGAACAAAGAAATCAATCACAAATCTACCTCTTCTGATTTCAGTTCTTAAAACTTATAAAAAGTTATTATTGATATAATATTTGTTTAGGATACACTAGTAATGTTTGTTTATCAGTGTTATAAATATTGAATTTTGCTCTCTCACGTTCGACGTTTCTTACATGAACCACAATATTCTTTTCTGAAGATATACCTTGAGCACATACCTGACAGCGAAATCTTCTTCTTAGGTCTATTTTGGAAAACAAAGTTGATAAAAGTGGCCAATTTTCAGCACAAGGTTGACAGAAACATTGGATATAAATATATATATTGAATATAATATTTATAGTGAACTATAATTATTAGGAAAGTAAACGGTGAGGTCAAGAGCTCGTTTCAACGTATCTTGAGCCATGTAAGTTTTCCCGAATGGTTGTACAATATTCGATTGGACATATTTCAAACTGGTATTACAATTTTGATAGCTTCCAGTGGGTCATTTTGAAGAACTAAGTCATAACTTTTGTGGAATTGTTCTATATTCTGGTTATATTCCATGACCAATTTGCTCTATAACGTTCGACGTTTCTTACATGAACCACACTATTATTTCCTCCAGATACCTTGAGCACATACATGGCAGCGAAATTTTGGTTTTAGGTCTATTTTGGAAAACAAGCTTGACAGAAACATTGGATATAATAATTGTATCGCCAGTACTTCCGACGCTCTAGTAGTGAATCTTGAAAACTTTGGTATAAGATGTGTACAGTGTCTCACCTCTTTTGACACCTCTAAGAGAAATAATACACATTCTTCCATGGTTGATCGAGTCATTGAATCTCTTTACGTTAGGATCACAGGAGTGATTTATGAGACTAATTGTTGTGTAAACTCCACTGGCATACTGCTCCAGTTGTGCATTCTTCCTCAGCAGAAGTATCAAAAATTTCACAGTTGTTGAATAGCTTAGTTACACCAAGAGGTTGAAGTTGAAGTATACAGATGAGACGTAGAGTTAAAAGAACAACCGTGGAGCATGGTCCAGGTCTAAGTATCCCAAACATGGATACTCGTAGCGATGAAATTTCTCAAACAATTCTTTCTGACACTTTTCTGAACAGTACATTGCTTGAAATAGTAGAATACGTCGCAAAAACTTATTTCAGAGATTTACATAATCTTCACAAATTTTATAACCTAATCATGAACCAGAGGTAAAGTAGAGAGTGCTTAGAGCAGTAAAATTGTGAAATTCAAGAGTGTAAATTAAAAACAAGGGAGAGATCATTTGAATAAACGCTGAGTAAAGAGCACTTACAAAACCACATTCAGCACATNAAATTAAAAACAAGGGAGAGATCATTTGAATAAACGCTGAGTAAAGAGCACTTACAAAACCACATTCAGCACATGGTATCCCGTCCATGATTTCTTTGCGGCAGTGATGACAGTGTTGGACATTCCATTGTAGTACGTTTTTCAGGACATGAACAAATGGTTTGTCAACGACCAACGTCGTTCCTAGCATATTAAAAACATGTTCAATTTTATTTGTAACCAGAATTTGTTATTTTAAATTTCTGTCAAAGGACCTAACCTGGACGTACATCCTTCGTCACCACTAACTCACGACCTCGAATTGGATGTTTTGAAATTTGGACAAAGTCTTCTACGGCTGGAATCAATGGATTTGGACTCTGAAGTTTAAACAAAACATTTTCTTTATACTCGTCAATTTCTAAAAAAAAATGAAGAACGAATCATGCGTTGATCAGGACTCGACAACAATAGCTCCATCTTCCTGGAACATTTTGACCTCCTTTGTTCTAATTTTTGTTTCAAATTCTCAGAGTATTAATCCGCACCGCACTGCCTAGTCGATATGATTAAGACATCGTTCCAAATCAGTGTTCGCCTTCTCCCAGGGGAACTGGGGAATTGGGGGTGGGGAAACCTGGGGATCCCGGGGGAGAAGATTTCAAATCCCCTGGGGATTAATGGGGGAATTAAAAATAGGCGGAAAACTTTAAATTTTTATAAAAAAAAAAGGTCAAATAAATATTGTAATAAATTTTTTGAAAATCCCCGTTTTGTCTAAAGAAATGAAAAGCAAGAATTAGAGTGATCCAGAGCCAGGAAGATGGACCAGTGACACATGGAACATTTGCCTACCTTTTTTTGCGTAAGCTTTGTTTCTCTTGGACTCACACATGGGCGTTTGAGGTTCGCCTAACCTTCCGAACCCGAACCTAGTCCAAAAATTTTTTGCCGAATCGTACCCGAACCGAACCTCGACTGTATCGAACCGAACCGAACCAAACCCGAACCAACTTCAAATTTTACTTTAGCGCACCGAACCCGTACCGAACCTCCACTTCGTCGAACCGAACCGAACCTGACTCTACTTTAATATTTTACTCTCTCGAACCAAACCCGCACCGAACGTGCACCGAACCTTGATCTATTTAATATCCAAGCATTCAGGCTCGCCGAAATTCCCGAACCGAACCGAACCGAACCAGGTTCAGCTACGAACCGAACCGAACCGATTCTTAAATACAAAAATTTAAGGCCGCACCGAACCCGAACCGAATTTTAGACCTAGTGGAACCGAGCCGAACCCGAACCTAACTAAAAAATATAGAACCCGAGCCGAACCCGTATCGAACAATGTTCGGTTCGGTTCGGGATTCGATGAAATTTTTTCGAACCTCAAGGTTTGCCGAACCTCAAACGCCCATGTGTGGTTGGACTTCACCTACCCTGGTAGATTTCTTTCTTCTTCATACTTCTGACATTTTAATAGTAGTATAAAAGATAAAACCGAAAGTGTATTAATAAAACAATAATTTACTAATCTGAAGGTATGCTTCAGTCAAAACTGGAATACACAATAATAATCAAAACTACTTTAAATTAGAATCAATCCAAAACTAAAAGTATGAATTAAAATAGGCAAGACAAGAAATTTGAATTTCCACAACAAATTTGAACTTGGCGCATTATTCCTATTTTTGTCCCCAGGTATCCCCAAAAACCCCATAATCCGCACAAATCCCCATTCCTCCGGGGACAAGTGTCAAAAGTGGGGATTTGGCGAACACTGTTCCAAATATGACCTTTAGTTCAGTTCCAGAAAACCATATAATCAGACAATCAGGTGGTTATCTGGTCTTTATATAGTAGTGTACCTCAGAATAAAGTGAGTGGGTTTTTAGTTGAATCCATTCAGGTAACGTTGACCTGAAAATCATAGTCCGTAGGATTTATGAGAACTAATTGACAATTAGCCTTAGGTATGCTTTGGTATAAATTATTATTATTAATCTAATTAGGGTGTTGGAGCAGTTGTCCAGTATCCAAAGAAATATATAAAGAAAGTATTTGAACTAATTCGACAAAATGGTGGGATTTGTATCTCCGATTAAGTTCAAACAGGATTTGGACGTACTGGATACAACATGTAAGATTTTGAAGATCACCATGTGATTCCTGACATTGTTACTATGGCTAAAAGTATTGGAAATGGATTCACAATGGCAGCAGTTATTACAACTCCAGAAATTGCAATAAGTGTATCAGCTGTGAATCAATTTAATACATTTGGTGGAATCCAATGGCTGGTGCTATTTGATTGGCTGTTCTTGAGGTAATGTGTATAACTGTGAAATTACATCCACTACTATTTTAGAAATTTTTTGGATAGGTAATTGAAGAAGGACTTCAACGAAATGCAAAAAAGTTGGGACACACATCTTCTAACAGAACTTGAAAAATTTCGATCTGAATTTCGAATGGTTGGAGATGTTCGAGGGAAGGGCATGATGATTGAAATTGAATTAGTTGGCAACAGAGAGACTCGCTGTCAACTCCCATTGGACAAGGTTAATAATATTTTTGAAAATTTGAAAGAAGCTGGACTATTGGTGGGAAGAGGTGGATACTTTGGAAATGTAAAGGTTATAAATCTACCGTGAGGTTTTTGTTTCTTCAAACTCTCGTTTAGAAAAGCGGAATGAAATTTCCAAAAATTCCCATGGCCAATCACAGAGGTGGAATTTTTGAATAAGTCTGTCTCAAATCCATCAGTAATACTCCTTCTGGGGAGGTTTGAAGGAACCTCACTGTACATCATTA
Source organism: Holacanthella duospinosa (assembly GCA_002738285.1). Taxonomy (NCBI): domain Eukaryota; kingdom Metazoa; phylum Arthropoda; class Collembola; order Poduromorpha; family Neanuridae; genus Holacanthella; species Holacanthella duospinosa. The sequence goes on along the minus strand of NIPM01000004.1, from coordinate 24,831 downwards.
AAGGTTATAAATTTATAATCAATTTTATAACTGTGTAAACTTGAAACCACTTTCAGTGCTTCCGCCTTACACCACCGCTGTGTTACTGTGTAAAAAGATGGAAGATGCTGATATGGTTTTGGATAAATTCAGACAAGTTTTCAGTAGACATGAATCTTAACTAAATTAACAGTTCGACTGTAGTTAATAATGCACCCTAAATTAACAATAAAAACTTTTTTTTTCGATAAGATGGTTAGTGTGCTCGTCGGACTTTTCGGATTTTGAAGGGTGATGACTTTTTACAGTAGATAAGAATTTTGTTGTTGGAAATTGAACTAAAACTTTGAACCTAACGAGCATAGTCACTGTTCCTAATCTAATTATCATATTTTAGAGTTTAGCAAGGCTATTTTAGGGTTAAGCAAATAATATCTAAACTTCATCCCCTTTCACTTCTTTTTTTAGTACCTACAAATTTCTTCTGAGGTCGTCGACTACGGGCATTAATAGGCAGGCACCATACTAGACGTCTAGAATTGAACTTAAAATTTTTATTCTCATTGCAGGAACACACCGGTAAGCTTATTTAGTTAAATTATAATAATTTGATTAAATTATATTTACCTTGTCTCCAATTGCTAAACTACGTTTGGCTATATAAATGAGCTGGAGAATCCGAATCGCTACTTATTTATAAAATTGAGTTAAAATAACCAACATTAGTTTCTCTAATAAATCTTTTCACAATGTCTTCCAATAGTTCGCCGCTGCAAAAGCTAGAAGCTTTAGTGAGAAATCTAGAAGATCCTGATCCTCCCAGAATTCTCATCAAAATGACTCAAAGTTTGGATAAAAAAGTAATCAATAATTAGTGCTATATTTATAAGATCGAGCAGTCCGATTTTTCCAATATTTTGGGTTTAAATTTTACTTACTACCACAATTTTACTTGGTTCGATTACCTACTTGCATAGAAAATGAGAGTGAAAAGTAATCAAGATTTTTTTTTTACAGAATTTATCAGAGAAAGCCACGGACACCGAAGAACGTACTCGACTTCGAAACAGGGTAGCAGCAATTGATGTAGAAGTCGGAAACCTTGATATTCAACAGAAAACGCTCGAAATGCGAAAAGAAATGCTCTTAACGGAAAGGCGCAAAATGCAGCANTTGATTACCTACTTGCATAGAAAATGACAGTGAAAAGTAATCAGGATTTTTTTTTTACAGAATTTATCAGAGAAAGACACGGACACCGAAGAACGTACTCGACTTCGAAACAGGTTAGCAGCAATTAATGTAGAAGTCGGCAACCTTGATATTCAACAGAAAACGCTCGAAATGCGAAAAGAAATGCTCTTAACGGAAAGGCGCAAAATGCAGCAGGAAATTGGAGATGATTAACACAGAAGAACAAAGAAATCATTATAGTGAACTATAATTATTAGGAAAGTAAACGATGAGGTCAAGAGCTCGTTTCAACGTATCTTGAGCCATGTAAGTTTTCCCGAATGGTTGTACAATATTCGATTGGAAATATTTCAAAACTGGTATTAAAATTTTGATAGCTTCCATTGGGTCATTTTGAAGAACTAAGTCATAACTTTTGTAGAATTGTTGTATATTCTGGTCATATTCCATGACCAATTTGCTCTGTGACGTTCGACGTTTCTTACATGAACCACAATATTCTTTTCTTAAGATACCTTGAGAACATACCTGGCAACGAAATCTTGGTTTTTGGTCTATTTTGGTAAACAAGGTTGGTAAAAGTGGCCAATTTTCAGCACAAGGTTGACAGGAACATTGGAAATAATAATTGTCACGCAAGTACTTTTGACGCTCTTGTAGTGAATCTTGAATACTTTTGGTATAAGATGTGTACAGTGTCTCACCTCTTTTGATACCTCTAAGAGAAATAATACACATTCTTCCATGGTTGATCGAGTCATTCAGTCTCGTTACGTTAGGATCACAGGAGTGATTTATGAGACTAATTGTTGTGTAAACTCCACTGGCATACTGCTCAAGTTGTGCTTTCTTAATACTTTCAGCGTTTATTGAGAAATCTTCAGTTTTTGTACTTGGAACTGATAACTCATCCAACGAAATGGAATTGCACGGAAGATTTTGTAAATGATGAAGTATAATGGAGGTCAACCATGGTCGAAAATTTGCCGAATTCGTAATTTCTAGGTCCAGTTCTCTAAAAAACGTACTCACATGCTCTAGTAAGCTCACAAGGATCAAACTTTGCATAGTATTGGAGAAATTCTCAACGTCATCGTGATCATTTTCGTGTGAAACCAACTGATATATGGTCTTATAAGATTCTGACTCGTAAATGTTACCTTCAGCAGAAGCATCAAAAATTTCACGCTTATTGAATAACTTAGTTACACCAAGAGGTTGAAGTATACAGATGAGACGAAGAGTTAAAAGGACATAACGTGGAGCATGGTTCAGATGTAGGTATCCCCAACATGGACACTCGTAGCGATGAAATTTCTCAAATGATTCTTTCTGGCACTTTTCTGAGCAGTACATTGCCTGAAATAGTAAAATACGTCAGAAAAACTTATTCAAAAAATTTACATAATCTTTCCAAATCTCATAAACTAATCATGAAACAACGAGATGCAGCTTAGAGCAATAAAATTGTGAAATTCAAGACTGTAAATTAAAAACAAAGGAGGGATCATTTGATTAAAAGCTGAATAAAGAGCACTTACAAAAACACATTCAGGACATGGTATCCCGTCCATGATTTCTTTGAGGCAATGATGACAATGTTGGACATCCCATTGTAGTACGTTTTTCAGGACATGAACAAATGGTTTGTCAACAACCAACGGTGTTCCTAGTATATCAAAAAACATGTTTTTTGAACAATTTTATTTGAACCAGAATTTTTTTTTTTTAATTTTTGTCAAAGGACCTTACCTGGAGGTACATCCTTCGTTACTAATAACTCACGACCTCGAACTGGATGTTTTGAAATTTGGACAAAGTCTTCTGCAGCTGAAATCAATGGATTTGGACTCTGAAGTTTAAACAAAACATTTTCTTTATAATCGTCAATTTCTAAACAATTTGGAGAACTAATCATGCGTTGATCAGGAATCGACAACAAAAGTTCCATCTTCCTCGAACATTTTGACCTCCTCTGTTCTAATTTTTGTTTCAATTTCTCAGAGTATTGATTCCGCAGTGCCAAGTCGATATCTTTAAAACATCGTTCCAAATATGACCGTTTGTTCAGTTCCAAAAAAACTGCTGAACGATTTCCATAAATCAATCCCATCTCTTGACTTCCTTCCGGTGCAAAACATAATGCCAGATTGTATCCATGAAGTGCTTGTCTAAATTCTCTAATTTTGAATGCTTCGTTGGACTTTTCACGCAATGTAGACGAAATAGTAGCATTTTTTTTGTAATCTAAAAGTAAAAACGAATTACTAAAGTACATAAACCAAATTTAAAGTTGTATATTATTTTCATTTTCTTTCAAATTAAACTTACCCAAAACTTGAGGATGATAGATGTTCAGGAACTCGCTAGAAGTTGGAAAATACTCCGAAAAGAGTCCAATACGATCTTCACCACTTTTGGAATTTTTAAAATTCAGTTGGAATTTGGAAGATATGGAAGATCTTTCCAAGTTTTTAAAAAACAGCTCATTAATTTGAAGAATTTGATTTTTACTTGTCGTTTGGCTAAATTTGCCAGTTAGTATTTCTTCGCACAAGTTTAGAGCCATGATCCATGAAACACTAATTCGTATTTGATAAATTGTACGACAAACTTTGTTAGCACTAATAAAAATTCACACTACTATTTTTGAGGTTTAAATTGAACTGCTATTTTTAGCAGATGTATTTGAAAAGGTATCGAATCTTTGCTTCTAAAAATAAACTTTAAAAAAAAAAAAGTATTTTTTTATGTAAATAATAAGAATGCATCTCTTAAAGATACTTGATAAATATTTCGATTTTATCAAAAGAGTTATTTTGGTTAATTAGGGTTATACAGAGTCTTTCAATAAAGATACCCCAACCACATTCAAAAATTTAAATTAAGCCAATCAAATTCAATTAAAATTTAAATATTCAAATCTGATTGGTTGAATTTAAATTTTTGTATTTTTGTAGGATTATCACTATTGAAAGACTAGGGATATTTGTCATAAAGTCTATCTGCAGTCAAGTCAGAAATTACTAAGGAATGAAGTAAATTAGGATAATAAGAATACAACATGAAAATTAAAATGACAATTCATTTTATGAAACACTTTAGATCCTATTGATGAGTGACTGAAAGCAAATATTTCTCTAAATTCGATACTAATTAATGCATGAAGCAGTATATAATTCCAATTCGTTTAGGATTCTCTCTAATTTTATATAAGAGACTTGATCCCATTCAAAAACTGAAACTGTATCCGAACATACCGCTCTTCCAATAGTTTTACCCATCACAAGATACCATTGTCCTTCTTGAAGATCCCCACGTCTAGTTTCAACTTCACCGCTCGTATCAGTAACTCCAAATTCAAACAATTCCTTAATTTTATCTTGTGAATGAAGTAAAGCAGCATCATCAATATCTTCATTAGCTAATTTGAGAAGAAGTCTCTGAATCTTCTCTATTACAATGGAAATACTTGAGTCTGGTAGAGGAGCTTTGAAAAATTTATCCATAGCTGTTGGAGAGACACAGTCTTGTAGAGTTGGAGGAGGCATCGTTGAGATTGTAAAACCTATGATATTATCTGTGTCAGGAAGTGGATCAGTGTCACCTTTCTCATCATCTTCGTCTTCACCTCCAAGATCACCGATACATTTATCAATGACGTCGTCACTGAGTTCAATCTCTTTTTCTGTTTCTGTACCCTCTGATATTGGAATTGTTGTTGTTACCAGAAGTTCCTTCTCTGAATTATCTTCTAAAGAAACTTGTTGAGTGTTCTCTTGAGACTCGGTAGAATCAGTGCGTGATTTCTCTGGTAACTTTGACTTTGTTTCTTCTGGTTCTAACACAGGTTGTAGAGATTTTGTTATAGGTGGTTTATTCTTCTGTGACGACATGAGACTGAGTTTAGCAATGAGTGCTGCTTTTGCTTTTGGATCATTCAACATCGACATTATACTACTCACACCTTTTTTCTTATTTTCTGTTGCATCATCAACTGCAGCTGATTCTTCAGATAGCTTTCNCATTATACTACTCACACCTTTTTTCTTATTTTCTGTTGCATCATCAACTGCAGCTGATTCTTCAGATAGCTTTCGCTTCAGAAGAGCAAAGGGATCAGTCCCAACTGCTTTCACTGCTGGTCCAGAGCTCTTGACACCGTTGGACTCAATTTGTTTTACTTTAGCAGTAGGTTGAGTAACTCCTTTCAGAATTGTTTCTTCAACTGCAGGTTTGTCAGTTTTATTCTCTCCNCCTTTAGCAGTAGGTTGAGTAACTCCTTTCAGAATTGTTTCTTCAACTGCAGGTTTGTCAGTTTTATTCTCTCCATCTTTCGTAAGAGAGTTAAGGGGTCTTGCCTCAGTAACGCCACTACTGGTACTGGTAACAGGAGCTTCTAACAGGGCTTTCTTCCTTGACGCTGGACCAGGCTTATACTTTACTACTGGAGAAGTAGTATCAGGTGGTTTTGTTAAAGATTTTGGAACAGCTTCTCGTCCAGAATCAGATCTTACTAAACTTCCGGTAGTAGATCCACCTCCTCCGCGAGAAGCTGAAGACTCTCGTCGATCGCATTTAGTGGTAGAATTTAGTTTTTTATCATTACTTTTCCCACCTTCAACTGGAAATGTTATTCGAAGTGCAGAAAGAATAGATGATGATTTACTTCCATGTGTTTTAGAAGTAGAAATGCTACCTTTTCTATCCTTTTCTTTATCTGTAGAGTCCTTCCTTTTGACCTTTTTCTTCCGTCTCCGTTCATATTCATCTGAGTCTGACTCTGATTCACTGCTACTACTGACTTTTTTCTTAAAAATAGATTTGGATGATTTTTTCTTCTTCACCCTGTACTCTTCATCACTATCTGAACTGCTGTTGTGCCTTGGTCTCTTCTTGTGGTTGTTGAGGTGGGACAATGATCCAATCATACTCTTCTTCTTGGTAGAATTTGACTGTGCTGATTTGGCAAAGTTAAAGTCATAATCACTTCCAGAGTCGCTACTTTTCTTTTTCGGTGGTTCTGGAGGCTTTTTCTGTATAACAGGAACTTTAGGCTTTTCAGCTTTCTTTTTATTCTCTAATTCACTGTCACTGGAGGCAATGAAATTGGCCGAAGAGACCACCTTTGATGATGAAGCAGTCTTGATTTTTGATTTATCATGACCTGGCTTATGGAGAGATTCCAAAAATTTTCGAGAAGCAGCTCCTGCTGGTTTCACTTTAGGAGTTTTGATAAAAGTAATTTTCGGTTTGAATTGCAAGTCCAGAGGAANGTTTTGATAAAAGTAATTTTCGGTTTGAATTGCAAGTCCAGAGGAATCTTAGTTTTCGGAGATTCAAAATCCTTAAGAGTGTTGAAATCAACTTTTACCGACCTACCATAGAGATAGGGCTTGACATCTGTGAGGGGAATCTGTACATTGGTCTGAGAAATGACAATATTTAATTTCTTTGGAAGTCTTGGACGAGAGGACAATGAGGTCTCTTTTGGAGGTGATGGAATTGTAGGTACTACTGCTGATACAGCAATTGGCTCGTTCGGTTTAGTTTTGGAANATCTTAGTTTTCGGAGATTCAAAATCCTTAAGAGTGTTGAAATCAACTTTTACCGACCTACCATAGAGATAGGGGTTGACATCTGTGAGGGGAATCTGCACATTGGTCTGAGAAATGACAATATTTAATTTCTTTGGAAGTCTTGGACGAGAGGACAATGAGGACTCTTTTGGAGGTGATGGAATTGTAGGTACTACTGCTGATACAGCAATTGGCTCGTTCGGTTTAGTTTTGGAACGTGGTCCAACACGATGTACTACCGGCTGAATTGTAGGAGCTGNACGTGGTCCAACACGATGTACTACCGGCTGAATTGTAGGAGCTGGAGCACGTACTGGAGAAAGTGATAGTTTCCGCTGATGAATGAGACTTACTGGAGATTTCACAGCTGTTGGTTTCTCCTTCACCCGTTCTACTATTTCAGCACTTCGCCGTGGACTGAAAGTTATAGTAGGCAACACTTTTTCTCGTCTGACAGGACTGGAAATTTTAATATCTCCCCGTATTCCACAAACTGGACAACCTTTGGAAAATCCTGATAAACTGTCATCTACGTTTGTTAGAATCCATTTAGCTTGTGCAATTTGTGTGACACAAGAGTCTAAAAGTTTGAGTCCACGTGAGACTTCGGATTTAAGATTTGATGAAAGGGCATCCAAAACTTTGACATGTTCTGCATGTGACGGATCCTCGTCAAGATTCATTCTTACCTCTGTAACAAAAATATACATTTATAAAGGAGATCTATTTTAGTATAGCAATAGTGTCAGATTAATAAATTAACATTTCATTAATTTACCTTCCAATAGATTGATACAGAAGACCTTGAAAGCTCAACAAATTTCAGCTTCAGCTGATGAGATTTGAGTATATAATACAATAACTGGATTTGTTATGATGAACCACTATCCCTCCTTCCTCATAAAATCAAACAAGAATAACATCATTCATCATGTTTAATTAAATATGATATAAAACTCTAACTTAACATTAATATTCCAAATTTTAATAATGCATTCGGCTCTTCTAAGTTAACTTTAATCACCTCAACCACTACTACTCTGAGGTCAACTACTCTTCTAATATTTGGGTTAACTTCTTACAAGTTTTGTTGACTCCTTCCGTTTGTCAAATGTCGTGCCCACAGACTCACTTTATCCTGTCCTGTTTCTGGATACACTACACTCCAGGCAACTTGTCATACAATTAATCAACTTCTCATACAAACAACGAGGTTTAAAGTAGTCTTCAGCACTTCAGCAGTAGATTAAAATGAATAAATTGTAAAAAATTTAGTGCACAGTACAGTGCAGTGTACGGAGAGCCAGTCGTGCCGTAAGCAGTGAAACGTACCTTGACCTTAAGTACCTTGAATTGAATGAAAGAAAAAAATTAACCATTGTTTGTTGCCACTTATTTTCATAAAACTCCGCTTTAATTTTAGTTTTGTTAATTTTCAATTTGAATTTTCCACCAAATTTAGCAAGGAATAAATTGGGGCAAGTTGATTATCTAATTTATTCAGTTCACGAAATTCAAATTGCTAATCTTGAATTTTTAGTTGTTTTTTATTGGTTTTGGTTTATACTCTGCATCTTTACGATTACACTAATTTTAATTAATGAACTTCAATTAATCTTGTTAAAATTAATTAATTTTAACAAGATAATTATTATTGGTTCATTAAGACGATAATTTTAGTTCTTCTTAGTTTAAAGTGTGGGTAAGGATTATAATTCATTCTTANTAGTTTAAAGTGTGGGTAAGGATTATAATTCATTCTTACTTGTCATAATACTCCTTTTACTTCGTCAGTAGTGACTAAAAGTGAGAGACAACGGTAAGTTTTATAATGAGAGACTTACACATATTGTAGNACTATCCCTCCTTCCTCATAAAATCAAACAAGAATAACATCATTCATCATGTTTAATTAAATATGATATAAAACCCTAACTTAACATTAATATTCCAAATTTTAATAATGCATTCGGCTCATCGGCTCTTCTAAGTTAACTTTAATCACCTCAACCACTACTACTCTGAGGTCAACTACTCTTCTAATATTTGGGTTAACTTCTTACAAGTTTTGTTGACTCCTTCCGTTTGTCAAATGTCGTGCCCACAGACTCACTTTATCCTGTCCTGTTTCTGGATACACTACACTCCAGGCAACTTGTCATACAATTAATCAACTTCTCATACAAACAACGAGGTTTAAAGTAGTCTTCAGCACTTCAGCAGTAGATTAAAATGAATAAATTGTAAAAAATTTAGTGCACAGTACAGTGCAGTGTACGGAGAGCCAGTCGTGCCGTAAGCAGTGAAACGTACCTTGACCTTAAGTACCTTGAATTGAATGAAAGAAAAAAATTAACCATTGTTTGTTGCCCCTTATTTTCATAAATCTCCGCTTTAATTTTAGTTTTGTTAATTTTCAATTTGAATTTTGCACCAAATTTAGCAAGGAATAAATTGGGGCAAGTTGATTATCTAATTTATTCAGTTCAGGAAATTCAAATTGCTAATCTTGAGTTTTTAGTTGTTTTTTATTGGTTTTGGTTTATGCTCTGCATCTTTACGATTACACTAATTTTAATTAATGAACTTCAATTAATCTTGTTAAAATTAATTAATTTTAACAAGATAATTATTATTGGTTCATTAAGACGATAATTTTAGTTCTTCTTGGTTTAAAGTGTGGGTAAGGATTATAATTCATTCTTACTTGTCATAATACTCCTGTTACTTCGTCAGTAGTGACTAAAAGTGAGAGACAACGGTAAGTTTTATAATGAGAGACTTACACATATTGTAGTCCACAATAATTTAATTACTATTACCAATAAATTATTAAAGTTTTTAATATAAACATTTAACTTACTTTACATTTATTATCCACAGGATGAGCTGATCTCAACGAAAGAATCCAGCATCTAGCATAGCGTACAGTATCATCTGAATTTACAGTATATCGTCTATGCCTCAATTGAAAAATGCATTGCTACTTGTAGCTATTGGATTACTGCTATTCATTATTACTTTTCGTTTAGGAACTGGATTGTTTTCTACAACATCTCAACAACATCGAGAAGATTCTACTAATCCTACTATGAGCAAATTCCGAGCCGTCTTTGTTACAGTTCCTAACATTGAAATAGGGAAGAAGATTGCATCTGGTCTTGTGAGTCAAAAACTCGCCGCTTGTGTCTCCATCATTCCTCAAATTACATCAATTTACGAGTGGGAAGGAAAAATTAATGAAGACTCTGAACTTCTACTTATGATCAAAACTCAGTCACATCTTTTTGAAGAGTTGTCTGAGTACGTCAAGTCAAATCATCCGTACGATATTCCTGAAGTTATTAGTCTTCCCATTGAACAAGGAAGTTCATCCTATTTGGACTGGATCAAAAAATTTACGAAACAAGAATAAAATCATGGCTTTCAAGGACTCTCTGTATAATCAAAATTTACATCTGATGGAAGACGAGGAAAAGATTCAATTTGCAGAAAAACATAGAGAGTTAGGAAAGACTTATTTTCAAAACAAAGATGTGGACAACGCATTTTTTCATTTTACTCAAGCTATAAAATCTCTAATTTTAATTAATTCTAAAACTTCATCTGAGTCTATATTGCTCAAGAAAAATTCGTTGCTTCCATTTCTACAAAATAATACAGCGAGCTGTCACATGTTGAAAGGAAATTGGGAACATGTGATTGACCTTTGTAATTCGGTTTTACAAAGTGAACCAGAGAACGTGAAAGCCTTCTATCGAAGAGGAACTGCTTTCTTAGAAATTCAGGTTACTGCAAATCCTAATTATAATTGTCTTTATACCAAAATTGTTTTTTTTTTGTTCTAGGAGTACGAAAAATCAGCATCAGATCTCTACGCTGCTCAAGCACTGGAACCTGAAAATCGAGCAGTCAAACTCAAATTAGAAATTCTCAATCAACGAGTGAAAAAGTTTAACCAAAAATATGCTACAGCAATGAAAAAGTTATTCAATTAGTTCCACTGAACTTGGTCCACTTCTCTGGTTAGTTCCTAAAAATACTATCAAAATTCTATAATTAATTATACTAATCAATTACTTTATTTATAAATTATTCTCCCTGAAATAATTGAACTGAGACCAAAATTAATTCAAACGTCTTTTTTTTTATTCCGATTTTCAGCCAAAATGATTTATTGTTGTAGTGAAATTTATAAGTTTTCACTGGTCATACAAAGTAAATTAAGGCTTACACTACTACTTAGCATAACATTCAGATTACTCGTGTATAAATTACTCAAACCAAACGTTTATCCCAACTCCAAGGACCATCCATCAACAGAAATAGGAAAACCTTACTAATGAACTCCACTAGTAAAGTTATCTAATTTATTACAGGGTATCACAATCTTACTAAGAAAAAAAAAATCCCAACGCAATTTAACTTTTAAACTCATCTAACCCATTGTCAACTTTTGACAAAGATGAATTTAGAAGAAAAATCTTATAAATGACTTAATTGTTTCACACAATTTAATGAAATTTTATAGTTATTAGTTTGAACAGAAAGTGAAGACGGGTGGTGTGTCAGGGTCACTGTCCGAATCGCCTAGATTTGAATTAGAAATAATTAAACAAACCAAACCTTAATTTTTCTAACCTTTTTTTAAAACAAATAGAAATTAATCTTTGGCACTGGATACGTCTTCTAATATTTGCAAAGTAACTGACTGATAGAAAAAATGAAGAGTAGATAGATTTGTGTCAAACAAAAATGATTAAAATAAGTTTTGAAATAAAACAGTTACTGAGGATGTAAGATCTATCGAAACTTTTCGATAGATCTTCATTACTTTTGTTAACCTAACGAAACCGATGATCATGAAATCGGCTCTCAGTCAGAAACCATGAATTACCTAATGTTACATTATTAAATTATCAACTAATTAAATCGCTTTGTCATCTTTCATCTACTTACCTAAATTAATGTAATATTAGTTAAATTTAAAATGGAAAGGACCTGAATTTTGAAAGAAGAATGGGTTGAATCCTTGTCCATGATGTCCACCTCCATTCTGTGATTCAGGGTCAAGTGGATCCTCTCCATTATCAAACTTAGCTCTCTTTTCAGGATTTGTGAGAACTTCTTTTGCTGCTGCAATGTCAATGAATTTCTCTTGAGCTGCTTTTTGTTCGTCACCTTGGAAATTGTCAGGATGCCATTTTTGAGCTAATTTACGGTATGCTTTGACTATTTCTCCTTTCTTGGCGCTTCGACTCACACCAAGAATCTTGTAGTAGTCGCGTTTTTTGGACTGTTTTTGTAATTTCTGAGCACGTGAAAGGCCGTCTCGGGCACGTCGATTCTCTTCTTCCAATTCGAGTACCCTCTTGTAATCATGGATTGCTGAAAGTTAAGAATAGTTTTTTTTAAATAAAATTGAAATTCATATTTTGATTGGTGTTAGGGTCAGATGAGGATATTTTATACTAACCGAGGTCAAAGAGATCATTGAGTAGGTAGGATTCTGCTCTATCACAAAGAACATCAGGATTTTCGTTAATTCCAATGGCTTTGGTACAATGGTCAACGGCAAGAGAACCGTCACCGCCTTTCAAGTGACACCAGCAGAGCTTATGTCGCAGTTTGAACTCTATTTGATTTGGTAATTTGGGATCTACTTTCAACGCCTGTAGAAATAAGGATGAATAATTATTTTAATAATTAATAATCATTTTACAATGAATAATGTTTAAAGTATATTTTTACCTTCTTCAAATCAGTGACACATTCTCCGTACTGCTCACTCTCTCCAGATTTAACAGCATCCTGGTAGAGTTTGTCCAATTTCTTTAAAGTTTTGTACAATGGAAAACATAGTTTATGTTCAGGGTCTAATTTAAGGCATTCTCGAATCTCACGAAGGGATTCTTCTAGTTCTCCCAGTTGGTACTGAAGAGAACTAAGTCTAAAATATATAATTAAACATTTAATAAATAAAAATACTAATGACGACACAACTGTCATAGTCTTAGTCTTAGGTCAATGACATATGAACTCACCTGTAATACCCATCGGTATCATCCATAACTAATCGAGTGGTAAATCTAAGGTCTGAAATTGCATGTGCAGAATCCCCAAGAGATAGAAAACATTCCGAACGTTGATGACGGAGAGAAGGATCCCATGGAGAAATTTCAATTAAACTATTTAGTTTCTCAACTGCATTCCCACAGTCATTCATATCGTAATAATACTTGACTTCATCTTTGATTTTCCATGCCTCAGACACACTTTGATATCCTTGGAGAGCTTCATGATTATTTTCCTCTTTTCTCAACTTAAAAAAAAACAATCAAAATTTGAACAATAATTATCCACTCGTACTCGTTCATTATTATTCTTAAGTTTAATTTTTAATTTCTACATACCACATTTTCAAAGTCAATATGTGCCTGATCCAACTGTCCTTGTTTTAGTAANTAAAAAAAAACAATCAAAATTTGAACAATAATTATCCACTCGTACTCGTTCATTATTATTCTTAAATTTAATTTTTAATTTCTACATACCACATTTTCAAAGTCAATATGTGCCTGATCCAACTGTCCTTGTTTTAGTAATAAATTCGCACGTTGAAGAATAGCATTGGAAAAATCTGACTTGAGTTCAATTACTTTATCAAAATCCTTAAGAGCTTGATTATATTTTCCAAGTGCCAAGAAAACCAGAGCTCTCTTGAAATATGTTTGATAATTATTCGGATCACCGTCTACTGCTGCATGGAAATGTGTTAGAGCATCTGAAAATTGTCGATTTTCTAAGTGTACTCTACCCATGTCTAAATGCTTTTGTACATCTGCTGACCCACTATTTACACCTAATGTAATGTAAGTAACATAAAAAAATATTATAGTATATTGCTACACTAAATAAGACGTTGATTCTTGATTGATTAGTATAATAAAATAATAATAATAGTATAATAATAATAAATCAATTCCACTTCCTTACCCGGGTAAGAAACGAATATACTTATCCACGATAACATAAAAGTGAAAGTGTCCATCTTGAACCTTCCCTGGATGTCAACTGCGACTTTCATCCTTTAAATGGTTTCAATTGTGTTGAATTCTTGTCAAAACGCTAGACCGCTGTTTGACAACAACAACTGATTCGTTTGACTTGTTAGTTGCCGGGGATACGATTTACCGATGGTTGAGGTTCCTTAAGTGTGAGTATGACACAAATGGAAGAAATCTCGGTAGAGTATGCAGTATGCTTTACCCAAGCTACTTAAACTAATAGTTTGGCTTTAATTATGATAAAAATTATTATGAGACCTCTCTCGTCTCGAAGTGAATTGATTTATCTCAAAAAAGTCGAATGTAAAATCACGTGTGGTGAGATTATTGGTTTNCGTCTCGAAGTGAATTGATTATCTCAAAAAAGTCGAATGTAAAATCACGTGTGGTGAGATTATTGGTTTGTAGTGCTCCGAAGAGGCGTAAACACGTAATCATTAAACTTTTGAATTTAAGAAAACCCGCGCTCCATTTAGGATGGGGCAGGTTGAGATTTTTATTCACCGATACAATGNCTCGTCTCGAAGTGAATTGATTTATCTCAAAAAAGTCGAATGTAAAATCACGTGTGGTGAGATTATTGGTTTGTAGTGCTCCGAAGAGGCGTAAACACGTACTCATTAACTTTTGAATTTAAGAAAACCCGCGCTCCATTTAGGATGGGGCAGGTTGAGATTTTTATTCACCGATACAATGTTTACAAATTTTTGAAGAAATCCGCCAAATTCAAATTCTAATTTGTAAAAAAATTAAAAAAATTTTGTCAAAAATTAAAATTAAATTTTTAAACTTTAAAAATTTTATTTCAATTAATTGAGTGAAAAATTCCGATTAAGAAGAATGGGTAAAGATAGAGACAGATCAAGTAGAAGACAAAGATCATATTCTAGGTCAAGGTCTCGATCTCGATCTCAGTCTCCACATCGAAATAATAACTCTAGAAATAGGTATCAGAACTCACAGTCCCATTCCCATTACAGTAGCCGTGGTGATGGAAGTCATCGTGATAGATATAGACAACATCAACCACAAGATGAAAAACGGAGACAGCTAAGAGAACAGATTTGTGAAATAGGTGTCCCAGATGTATGGTCCAGAACACCTACACATGCTCCAGACGAGTAATTCTTATTATAATGATTTTCAATTCAACCTTAACCTTAGTTAGTTATAATCAATCTATAAAGCGATTTTTAACATTTTTATTTTTAGCACGGATGATAAAGAAGCTATAAATACATTGGGAGAACAAGGTATGTTTTTTTTGGTTTTTGGTTATTATTATGATAACCTAATAGTTGTAGATTAGTAAATGTAAGCTAATTATGTCACTATTGGTTTCAAGGCTACAAGTGGTACTTAAGGCATGAAACTCCTGAGCGGAAAATGAAGAAGAAGAAAGAAAAGAAGAAAAGTTTAAAATCTAAAAAACGAAGACGCCGTTCAGTTTCTTCAACAGATGATTCATCAGAAGATTCTTCCAAGGAGGAACAACGTAAAAGAAAACGAAATAAAAATAAAAAATCCAAGAAGAATAAGAATAAGAAAGTTCTCAAGAAGGATTCTAAAGGGAAAGAAAAGAGAATGGATAAGAAAGAGAAAGAAAATGCAGACAAAGCTGTACAAGATATTCTTCAAGGTGTTGAAGAACTGAAGCGAAAAACAGTTCCTCTTCCATTACCTTCTGAATCTTCTAGTAGTAGTAGCAGTGAAGATGAAGAAGTAGAGGAACAGTGGGTGGAAAAAAGTACTTTACTTGTCGAGACTGGTGGGGTAGACGGAGAAGTTGAAGATGATGTAGTCGGACCTCAGCCGAAACAAATTGTTCAACTTTCTTATAAAGAATTTGGCAAAGCTTTGTTACCGGGAGAAGGAGCTGCGATGGTATGGAGTTATTATTAACAACGTTGTAAGATCTTTACATAACATAGAAAATTTAACTTTTTGTTTTAATCTCTCTCATAGGCTGCTTTTGTTGCCGAAGGAAAACGTATTCCCAGAAGAGGTGAAATTGGTCTTACTTCAGATGAAATAGAGCAGTATGAAGACGTAAGTTATATTTTCCGTTTTCAACACCTCCTTTTATAAAAATTTAACCAAAGCATAATAAAATAAATTGCAGGTTGGATACGTCATGAGTGGTTCTCGGCATCGGAGAATGGAGGCTGTTCGTATTCGTAAAGAAAATCAAATCTATTCAGCAGATGAAAAACGAGCTCTTGCTATGTTCTCGAAAGAAGAGAGGCAGAAGCGTGAGAATAAAATCCTCTCACAATTTCGTGATGTCATTCATAAGAAAATTAGCAGTAAACAGAAGGAGTAGGAACCGCCTTGGAATTGGAACTGGTCCTTGTTTTTTTTCGAATTGATTTCGTCAACATTGTTTAACCTCTTGTAAGACATTTATTCATTTTTGATCACACTAATTATCCTTTCTTTTGAGGAATAAATAGGAGTCTGTTGACTCTGGAACGGTTCCACGATGGATAGGCTGGGATTTGGATTTCATCATTGTATGCTGAAGTGGTGATTGACGTCGATGGAATAAGCTAATACACTCTTGACTTGGCATCTCATGGAATAATTTAACTCGTGACACAGACTCTGCTTCACTTGGGGTAGGACGGACGAGCTTCATGACTCGCTGCAGTTGTGCATCTGCTTCCAAACTACTTGAACTCCTAACAACATCTGCATCAGTTGAAGTGCTCGAGCGAGCAAAAGTAAGCGAAATCTCAGAAACTGGAACTGAAATGATATCATGGAGATAATAATCCAAGAGTGGAAAACATAGTCCAGAAACAACGCCGGACATATGAGTCGCAAAGTTTTTTCCCTTCACGACTACGTCCGAGAGAACATTTTCGATGAGCGGTTCCCAAGGAGCTAAGGTACCTAGGTATATTGGTATAATCCCAAGGAGTAGAGTTGGAGTTCGTCGCTGTCCAGCTTCTTTTGATAACAATTGAACCAATTTCAAGGCAAAGATGACATCTGTGGTTAAAGCCAAATCAAGTAAGTCTTACATTATAATTAACTTATAGTGACTCTCATTAGACCTTCTAACAAAAATAATTTTTTTGCTGTTCACTTACGAGAAAAACCGACGGTGCTGAACGATATTGGGTTCTGGCAGATATAAGTGCTAATTAGCATGTGAAATACACTCGCCACCATTCCCATCACTTGAAGCAAAATAAGCATCGGAAATGGTCGGATCTTTCTTTCGAGGTATCGTCCTGAAAGAAGAAGCATTTCCGTGTCAAAAAAAATACGAAAACTTTTGTCATACTCATGGTCATGAGCAGAGGGCGGATACTTACTTATCTACTTCTTTTTGGGTATTGCACCTACACCTTTGTAACTTCGTATCTTTCCAATTCATGTAATTTGAGGATGAATGGAATGCCCTTATAAAAGAGTATTTTAAGTATTTTTCGTTTTTAGGCATTAGGAAGTACTTTTGAAAGTAATTTTGAATATTAAGTAATTAAAAAGTACTTTGTCAAGTAATTTGATGTATTAATCGTTTTTCGAGGATAATTTTCCTCATATTCGCTCTAAATTTGCTGATGAGTCAAAATAATAAACTGCAGAACGTAAAAGTTCACAGTTTTGTTCAAAGAAGTATATTTAAAATTAAATTATGTGTCCATTAAATTTTCGATAAGGCGAATTCCGAGGGACCGAAAAAAATTGAACTAAATTGTGCAGTCGGGACCCAAAGATTTTAGCCGAACCTTCAGTTTCAACAAACGCTTTTTCGCGGTCCAAGTTATATTAAAAACATGCTTTTACGTCGGTTGACACGAGCGCCAAATAATGGTATACTTTCTGGAGAAACCAACTTTTTTTTTTCAAAAAAATTTAGTGAAAATATTCTTAAACTGTATTTATCATCGGACTTATGTATTGGAGCCGCGATAAAGTGTTTAAATTAATCATTCCTTAACCAATAAATCAAACAATTTAATTTTTATGCTCCAAATTAGCATACAAGCGGGTTTTTAGGCTTCAATTAAGTGAATTAATCAAAAAAAATGTAAATACTTACAAAAAATAACAAAGTATTGTTAATTATATTATACTTTTTTATCATTATTTCGTCGCTTTTTGGCAAGTATTTAAGTTAGTAAAACGCTGTTTTTTAGAAAGTATATATCCGCCCTCTGGTCAAGAGTCTTGTTTTACTTAAAAACCTTACCCAAGGCCATGAGGCTTGTGACATTAATCATGAGATTGATTCGGCTAAAATGGAAGATATGAGCTACAAGAATACGCCATAACTCTCGTCGCAATACAACTGCCTCCCAACTTACAGACACTTGCATTTCTGCTTTAATCCCAAACCATTCTGATAAATTGTAAATGAGGATCTGAAATATTTGGAACAAACGTAAGCGATCAGTGATTCTGTTAAATTTTCTAGAATTGTTGTAGATTTACTTACGAGTACAACAGCGGTCACAGCAGAGATAATTGGAAGATCTTTGAAACTGAAACTAGAGACGGCGACATTTGAATTATTATCATTCTTAGTCTCTGAGTTGTTTGTGAGACTATGTCTAGGTATGTCCGTGAGACTACTGACTCTTCGTAAAACTCTCCACATTCTACTCACCAGTCATTCAAATTTAGTACAACTAAACATTTCTAGACAAAGAAAGCTGTTTTTCAATTTCTAGAAATTTTTGGATTCACTCGAAAACAAAATAATTAATTTTGGTTACAAATACGGACCAAGGAAGGTTGCCTAGTTAATATGATTAGAAATACCGTTTTGCTAAGGATTTGGGCTGGAGAAAGCGGGTGCAAATCTTTAGGCGCACGACAGATTTATTGCTTTGCAGCAGAATAAAGTGGTAGACTCCGAGGGGAAAAGGTGCCTAACACTTACCTGAGCATCCCTTAGCAATAATTGTTTAGAAAATTTCCACCATATTGTGAAAGTGGCAATTTCTGGGATAAATTTCTCCAATTCAACTTTCACCAACGTTTTGAGTTACTTAATATTTTTATTTTGTTTTCTACCAATATATTCTGCACGAGATATAACAAGGCCCACCAAATAAATCCGGGCCTTCTTACTCCAACTTTCACCAAAATCGGCCTGAGACAGCCGACTAACAATTAGTGAATAATAAACGTGAAGTTAACTGACAAATTTTTATTTTATTTTTATTTTTATTTTGAATTATAGATATTGTTAAAAGACTTACATTGAAAGTCNGTCAACTTACATTTTCCCTCTGCTTCTTTTCCAAATTTTGAAACTTAATCTTGTGCTCTGATCACAAGCCAACTCCGCTCCCTCCAATTTTTAAATTTCGCGCTATGCATTTAATTTCTCTAACTTTTTTTGGAGAAAGCAACTTTCTNATTTAATTTCTCTAACTTTTTTTGGAGAAAGCAACTTTCTACGGCCCGGATTTATCTGGTGGGCCTTGTAAGTTCGCGCAAGATTTCCAATCGAATTTAAACTAAAAATGTAAAATGGCAGTCATAGTAATTATTCTGGTGGTAAAACTTTCATTCATATTCTCAAATATTTGACGTCACTGCTGAAAAACAAATGGTTCCATTGGATCTCATACATAAAATAATAAATTTAATTTATTGTTATTTTCGTTATGAAAATTAGTATTTATATGGAAGTTTTACGTAAATTAGGGTAATTTTCATGACGTCCTCAGATCCAAACTCGCAAATGTTGAAAAACAATATTGGAAATTATTCTTCGTCATCAATTAATGTACTGTCACATGCCTGTTTATAATTCTTTCATTCTTACCAATTATCATTATCTTGCAAAACCGATTTCGCTTAGAGCTAATTAGAAATTACGTGTAATATGAAGAACTCCTTATACATCTCGACTAAACAAAATAAGCCACGATGATTCGTAGTTGACTAGTGAGAATCAATGTGTATACCTACTCGCTTTTCTTACTTGCTGCAATCATTTTCTACTTGGCTATATATTTTCTTGTGAATGGTTGAGCCATGGACGTGACATGGATCCTAGATAAGCATGGTCAGTTTTCAACGCAAACGATGAAGTTCGACCACCATCCATTAACATTTTTTGTTCAGGTTTCACAGTCCCAGCACTTGCACTTCCCCTACTTGACGCCATTTGTGTATCCGACTCTGCACGTCTTCAATTTTTCAAAGTTTTTACTTTTTGATGTAATTGGATTTGTCTCTTGCTTCAGACAACTCAGAGTCACTTCGGTGTCATGATTGACCATATAGTCCATCAACTCTCCTATGAGACTCACGGTCCCATAAACAATGAGGCCTTAGTGTTAGTAAAGTGGCAGTGACCCGTTCCTTAACACGTTGACGCACAAATAATGAAACTTTTAGTGTACCCTATCCCTTTACTTTCACTTCCACTAAGCGAACACTAAACTTTCGCTTTTAGTGTACAAATAATGGGAAGTGTTAGTATACACTACCACTTTATACTCAAGTTTTTGCTAAAAATGTTAGGGAGGTCTAGACGACCCTATGCCCCCACTTTAGCTAATAGTGAAATGTCTTTGGAACGGTATAGAAATTTCCTGCTTAGGCTAGAACGCCGTAAGCGTATGAAGAAAGCTCCATATCCAAGATTGAAGGACAGATCTAACCCAATTGCAAGCTGCGACGCTATAGCTTTCAAAGACAGGTTCCATTTCTGTAAGGAAACGGTAATTTATTTGTGTAAATTAATACAGCCGCATATTTTGCCTACCATAAAGCGAGGAGTTCATCTCCCAGCGATTATTCAAGTTTCATGTGTTCTGAGGTTATATGCTACGGGAAGTTATCAGGGAAGTGTCTAGACGAATTCGATGTTCCTCGTATTCCCAATCCACAAACCGTGACCTTGGATCCCATAGCGACTTTGAATAAAAAAATTAAAGATTTTATTTGCAGTTGGATTGGAAATAACCATAGTCAAGACACCCGTCTTCTTTAACCAGCCCCACCAACTAAAGGTCAATCTCGCGAGCCGATACTCGAAACTAATCGCTCAAACAAACTTTGCAGTAGTGCTTGGGTACAAGATCAAATAAGGTACGAGTATATCCTCGTCCGCTCATGGCAACAGTTATATTTCTAACTTAAACAATTTAACCTAATGACCCAAATTGAAAGCTAACTCAAATACTGAATTTTGGAGTAGTGTGTGTAATTGTGTCCAATACCTCTGACACATTGAAATCTTCTCCAGGAGAGGACAAATCGTCATCCTTGTATTCTCCAACTATTTCCGGAACAGTATTCGGTCCTTAAATTTAGTAAAAATTACACAATCATTCTGCTCACTTTTACTTTCCTGGCAAATATACGCGGATTAAGAACCTAACAGCCTATCAAGTACAGAAACTAAGTTGTTAGGTTTTTAGGAAAGTAAAACTCAACCGAATCGTGCATTCGTAAAGAATTTACGACAGCCGTTATTCAGAAAAATTTTAACACGCTCTCTACGTTTATAATCAATCCAAAAAATTTTAACTTACCATCGCAATCGAATTCATTCTCTAGTGATTTCATTTGTGAGGGGACTATAGCGCAGACTCGCTCAGTTTGTTCTGACACCGGAGATACCTTTGGACCACCGCCAGCCTCCCTGAGTGTGCGATTGTGGTTTGTTACCTAATTGTTGGAACCACTTGTTAGTAAAATAACATTTAATATTTTTATGGTTGCTGATTGTAGCTCAACTTGGTGAAATAATTACCTCTTCTTTAGCACTAGCCTTGCAGTTATCCCATTTTTTCGTTAATTGATCAAGGGTACGGTTGCGGACATCTGGATTTGCATTGTACATTTCTTGAATTAATTTCCATGCCTTCTGCTTTTCTCCCAATGCTCCGAAGTCAGTCTTTTTAGATTCAACTAGCCGGCGCTCGCGAGCCGGCTAGTGCTGCCGCGGGCGTCAAACTTTTATCACAATAATGAAAAAAGTATTAGTCGGTANTCTAATAATAATTTATAAAAATAATAATCATACAGTTCACTTTTAACTAAAATCCACTAGAACTGTAACAATATTTTTAAGTTTTTCAAAATTTTTATTTATTTCAATTTTTATTAAATTTTGAAAACGAGTATGTAAAAAACAAACATTTTGATCGTGTTGGGTATTGTTCAACTTTTCCTACTCTTGGTAGCAGCACTGTACGCATCAAACTATTTTTAGAGCTAAAATAAAAATATTAAAAAAAAATTTCTTTCTATGCTTTGTCATGTTGTTAGTTTGAGATTCTTCGCTTTACTCTGTGCTATTTGCTTTATGATGGACCAATTGAGACAAAAATTTGTATTTAAATAGTTAAAATTAATACCAAGGTGTCATACTTTTTAGTTTTTCAAAATTTTGCGTTTTCGATTTTTAATAAATTTAAAAACAAATTTTTTTTACCATATAAAAACTCAAAGTAACGTAATACCAATGGTTAGAAGAAAACAAAGCAATTTTTTTTATAAAAATTTGTTTGATGGTTCGTCAAAATGTTATTTGTTGCGTTCAGTTATTACTTATATAAAAGCATTAAGTGTCGAATAAGACCCTACATGGTCCAAGTGTTCATATGACAAAAAGAAACTTTATTTTATTTAAAAAATTGAAAGATGCAACGTTTCAAAAACTAAAAAATATGGCACCTTGGTATTAGTTTTAAAAATTCAAATGCAAATTTTTGGCTCAATTGGTGTATCACAGAGCAGATGGAGCAAAGAATGCAAAGAATCTCAGACTACCGTGATGATAAACCATAAAAAATTTTAATTTTTGAAAAAAAAATAATTTTATATATTTTTATTTTTATTCCTATGGTAGCACAGGTTTTCTTCTATAATTTTTGGCCAAAAGTGTCATTTTTCATCTATATCAATTCCAGCTTTGATCACTACAAATTATTAAGTAGGGCTAATAGAAATTACTCATAAAATTTGGTGAGGTTTGGTTGAATTAACCAGTAGCGACGACTCTTCCAAGTTAAGATTTAACATGAATTGATTTTTCATTTAAATCCCCTCAAAACCCAGGCTCAAAGACAGTAATTGAATATTACACAATTATGTTCACACCATGATATTTGTTTACAGCTGCTACGAGCTGCCCGTTTCAAAACCGTAAGGAGTTATGACCTTTCGAAGAGGCGCACTTAATGAAAACCGCGTTGCTCTTATTCGATACATCGTGTATAGTCGATTTATAATAATGAATAATATTACGCATAATATTATTCTCTTGTAATTGGTTATTTGGGTATTCTTATACCGTTTAAAATCAATAATTTACGAAATATAAAAATTACAGAATCAATGAATCTTTATTTTTTCTTTATGAATGGTATATTTTTACCAATGGTTACTCATTTCTCTGGTATTTAATTGTCGAAAATAAACAACTGAAATTATGAAACAAATAGAAAGGAGTTTTTAGTGTAACTTTTGTAAAGACGGTCCATGAAAGGCAGCTTTAGAATTTTACTTTAGCTCACACATGGGCTTTTGAGGTTTACGAACCTTCCTAACCGAACCGAACCAGGTTCAGCTACGAACCGAACCGAACCGATTCCTAAATTCAAAAACTTAAGGCCGCACCGAACCCAAACCGAATCTAGATCCTGTCGAACCGAGCCGAACCCGTAACTAATTAAAAAATATAGAACCCGAGCCGAACCTGTATCGAATAATGTTCGGTTCGGTTCAGGGTTCGATGAAATTTTTCCGAACCTCAAGGTCCACCGAACCTCAAACACCCATGTGTGTTAGCTCTTCATTCCATATTTACTATAAGTTGTGAAAACGAAGCGTGGATAATTTCAAATTTATATATGCATATTCAACTTTTATTAAATATTTCTAGAAATCTGATTAACATCATTTAAGTTATATCAGACTATATGCAATAACGTTCTTAAGTAAAATCGTCAGTAGGAGAAAGAAACGTTGTGAAGAAAAAGGTTTACAGACGGATGCATAAAATTACATAACGTTCATCCATTCTAATACGTGGGTAATTCAATTTTTTTTCGCTTACGATAACGTTTTTCATTCAAATTTACATATAATAAAGTGGATTAGGCCAACACAAAGCTAATTCGCAGCGTTTGGACTTTTGGCCAAAAATTATAGGAAAAAAACCTGTGAGTAGTAGGAGTTGAACAATACCTAACATGATTAAAAGAATNGCGTTTGGACTTTTGGCCAAAAATTATAGGGAAAAAACCTGTGAGTAGTAGGAGTTGAACAATACCTAACATGATTAAAAAAATTTTTTTTTGAAAAATCCTCTTTTCAAAATTTAATAAAAATTCAAAAAATCAAATTTATGAAAAACTAAAAAATATGTCACCTGGGGAATGCGATTAGGTATGCTCATACAAAATTTCATCGGAATCGGTCAATAAATGAAAAAGTTGACGAAGGTTTTTGAAACCCATTTTTTAAACTTCAGAACCTAGCCCCCTCCCTGCTCCCCTTCATTCTGGAATTTTTTAAATTATACTTTCTGACTCCACACATGCCCTTTAGGTAATGGGGGTTGTCAAAATTTGAAGTCCAGAAAATGTCGGCTCAGAAAATATTTTCAGTCGAGAAAGAGACACACAGAGGTAACGTTTTATGTGTATGACTTTAGGGGGTCGTAGATAATTGGGTAAGGGGGGTTGTCTGCCGGAAGGTTAATAGAATGAAGAGAGTAAATCAAAAATACTTAACCTCGAAAAAAAAAGCACACACAACCGTCTGAATGGAACCCAGTTGATACCACTTGGACAGCCCCGTTGATACCACATAACATATCTAACTGAGCACTGAGATAGACTTATTTTTAAGCATACATATTGTATAAAGAGAGCGGACAAACAACCACGCAGAGGTAAACTTTTATGTTTATGTTTACGTATACTAAAGTGGATTACACCAACACAAAACTTTGTTTGTGGTTATAATGTTGCATATAGATCAACTTTGTTTTCGACAAGTTTTATGCTTCTACTATACTTAA